>OY755241.1:67082462-67411042 GCA_963576725.1 Azorinus chamasolen | reverse complement strand
CACGGACTTTTTATTTTTTTTCTAAGTGCGGACTTTTTCTTCGGGCAGGCCGAATTTTAGGCCGCATTATTTTCCGGAAGTCCGTGTTTTTGTCTGACCTATGGTTAGGGTAAAAACCACGGACTTTTTATTTTTTTTCTAAGTGCGGACTTTTTCTCGGGCAGGCCGAATTTTAGGCCGCATTATTTTCCGGAAGTCCGTGTTTTTGTCTGACCTATGGTTAGGGTAAAAACACGGACTTTTTATTTTTTTTCTAAGTGCGGACTTTTTCTCGGGCAGGCCGAATTTTAGGCCGCATTATTTTCCGGAAGTCCGTGTTTTTGTCTGACCTATGGTTAGGGTAAAAACACGGACTTTTTATTTTTTTTCTAAGTGCGGACTTTTTCTCGGGCAGGCCGAATTTTAGGCCGCATTATTTTCCGGAAGTCCGTGTTTTTGTCTGACCTATGGTTAGGGTAAAAACACGGACTTTTTATTTTTTTTCTAAGTGCGGACTTTTTCTCGGGCAGGCCGAATTTTAGGCCGCATTATTTTCCGGAAGTCCGTGTTTTTGTCTGACCTATGGTTAGGGTAAAAACACGGACTTTTTATTTTTTTTCTAAGTGCGGACTTTTTCTCGGGCAGGCCGAATTTTAGGCCGCATTATTTTCCGGAAGTCCGTGTTTTTGTCTGACCTATGGTTAGGGTAAAAACACGGACTTTTTATTTTTTTTCTAAGTGCGGACTTTTTCTCGGGCAGGCCGAATTTTAGGCCGCATTATTTTCCGGAAGTCCGTGTTTTTGTCTGACCTATGGTTAGGGTAAAAACACGGACTTTTTAATTTTTTTTCTAAGTGCGGACTTTTTCTCGGGCAGGCCGAATTTTAGGCCGCATTATTTTCCGGAAGTCCGTGTTTTTGTCTGACCTATGGTTAGGGTAAAAACACGGACTTTTTAATTTTTTTCTAAGTGCGGACTTTTTCTCGGGCAGGCCGAATTTTAGGCCGCATTATTTTCCGGAAGTCCGTGTTTTTGTCTGACCTATGGTTAG
This sequence comes from Azorinus chamasolen, assembly GCA_963576725.1. Classification (NCBI taxonomy): domain Eukaryota; kingdom Metazoa; phylum Mollusca; class Bivalvia; order Cardiida; family Solecurtidae; genus Azorinus; species Azorinus chamasolen. The sequence continues at coordinate 67,410,012 of OY755241.1, read as the reverse complement.
GGTAAAAACACGGACTTTTTATTTTTTTTCTAAGTGCGGACTTTTTCTCGGGCAGGCCGAATTTTAGGCCGCATTATTTTCCGGAAGTCCGTGTTTTTGTCTGACCTATGGTTAGGGTAAAAACACGGACTTTTTATTTTTTTTCTAAGTGCGGACTTTTTCTCGGGCAGGCCGAATTTTAGGCCGCATTATTTTCCGGAAGTCCGTGTTTTTGTCTGACCTATGGTTAGGGTAAAAACACGGACTTTTTATTTTTTTTCTAAGTGCGGACTTTTTCTCGGGCAGGCCGAATTTTAGGCCGCATTATTTTCCGGAAGTCCGTGTTTTTGTCTGACCTATGGTTAGGGTAAAAACACGGACTTTTTAATTTTTTTCTAAGTGCGGACTTTTTCTCGGGCAGGCCGAATTTTAGGCCGCATTATTTTCCGGAAGTCCGTGTTTTTGTCTGACCTATGGTTAGGGTAAAAACACCAACTTTTTATTTTTTTTCTAAGTGCGGACTTTTTCTCGGGCAGGCCGAATTTTAGGCCGCATTATTTTCCGGAAGTCCGTGTTTTTGTCTGACCTATGGTTAGGGTAAAAACACCAACTTTTTATTTTTTTTCTAACTGCGGACTTTTTCTCGGGCAGGCCGAATTTTAGGCCGTATTATTTTCCGGAAGTCCGTGTTTTTGTCTGACCTATGGTTAGGGAAAAACACCGACTTTTTATTTTTTTTCTAAGTGCGGACTTTTTCTCGGGCAGGCCGAATTTTAGGCCGCATTATTTTCCGGAAGTCCGTGTTTTTGTCTGACCTATGGTTAGGGTAAAAACACCAACTTTTTATTTTTTTTCTAAGTGCGGATTTTTTCTCGGGCAGGCCGAATTTTAGGCCGCATTATTTTCCGGAAGTCCGTGTTTTTGTCTGACCTATGGACTTTTTCTCGGGCAGGCCGAATTTTAGGCCGCATTATTTTCCGGAAGTCCGTGTTTTTGTCTGACCTATGGTTAGGGTAAAAACACCAACTTTTTATTTTTTTTCTAAGTGCGGACTTTTTCTCGGGCAGGCCGAATTTTAGGCCGCATTATTTTCCGGAAGTCCGTGTTTTTGTCTGACCTATGGTTAGGGTAAAAACACCAACTTTTTATTTTTTTTCTAACTGCGGACTTTTTCTCGGGCAGGCCGAATTTTAGGCCGCATTATTTTCCGGAAGTCCGTGTTTTTGTCTGACCTATGGTTAGGGTAAAAACACCGACTTTTTATTTTTTTTCTAAGTGCGGACTTTTTCTCGGGCAGGCCGAATTTTAGGCCGCATTATTTTCCGGAAGTCCGTGTTTTTGTCTGACCTATGGTTAGGGTAAAAACACCAACTTTTTATTTTTTTTCTAAGTGCGGATTTTTTCTCGGGCAGGCCGAATTTTAGGCCGCATTATTTTCCGGAAGTCCGTGTTTTTGTCTGACCTATGGACTTTTTCTCGGGCAGGCCGAATTTTAGGCCGCATTATTTTCCGGAAGTCCGTGTTTTTGTCTGACCTATGGTTAGGGTAAAAACACCAACTTTTTATTTTTTTTCTAAGTGCGGACTTTTTCTCGGGCAGGCCGAATTTTAGGCGGCATTATTTTCCGGAAGTCCGTGTTTTTGTCTGACCTATGGTTAGGGTAAAAACACGGACTTTTTATTTTTTTTCTAAGTGCGGACTTTTTCTCGGGCAGGCCGAATTTTAGGCCGCATTATTTTCCGGAAGTCCGTGTTTTTGTCTGACCTATGGTTAGGGTAAAAACACGGACTTTTTATTTTTTTTCTAAGTGCGGACTTTTTCTCGGGCAGGCCGAATTTTAGGCCGCATTATTTTCCGGAAGTCCGTGTTTTTGTCTGACCTATGGTTAGGGTAAAAACACGGACTTTTTATTTTTTTTCTAAGTGCGGACTTTTTCTCGGGCAGGCCGAATTTTAGGCCGCATTATTTTCCGGAAGTCCGTGTTTTTGTCTGACCTATGGTTAGGGTAAAAACACGGACTTTTTATTTTTTTTCTAAGTGCGGACTTTTTCTCGGGCAGGCCGAATTTTAGGCCGCATTATTTTCCGCATTATTTTCCGGAAGTCCGTGTTTTTGTCTGACCTATGGTTAGGGTAAAAACACGGACTTTTTATTTTTTTTCTAAGTGCGGACTTTTTCTCGGGCAGGCCGAATTTTAGGCCGCATTATTTTCCGGAAGTCCGTGTTTTTGTCTGACCTATGGTTAGGGTAAAAACACGGACTTTTTATTTTTTTTCTAAGTGCGGACTTTTTCTCGGGCAGGCCGAATTTTAGGCCGCATTATTTTCCGGAAGTCCGTGTTTTTGTCTGACCTATGGTTAGGGTAAAAACACGGACTTTTTATTTTTTTTCTAAGTGCGGACTTTTTCTCGGGCAGGCCGAATTTTAGGCCGCATTATTTTCCGGAAGTCCGTGTTTTTGTCTGACCTATGGTTAGGGTAAAAACACGGACTTTTTTTTTTTTCTAAGTGCGGACTTTTTCTCGGGCAGGCCGAATTTTAGGCCGCATTATTTTCCGGAAGTCCGTGTTTTTGTCTGACCTATGGTTAGGGTAAAAACACGGACTTTTTTTTTTTTCTAAGTGCGGACTTTTTCTCGGGCAGGCCGAATTTTAGGCCGCATTATTTTCCGGAAGTCCGTGTTTTTGTCTGACCTATGGTTAGGGTAAAAACACCGACTTTTTAATTTTTTTCTAAGTGCGGACTTTTTCTCGGGCAGGCCGAATTTTAGGCCGCATTATTTTCCGGAAGTCCGTGTTTTTGTCTGACCTATGGTTAGGGTAAAAACACGGACTTTTTTTTTTTTTCTAAGTGCGGACTTTTTCTCGGGCAGGCCGAATTTTAGGCCGCATTATTTTCCGGAAGTCCGTGTTTTTGTCTGACCTATGGTTAGGGTAAAAACACGGACTTTTTATTTTTTTTCTAAGTGCGGACTTTTTCTCGGGCAGGCCGAATTTTAGGCCGCATTATTTTCCGGAAGTCCGTGTTTTTGTCTGACCTATGGTTAGGGTAAAAACACCGACTTTTTATTTTTTTTCTAAGTGCGGACTTTTTCTCGGGCAGGCCGAATTTTAGGCCGCATTATTTTCCGGAAGTCCGTGTTTTTGTCTGACCTATGGTTAGGGTAAAAACACCGACTTTTTATTTTTTTTCTAAGTGCGGACTTTTTCTCGGGCAGGCCGAATTTTAGGCCGCATTATTTTCCGGAAGTCCGTGTTTTTGTCTGACCTATGGTTAGGGTAAAAACACGGACTTTTTATTTTTTTTCTAAGTGCGGACTTTTTCTCGGGCAGGCCGAATTTTAGGCCGCATTATTTTCCGGAAGTCCGTGTTTTTGTCTGACCTATGGTTAGGGTAAAAACACCGACTTTTTATTTTTTTTCTAAGTGCGGACTTTTTCTCGGGCAGGCCGAATTTTAGGCCGCATTATTTTCCGGAAGTCCGTGTTTTTGTCTGACCTATGGTTAGGGTAAAAACACGGACTTTTTAATTTTTTTCTAAGTGCGGACTTTTTCTCGGGCAGGCCGAATTTTAGGCCGCATTATTTTCCGGAAGTCCGTGTTTTTGTCTGACCTATGGTTAGGGTAAAAACACGGACTTTTTATTTTTTTTCTAAGTGCGGACTTTTTCTCGGGCAGGCCGAATTTTAGGCCGCATTATTTTCCGGAAGTCCGTGTTTTTGTCTGACCTATGGTTAGGGTAAAAACACGGACTTTTTATTTTTTTTCTAAGTGCGGACTTTTTCTCGGGCAGGCCGAATTTTAGGCCGCATTATTTTCCGGAAGTCCGTGTTTTTGTCTGACCTATGGTTAGGGTAAAAACACGGACTTTTTATTTTTTTTCTAAGTGCGGACTTTTTCTCGGGCAGGCCGAATTTTAGGCCGCATTATTTTCCGGAAGTCCGTGTTTTTGTCTGACCTATGGTTAGGGTAAAAACACGGACTTTTTATTTTTTTTCTAAGTGCGGACTTTTTCTCGGGCAGGCCGAATTTTAGGCCGCATTATTTTCCGGAAGTCCGTGTTTTTGTCTGACCTATGGTTAGGGTAAAAACACGGACTTTTTATTTTTTTTCTAAGTGCGGACTTTTTCTCGGGCAGGCCGAATTTTAGGCCGCATTATTTTCCGGAAGTCCGTGTTTTTGTCTGACCTATGGTTAGGGTAAAAACACCAACTTTTTATTTTTTTTCTAACTGCGGACTTTTTCTCGGGCAGGCCGAATTTTAGGCCGCATTATTTTCCGGAAGTCCGTGTTTTTGTCTGACCTATGGTTAGGGTAAAAACACCAACTTTTTATTTTTTTTCTAAGTGCGGATTTTTTCTCGGGCAGGCCGAATTTTAGGCCGCATTATTTTCCGGAAGTCCGTGTTTTTGTCTGACCTATGGACTTTTTCTCGGGCAGGCCGAATTTTAGGCCGCATTATTTTCCGGAAGTCCGTGTTTTTGTCTGACCTATGGTTAGGGTAAAAACACCAACTTTTTATTTTTTTTCTAAGTGCGGACTTTTTCTCGGGCAGGCCGAATTTTAGGCCGCATTATTTTCCGGAAGTCCGTGTTTTTGTCTGACCTATGGTTAGGGTAAAAACACCAACTTTTTATTTTTTTTCTAAGTGCGGACTTTTTCTCGGGCAGGCCGAATTTTAGGCCGCATTATTTTCCGGAAGTCCGTGTTTTTGTCTGACCTATGGTTAGGGTAAAAACACCAACTTTTTATTTTTTTTCTAAGTGCGGACTTTTTCTCGGGCAGGCCGAATTTTAGGCCGCATTATTTTCCGGAAGTCCGTGTTTTTGTCTGACCTATGGTTAGGGTAAAAACACCAACTTTTTATTTTTTTTCTAAGTGCGGACTTTTTCTCGGGCAGGCCGAATTTTAGGCCGCATTATTTTCCGGAAGTCCGTGTTTTTGTCTGACCTATGGTCATGGTAAAAAAACACCTATCTTTTTTTTTCTAAGTGCGGACTTTTTCTCGGGCAGGCCGAATTTTAGGCCGCATTATTTTCCGGAAGTCCATGTTTTTGTCTGACCTATGGTTAGGGTAAAAACACCGACTTTTTAAAAGAATTTAAGTGCGGACTTATTCTCGGGCAGGCCGAATTTTAGGCCGCATTATTTTCCGGAAGTATGTGTATTTGTCTGACCTATGTTTCTTGTCTTTCATTAGAGGGATTCTACTGTATTATATTATTATTATATCATTCTTGTCTTCATTAGAGGGGTTCTACTGTATCATATTATTATTATATCATTCTCGTCTTTCATTAGAGGGGTTCTACTGTATTATATTATCATTATATCATTCTTGTCTTTCATTAGAGGGGTTCTACTGTATTATATTATTATTATATCATTCTTGTCTTCATTAGAGGGGTTCTACTGTATCATATTATTATTATATCATTCTCGTCTTTCATTAGAGGGGTTCTACTCTTTTATATTATTATTACACCATTCTTGTCTTTCATTAGAGGGGTTCTACTGTATTATATTATTATTATATCATTCTTGTCTTTCATTAGAGAGGTTCTTTATTATTATATTATTATTATATCATTCTTGTCTTTCATTAGAGGGATTCCACTGTATTGTATCATTATTATATCATTCTTGTCTTTCATCCTTCATCTGATGAATATTCATGTAAAATATGACCACACGACGGCAGGAATCAGATGTATAGGCAAACAGAGCAGACCCTGCTCTATAGGAGCCATCAAACCTGGGTTTTCTGTTTGCAAAGGCATGGAAAGGGTTACGCAGACTTTACTAAAAGTTTGGTTCGTCGAGTTTTTTTCTCATCTCAAATGAAACGATCACAACAGAACATCTAGAGGCCAATAAGTATACTGCAAGTAAGACATACAGCTGAGACCCTCCAAAGCGACCACTCAATGAGTAGACACTAGTGTCAAGTAAGACATACAGCTGAGACCCCCTAAAGTGACCACTCAATGAATAGACACTAGTGTCAAGTAAGACATACAGCTGAGACCCTCTATAGCGACCACTCAATGAATAGACACTATTGTCATGTAAGACAAAGCAATCACTCAATGAATAGACACTATTGTCAAGTAAAACACACAACTTAGACCCTCTTTAGCGACCACTCAATGAATAGACACTAGTGTCAAGTAAGACATATAGCTGAGACCCTCTAAATTGACCACTCAATGAATAGACACTAGTGTCAAGTAAGACATACAGCTGAGACCATCCAATGAACACTCAATGAATAGACACTCGTCTCTTTAACCCTTAACTCCTTAAGTGTTTTCTACACCTTTGCAAACACAGTAGACCAAGATCAGACTGATCCTCTACCATGGTGGCATTATAAAAAATAATATAATATAATATACAGATGGATAGAATCTTTATTTACACTCCTCAATGCACATTTAGTAACTTTAATAACATATACAATACAAAGTTCAATTAGTGTAGAGCCATTCCATAGAGGAATATGCCATAGCATATCATATAACACACACACATTTATAACATCACAGTATGGCACAAACAAAATCGATCAATCATGATGTCATTATTTCTCAAATAGAATAAGGTCTTCTTTGTGCTTTGGCCAAGTTGGGGGTGTTCCTGTAGGAGCTTTCTGCATAACTACCTTCCTGCATTAAGCTATTACCTGACACATTTTAGGTGGTTTACAGACATGTATGGCAGCAACGTTTGTCTGCAGTTAACACATGGTATGACATGTACCAATGTAATAAAAAAGTTTTATTGTCTTGCTGCAGTCTGTGTAAGAAACACTTCGTGCTGGTGGATGACATCAGTTGTAGCAATGCAATAACATTTGTCATTTAACCCTTTACACCATGGATATTCACGAAAGAAATAAAACATGAATATTAATTAGATTATTTTTTAAGATGGCATATTTCCATACAATTTTTGTCAAAGAAGAAACTGCAGAATCAGAGCAGACCCTGATCAAACGGCTGAGCCTGAGCTGGGTCTACTCTGTTTGCAAAGGCATAGAAAATGTATATTTATGGAGTAAAGGGTTAAAATTCTCTAGCAAAGTCTCAGTTCAAGATCTATACTGAATAGACTGACAAAATCATTCATCACTCAAACGGTTAAACCTCAATTACTGTTCAGACTGAGGTCAAACTCTTTGAAGTAATTCAAAGGGAGGAAAAGTTATTGGCCTCTACCGAGATTCGAACCCCGGACTCCTGGATACTAGTCCGACACTCTAACCACGTCGCTAAAGGGTTAGCCCAACAGCAAGGCTGTTGGAGATGCCTTATATAGGCTGATTACTACATATTTCAACAATTTTGCAAACATGTGAAACTCTTTGTAAATCGTTTATATCCAAATCAGATGTTAAATAACTTTTTTTCACAAAAAGGAACAATACTGCTCTACACTGGACCCAATTTTATTTATACAACAAATTAGGGATAGGTTTAAACCTTTCCCTCATATTAATGTGTTCACACATTTGCAAACAAAATAGACCCAGATCAAAAGGCTACTGTAGGAACCGACTGACCATGATCATGCTCCTTAGGAGCAAACGCTCTATTTATCACATTGGCTTAAAAATACAAAGTTCTAAACATTTCCTTTTCTCTAGTTAATGCTCCTTTATGGTAGATTACTTCAAAGAGGCTGAATCTAAAAATAGCCTATGAGGGACTGGGTTAAGAGGAATGATCTAAAAATAGCCTATGAGGGAATGGATTAAGAGGAAGGATCTAAAAATAGCCTATGAGGGAATGGGTTAAGAGGAAGGATCTAAAAATAGCCTATGAGGGAATGGGTTAAGATGCTGGATCTAAAAATAGCCTATGAGGGAATAGGTTAAGAGGAAGGATCTAAAATTGCTTATGAGGGACTTGGTTTTCTCTTTCTTTAAATAGTTTATATCCAAATCGGATTTTAAATAAAAAATAAAATAAAAAAAGAACAATACTGCTCTGCACTGGACCCAATTTTAGTGGTACAATAAATTAGGGAATTAAGTTTAAACCTTTCCATCATATAAATAACTTCACATATTTGCAAACAGAAGAGACCCAGATCAGAGGGCTCTATAGGAACCGTCTAATCAGGGCCTGTTCTGTTTGCTAATGGGATTTGAATGATCCGGTTCTTTACTTTCTTAGTGAACCTCTGTATAAGTCACCCTTTGAAACCATTGTGATAAATAGGGCAAATGCTCTATCACAATGGTTTAAAAACTACACAATTCTGAAATGCTCCTTTTCTCTGGTAAATTACTAAATGCTCCTGGTCAGTATTTATTCTAAGTCTTTTTAACCATTTCCTCCATAAATATGCCTTTCTACGCCTCTGCAGAAGTCACGTTTTGAAACCATTGTGATAAATAGAGCATTTGTTCCTTAGGAGCAATTGCTCCATTTATCACAATGGTTTCAAAACTACAAAATCCTAAGTTTTTCCTTCTCTCTAGTTAATGCTTTTCGGTAGATTAATTCAAAGAGGCTGGGTCTAAAAATAGCCTATGAGGATGGGTTAAGAGGAAGGATATAAAAATAGCCTATGAGGGACTGAGTTAGCTCTTTCATCTCAAGGCAATCCAAAATATCATGTACAAGCAATTTGGATCCAGATGAGATTCCAAGTAAAATATCTCATCTGGATCCCTACAGTTTGACATTCTTCTGTTTTTTCTTGTAACGGAAATATGGGAAACTACATGCTGTAACCATAGCAGACAAATATATTAGAGAGAGAGAGAGAGAGCGCGCGCGCGCGAGAGAGAGAGAGAGAGAGAGACAGACAGACAGACAGAGGCCAAAATATTAAAACACGTTCTGGCAACCTGTAACAACTTTTGCATGGCAACCATCACACACTTAGCATGTTGGCTTACAGCTCGTTGATGAAACTATGGCAAATATAAGACATAAGAAAATCAAAACGATGTTAACATTAAGAGCAAGAGGCAATGGTGCGTACTCAAATACTGAAATCGTCATTCTGTACCAATTCCTATGCTGTGACGAGTCTAAAGAGGCTTCACAACAACGGGTTTGGCAGAGAAATGAAGAAGCTATTCTTGAAAATGTTTTAATTTACGCATCTCATCTGGACGGCTATACTAAAACATGAAACGAACACAAACAATTTTACACTTACTCAAATGGCCCATGATGACGTTTCTCCTGTATTGAACTATTAGTCCGTTTCCTATATTTTTGTCCATATCTATACAACACATGCGAATAGCTAAGAATTAGTTTTGAATTCGCGCAATGCCTATCACGTGATCTCGTCGTGTCCAATGCGATACAGACTGACCCGGTACCCGACTGACCAAATGTCACGAAGTTTCACACCTTCTCACGACTTTCGCCCCTAGTCATAATCAGTATTGATTGTTCAGGAACAACCCTACTATAGTTAACCCTTTCCCTGTTCTAAGTTTATTCCAAATGTCAATACCTACTAAATATGCATGAGCAAAATAGTGCTGATAAAGAATATGGAATGTGGAACGTTGTAGTCATTTTAGAAAATAATGAAACAGATCATCGTTCAAATTGCATTAGCAAGCAGAACAGATCCCGATCAGACGACTCCTATTTTGCAAATGCATGAAACACGTTTATATGAAGGAAAGGCTTAACCCTCACCCCTTTTGCATTAAAGAGAATGGTGCCTGTTCAAAACTGGATGTGCTACAATATTGACTGGTTCAGATTCGAAAAGCTTTTGAGAAATTATTGACGGGGTGTCAAACAGCTTGAAAGACAAATAACACCTTTCTATAGATTCTGATGGATGTTAAACAGTGCAGAACCCGAAAGGCTGATATGAGCCTTTACTGTTTTCAATGCAATTATATCCTTTTCCACGAGACCAAAGTTCCACAGAGTTACATAAGTGTCAAACACCGCAGTAACTGGCAGGTAGTCTGAGAGGTTTAAAACACTGCAGACACTGGCAGGTTGTCTGATACATGTAAGTGTCAAGCACTGCATACACTGGCAGGTAGTCTGATAGGTGTTAAACACTGCAGAAACTGGCAGGTAGTCTGATTGGTGTCAAACAGTGCAGAAACTGGCAGGTAGTCTGATAGGTGTCAAACACTGCAGACACTGGCAGGTAGTCTGATAGGTGTCAAACACTGCAGAAACTGGCAGGTGGTCTGATTGGTGTCAAACACTGCAGAAACTGGCAGGTAGTCTGATTGGTGTCAAACACTATAGTGATGGCCCTGATAAGACAACTCCTCCAGGCGCCGTCTCATCAGGATCTGCACTATTTACAGGTAGTTATATTGACCTAAACATCAAGAGAAGTGTTAATTGCGGTATCTGTCTCAATTACAGGAGCTGTCTAATCAGGGTCTGCATTATTTACAAGTTGAGTTTGCAACCAGTGAACTCCAAAGCTGTGATTGCACAGAGGCATATTTGTATGAAGTGAAGATATAAGTAATTATACAAGACATGGGTAAAGGAGAAATGTATCTTAAACTTCAGGCATCATTTGAAAGGCGTCAATGTGGGAATGGGATATATTACTAACAGTAACCATAAGGGACTGTCAAATAATTTGATTCTTATCCCGTTATGAGAAACATTGTGTACTTATATTTGAATCTGGGTCCCTGCTTATAAAACTTTTGGTTGAGTCTGAGAACGTTCTCAAGCATTTGATTGGTCAGATTTGAGCCTCTGGCTCAAATCTGACCAATCAAAAGCTTGAGAACTCAAATCTGACCAATCAAAAGCCTGAGAACGAAACTCAGACTCAACTAAAAGCTTTATAAGCATGGACCCTGGTGTAATTTTAAAACTAATGACCGAATGTCAAACAGCATAGTAGATGCTCGTCTAAAGGCTTGAATATCTAATTCTCTTTATAGTCATTATTTGAGTTTTTTATTGAGTGATTTAACAGTAGCCCCTACTGCCATAAAACATCTCGTTGTCACTAGCAACATTTTAACCCTCTAAATGGAAACAAATTGCATCGTAAATATTTATTAGTTAGAAATTCATATTTGTTCATAAACAAAAGATGTTTTACCTTTATAGCAATTATAGAATCATATTATCTATATAATTAAAACAAGAGGGCCAAGATGGCCCTTAATCGCTCACCTGATTACCATAGATTTAAGATTTTTGCTGGGTAGCCCATGGGTAGGGCCAATATTGACCTTAGGGACAATATTTGAACAATGTTGATAGTGGATCATGAGCAGTAGTTCTGCAGAACAAGATTTTCAAAGATTTAGTATATTGATTTTATCAAGATTGGGCTTAAAATGTGCCCTCTAGAGTAATTTTTCTAAGATTTGACCTAGTGACCTACTTTTTATTCCCACCCGACCCATGATCACACTCAACCTTGGTATCACCAAGACAAACACTCTGAGCAAGTTTGAGGAAGACTGGGCTAAAAATGTGGCCACTGGAGTGTAAACTAGATTTTTCTAAGATATGACCCAGTGACCTACTTTTTGACCTCACATAACCCACTTTCAAACATGTCCAAGATTTTATTAGGACAATCATTCTGGCCAATTTTCATGAAGATTTGGCTATAAATGTGACCTCTAGAGTGTTCACAAGGTTTTACTACTATTTTGACCTAGTGACCTAGTTTTTAACCCCACATAACCCACTTTCAAACTCGTTTGAGATTTTATCAAGACATTCATTCTGACCAAGTTTCATGAAGATTGGACTAAAATTGTGACCACCAGAGTGTTCACAAGGTTTTTCTACTGTTTGACCTAGTGACCTAGTTTTTAACCCCACTTGACCCACTTTCGAACTCGTCCGAGATTTTATCAAGACATGTATTCTGACCAAGTTTCATGAAGATTGGACTAAAATTGTGACCACTAGTGTTCACAAGGTTTTTCTACTGTTTGACCTAGTGACCTAGTTTTTTACCCCACATAACCCACTTTTCAAACTCCTCCGAGATTTTATCAAGACCATCATTCTGACCAAGTTTCATGAAAATTGGGCTAAAAATGTGACCTCTAGAGGGTTCAAAAGGTTTTTCTACTATTTGACCTAGTGACCTAGTTTTTAACCCAACTTGACCCACTTTCGAACTCGTCCGAGATTTTATCAAGACATTCATTCTGACCAAGTTTCATGAAGATTGGACTACAATTGTGACCACTAGAGTGTTCACAAACAAATTGTTGACGACGGACGACGGACGACGGACGCCGGACATTCAAGTCTCCCAAAAGCTCACCCTGAGCTTTGCTCAGGTGAGCTAAAAACAAACAGAGTAGACCCAGTCAGACGGCTGCAAAAGCGTGAAAAGGCGTTAATATTATATAAACATTAACCGATTCAAATGAAATTTTAGAGTGGGTAATAAACCTAATGTCAAACAGTTTGAACCCTGATGAGTCAGAGTTACTCATTGTCTCATCTGGATCCAAACTGTTTGCAGGCTAACAAATGAAATATAAAGAACAAACGAGTTAATAGAAAACGTTCAACGGGAATTAACTTAGGATATGTCTCAAGAAGTAAACAGGAGTTGTTTCCCCTACATAACTTGTCTGCAAACAGAGGTCAAACTAACCAAAAGCTTTTCCCACCTGATAACCTCGTTCGCTGCCAATGCCACGTCTGTGATTAACTATGCAAAATGTTTGGAATCCAGATGAGACGCTAAGTAACTTGGCGTCTCACCACGCCCAAACTGTTTGATACAGAGAAAGAAAACAAATAAGAAAAGTCGAAAATGAACATTTCATTTTCAAAGTTTGCAGACGACAAAATTTGGCAGTGAAAGAGTATAACTTTATAGGAAATTGTACGACAGACCCCCAGCAAAGCTATTGAAAAAGTGTCCTGATAACGGTTGTAAGTGGACATTTTTGTACGCACGTGATTCTTGTGGTTAAAACCTATCTACCTAGGTTTGGAATTGGGTGAACCAAGGGGAAAACATTTTGTACTCATTTGTGAAATATTAATTTTTAATCAAAATTAAAAGTCTACAACGTACTGTCGTACAAGTAAGATACATGTACTCGTCTTACTACCTAAGTGTCTTCTTACAACCGTTATCAGGACAGTTTGTTCGCTTGACCTTAGACAAGTCGAGGGTCTAAAGGTAAAAGGTACTAAGTCCGATCTGGTACATTTTGAGAAAAACGCGAAAACGTGATTTCATATTCCCAAGTCCACAATTTGTTATTTATTTAAATTCAAACTATCTGGTACAACTGTTTATGGATAAACAAGTATGACTACAAGGGTTTTTAAGCTACAGGCTGATTTAAAGCTGAAATATCAATAACATTTTAAATCTATTTTTACCGAGTTGTCAAATATTGAGTGGTAAAAGGTACTAAGAGCACTTAGTACTTGATTCAAAGTAAACATTGTCAGGTAAAATGTACTAAGTGCATTTAGTACCTTTTACTTGTTAGATACTGACAGTTTTTGTACATATGCTAAAATGGCATATAATAATAATTCACAACATTACCAATATAAATTAATCAGGTTTGACTCTGCATACCGTCGGACATGAGTAAACATATGTAGAGGGTCTGGTTCCAGATAGAACTCAAAAAATGTGAGGCTAACCTAAGATCCGAATTGTTTGAAATTGTTAGTCCATTCTTATAGCTTTTGCAATACAAAATTAATATTAGCATATTTCACATGATATATCATGACTATGTTAGTAAATATTATAGATAGATAGATACTTTATTGAGTACAAAGGCCATAGGCCCAACAGTACAAGGTAGCAAATAATGATTATTACATGATCAACAGCAGAGTGATTTAAAGATCCTCATATACTCTCCATACACTCCAACAACCATACGCATGCAACGCGTTCGAGAGGAAAATGGTCTTATTTTGTTCCGGTAATTTTTTCACGTAAGAAAAATTAATGAGTAACACATGATGTTATATAAGCATCAGTCAGAGTTCCGACTGTCACGGGCACTCAGTTACATGATCAGCACTCTGTAGACTGAAAAATGTAGCGTTTGCATTAGCAGTTAACAAAAATATAGTAAGTACGCGCTGACCGTGAAAGATGTTTACCCGCGACAGGGAGATAACTCTCTAAACAAGGTGAATTAATATTTAGAAAACACAAATTGTAGTTATTGCAATCAAATAAACTTCATCAGTTCAAATCATCGACTAACTTGCTGTAAATGAACTAATCTTAACTTTAATTTAATTTTTAATTTAATATGAAAGTAATTTATTTCGCTTTTATCTTATTTAATGTTACTAAGTTTGTTTCCTGGTCAGATGATTTGCTACTAGGCGTCTGATCTGGATCCAAAACAACTTACAGACATATTTTGAGCCAGCTCAGAGTAAGACGTTTTCTCTAAGGGATTTCTGGTGTAGACCTAGATGTACCACTCATATATAATCTATCATTTCTTATTTTAAAACTCTTATAAACATACGTGGCTAATTTCTTTATCAACACTGGATTTTCCATTTGCATTAGTTCTATAAACTTAGGAATATTTGGGGTTCGCCAGAAATAAGGCTTAATATACATTTTTCTCAATTCTGTGTATAAAGTACATTCTAATAAAAAATGGAACTCGTCTTCGAGTGCGTTACATATATGACATTTCCGCTCATTCCTAGGTATTTTTCTAGGTTTATGCCAGCGCCCTGTTTCTATTTCTAATCTGTGTGAGGACATCCTGAGTCTAGTTAAGTCATGTCTAAATTTTGTAATTGTTACGTGATTCAAGTACGACTTGAAACCAAAATCTGTAAACAGTCTGTAAGTATCTGCGCGCGTTGAATTACTAATCTCTGAGTTCCATGATTGAATGAATTGATCAGATAATCTCTGTTTACACAGTTTCAAGAATAAATCGACACTACCCACTCCCTGATTTAACCAAGCATAATTAAGCCCTAAGTTCTCAAGTAAATACTTGAGTTTCGATGCCCAAGAATGCTTATTTGGATATATTTCCATATCAGTAAGCATCATATTGTAAACAACTTTGATGTATTTCGAATCAGAGCATTGTGTAATTTTTAACCAGTATCTAATAAGCGAGATAAACCTGTGTACTTTTAAGTTGGATCTACCCAGCTCCCCATAAATAAAATTGTTCTGTGTTTGCTGTCGCACCCCGAGTATTTGTTTACAAAATTTTAAATGGACACGTTCGAGCTTAGTTTCATTGCTAAACCCCCAAACCTCGCTTCCATAGTTTAAGATTGGTAAAATAAGTTTATCAAAGAGCTCAAGTTTATGTCTAACAGATATATCTGTAAATTTATACAGATAAGATTTAAGCTTATAAATTGCCTTTATTGCCTGTTCGCTAAGAGCAGTGTGTGTTTCTGTAAATGACCCCCCAGTTGAAAATACGACCCCTAAATAATTGAATTTACTAACGATTTCTAAGTTCTTGCCATCGAATGTGAAATTGGGATACCTATTCTGTCTACCGCCTTTCCTGAAAATTAAGATTTTTGTCTTTTCAGTGTTTACAGTTAGTTTCCATTTTTCACAATATTCTTGTAAAATGTTTAGACCCGATTGTAGACCGCTCTCTGAATAAGAGAACAAAAGTACATCATCTGCGTAAAGAAGCAAACACAATTTTAGCACACCAACGTCTATTCCCTCATATCCTTTTAATATATAGACTTCCTCAAGATCATTAAGGTACATAGAAAATAACAATGGCGAAATACTTTCCCCCTGAACTACCCCTAATGTACATATAAATTCTTCACTTAAACGGTTTTCATATTTGACCCTCGATTTAAGGTTTCTATACATAGATTGAATTACATTAAGTATTTTCCCCCTGATCCCATATTTCAGAAGTTTGAACTAAAGGATATCGCGAACCACAAAATCAAAAGCCTTCTTAAAATCTACAAAAGCTACAAACAATCTTTTATTTTCGTTCAGCAGATGCGTTATCACCCCATGTAGAATAAATATGTTATCTATGGTACACATATTCTTTCTAAAACCTGCTTGTGCCTCTACATATACATGATAATCTTCTGCCCATTTATTAAGCCTTGTATTTAATATCCTCGTAAACAGTTTACCTAAGGTACTAAGTAGAGTTATGCCTCGGTAGTTTCCGGTGTCATTTACATCTCCTTTTTTATGTAATGGAATTATATGACCCTCTGACCATTTTTCAGGGAAGTACCCTTTGTCTAAAATAGTATTAAACAATTTGCATAAGTAAGGAATAAATACGTCAATACCGTATTTAAAATATTCATATAAGACATAATCAGGCCCCCCTGATCTGCCATTTTTGAGATCTTTACATGCCTTACGAATTTCATCAATACTTATGTCAATATTCAATTCTGAGAACATTTCCTGTAATTCGTTATTTAAATATCTCTCATTAAAATGAATGGCGTCTTCATCTGCTTGAAAAAATACAGAATCAGGATCGTTTATGGATTTAAAATATTCAAAGAAATTAGATATGTTTAATGTAGATGATACGTTTGTATGTGATAGGCCTTTCAGCATCTTCCAATATTCCCTTGCATTTTTGAAGCGCAACGCCTCTAATTTATTTGTTTGCTTTTTATCGAAAGACACTTTTTTGCGTCTTAAAGTTGATTTGTACGCAGTCCTTGCACTTGCCATGGACACTCTGGCATCAGATGTCTGATTTTGTCTATATTCATGTAGTGTTTCGTAAAATGTGTTTCGTTTTTCTTTACACTCAGCATCATACCATGGTTGCTTCCCTGTACTATAATTTTTTGAGTTATTAATATTACTGGATGAATTTGTATGAAAGTCTATCTTAAATAAAGGATCACACACTTCACTAATAACTGAATAAAAATCACTCAAGTTACTATCAATATCTTCGGATAGTTCGGCATGGTTTAAATTGTTCACAAGGGTGTGGAGCCTGTCTCTAACATCATCGCTATTAATTGCATTATTAAAGGTGTGTATTTTATTTTCATTCCATGCATATTTAAATCTGACTTCTTCATTCTCTGTCTGTTCCTGGTTATCGCTATGTGTACATGTGCTGGATTTCTTAAGACCAAAACTAATCAGACAGTGATCTGACAGAATATTCGGATTGTCTACTGAAAATGTGGTAAAATAGTCAAACAACATAGGTCTACATAAAACATAATCAACCACACTGCTTCCAATCGTCTTAACACACGTGAGTTTACCCACATATTCATCGTCACCCTGTCTTCCATTCACGATTCTTACACCCGTTTCTTTACAAAATTCTAACAAGGCAGTCCAAAGGACAGCTATATCCCCCACCGCCGCCACCTAAATTAAGACATTGACCTTAAGGTGATACAATGGGTTTTAAAACTGCATTTCATGCATTAGGATAAGACAACACAAGACAAGATAGTATTTAATTAGTCAAATTAAATAATATTGTAATTGTTAACTACCAATAATGATTTCACTGTGGTAGCACAATCCAGGTCAAGAAATGGTCTGTGTAAGGTAGTGGAAACACTCCGGACAGGGTGTCAAAGTTAGAGTACACATGGTCTATCATTCCTCCCTGGATGTGAGTGGACTGATGAATATGCTGCTTTAAACCATGACTGCGAAGAAAACGGTCATCACCAGTGTTAAAATCACCACCAATGACTTGTTTACTATTAGAATCAAAGTTTCTAACTTCTTGCATGAGCTTGTCGAAGAAGGTGGTTGTTCCTAAATTTGGCTGCTTGTAAGCCAAAAGTAAATTCAGACGACCATGATGTTTCAAAAATAATGTTCTAGCCATTACTTGTATCTGGTTTCCTGTGGTTTGTGTGGTTGAAAGCACACCATGCTTAACGTAAATCGCCAGTCCATGATCTGTTGCTTTTCCAAAAAGGTGAAAGCCGTCTATTGCATATGGCGTTATGTTCTTGACATGAGATTCACTTATACAAAGAATGGAGATCTTGTTCATGAACTTTTCAGATTTCAAGTCCTTGTGGTGACACCTCAAACTGCGTATGTTTAAGAAGGCAATAATAAAGTCAGTATCTGCAAACACAGAGAGAGGATGATTCCAAGTGAATAAACTGCTTGCTCTCATTCTCTCCATTTCAGCAACAGCAGCTTTATTTACCACTATACAGTCTTGCGAGAAGTTTTTTAGCAGTAATCCCTTTCTTGAAGTTACTCTGCTCAGGATAGTGTATGCCTGTCCAGGAGATAAAGTCCTCATTTTGGAGCTTTTAGCTAAATCAGCAATACAGTACTCATATGTGCTGCCTTGAGATTTGTGACTTGTGATAGCAAATGCTAGTACAAGAGGAAACATCTTTCGTTCTACCGGGACTGGACATTCTTTTGCAAGGAAAAAGGAACATGTGATTGCTTCAATTGGTACGCAGTGTTTTAAATTTGGCGGACTACGCACTTTAGCAGCTTGACCAATACACTCTAGTGGAAATTTTACAAACACTGTCCCAGACAGGCAATTTTCTTGTTGAACATGTATTTTTTCAACAGTTCCAATAGTCCCATTCACAAGGTGATCAGCTATATCCACATTTTTGGTTATCATAACAGCACAATTTTTTGCAACTGTGATTTTTTTGGGTAGGTTTCCTGTTTGATAGAGACTGCTGTTCTGTATGGTGACAGGTACTGTGTTAGTGCACTTGTCCCTCTTGCTGTCTGTGGCAGTCAATGTAACTGTGTCTTTGAACTGTGTGAGGACTTCTTCATTGTACAGATCTGCTTGTTCATTAGTCAAAACAATACGAGTTGCTGTCTGAGGAAATGCTTCAAGAGGTGTCTGCTCTAACTGTTTAAGTGTGCCTATGTCTTGTTCTGTGTGACAACCAACTCTTACTCTTGAAAGGATTTTCGCAAATTCTGGATCTCCTTGTTGTCTGACTATATCGGTTAATTCATATAGCTGGAAATACTGGTTCCATAAGGATCCTGCTAGTGCTTCATAACCTCCTTTGGGTCGCTTGAAAACTGGAGAGTCTCCAACAGGATTCAGCTGTAGTAGGTCTCCAACTGCAAGTATTGACTTGTGAGCAAAGGGATGTGAATAGTCTTGAAATATGTCTTGAAGGCACAAACTGAGATTATTGAGTGATTGTGCTCCAAACATAGATATTTCATCAGCTATAATCACTTGCAAATTAGTATAAGAAGCTCTTAATGAGTTAAAAGTACAAAAATGAGTCATGCAGGAAATACCACATACAGAACAAACACTCGCCCGAACAGCAACACAAGGAAACAGCAAATGTACATGGGTATAAAAAACAACAAGAGACGCACAAAGACAAAACAAACATTCAATAGGAGGAAGATGGAAGTACCGCCTTGGAACGGTCAGTGACAAAAGTCACCGGGGGTTTAAACCGGTTTATGGGCGCCCAACCTCACCCTTATTCCATCCCCATCCTAAAAGACAAACAGTGTAATAAACGTATCCCCTCTCCGACTAATCTACAACAACCGCGACAGCAAATACAGTGGTAAAGTGCATGTATAACAAAAAAACATTTAATTGAACATACTGTATCCACCTATCGCTAGTGTACTCAATGATTGAGCTGCAAACAGAGTAACTGTAGAAAAGTAATAAAGGGTACGACAAAAATGAAATAGTACAGATATCCGACGTTCTCCTTCCATTTCTGGATTTAAGAGGTCGCCTTCATAGAGAATTAAGTTTTTCTGGACTTGGTTTTCTGTACTGATTTTTTGAAGAGGAATCTCTTACAGGTAAAGCAAATGCTGAATGGAGGGTTGTTCCACTTATGTTTGCAGCAGCCTTACCTGTTGAAGCAGTGAGAAGAACAGTTGGTAGATCAGGATTTAGTCCTGGTGTTTGCAAAGCTCTAATGAGACCTTGATAAATAGTGTTTATCAGGTGTGTTTTTCCCACTCCTCCACCACCACTGAGGAAGATATAAAATGGAGAAGGAGGATGCTGTAATAATCTGGTTTCTACTGCCCATTGGTACATGAAGTCAAATAAGATTCTCTGCTTTTCATTCAGGGATGTAACCATATGATAGTAATAAGCATCATCGTGCTTGACAGTGGAAGTCAGAGAAAATGTGCGACCTGATGACTTTGAAGCTGTTACTCTTTCTGATGTTATATTCTCAGGGTTTAAAAAAGCATGTCTTGGCTCAGTAACAATGGTGGCATTTTCTAGCTTTTCCTGTTCTGTCTGTGCTGCTACCTGTTCCCAAGCCTCTGGCAATAACTCTTCTGGATCAAAATCATCAATTACTCTGTCAACTTCTTCATGGAATGGTTCATATTTTTTTATGGTACTGATAAGTTCAGACTGGATGATTTTGAAGCTTTCAGAGTATGAGTCAACTTTCAACTCATCCTCACTTCTCCAGGGCTTGTAAAGCAGTAGCAAGCGATGATGATACTGTTCGGGATAATTTACCTTTGAGATGTAATGGTATCTTATGATTTGAGGAGTCTGGCGCTTTTTCATTCGACCCATGTTGTTTTGTAGTTTTATAACTGCAACAGTTGGATCAGCATCACATTCTGTAAGGTCTTCAGCATTTTCATTTTTTGTGTATGATGCTGTAACATAGTTTGCTGCAAATTCAGCGAGACAAAGATGTTCAAGGCTTGTCGGTCGTGCTGCATATTTCTCATGTATCCCTGGCACGTAAATGTCTTTGTCATCATCTTCAAGAGATTCTAATGCAGATCTGGATTTGAGTATTCTGGTGCGATTTTCTCTGTAGTCTGTTGATATGAACAGAACAGGTATATTGGACCTCCTTAGAGGAATAGACAGAACACGCATAATAGCCTCATGGTGTGACACTTCACGGCCTTTGCGTAGTTGATTTGCAATACTATACATCTTGTCTCTAATGTTTTTATCAGCACTCTCTTTGCTTGCTTTGCGCATCAGTTCTGACATTGTTTTCTCTGGCTTGCATATATATGATGTGATATAAGCTATGCATGCCCAAATGGATGTGATCATTTGAATGTCCATGTTTGAACGGAGGCATTTCAAAATAACTGGATTGTAGTTGTTTACATCTTGTGGACTACGCTTCATCACTAGTCTTGTCCTTCTTTGTGAGATTGTGAGACTTGCTTCATAGTCCTCTCTTGACACATTTATGGCTGACAGAATATCATCAATAGTGCATGGATTTGACTTGTCAAGGGATGATGTCAAATACTGGTACATTTTACCAAGTATATTTACAGCCTCATTTTTCATAGTAGTATTGTTGTTCCCATTTTGTGAAGTTGTGTTGTCTGGAACCCGTGCAATGACTGTGGTATCAGTAGGAGGCTTTGGATATGAAAACCTGCAAGCTGTGCCCTTGCGTCTTGTACATGTTCGAGTATGGTGGTGTGTTTGTCTTGTCTGAACAAGATCAAACAAATCTGAATCTGAATCTTTGTTCGGCAGGCAACAAGATATGTGTTTATTAGCAAATTCAGTAAATGCCTGATCAGAGTCTTTGTCTAGGACTGGTGCTCCTAAAACATGAACAGCTGAATGGAAGTGGGCAGTTCCTCGTCCCTGCATTTCCTTTCTCAAATCATAGTTTAATATTTGGCCAATTGGATGTGTTCCACTGAGTAATACTTTTCCCCATAACAGTTCAAAAATGAAGTCAATGTGACGGGCCACTGTCACTGGGTTTCTCTGTAGCCAATTTCTTTTAGTTTCCCAGTTCATGTTTGCTATGTCGTCTCCAGCTAGTGTCTCACCATATTGTTTTGCAACAACCTGAATTACTTCTGGCCAGTGGAATTCTGCAGCAGAACCAGTAATGAAGAATGTATAGGGCCCTAACTGTCTTAGTTTTGCCAGCATATCTAGATGCATGTTTTTGAAATACTGGGGAGACCCACGTAGCGACTTAAATGCAGCAAAAATCTGATTTTCTGTAAGAAGTTTGGACATTTTTTGTGGGTCTCTCAATTGCTTCACTGACATATCTTCCTGGAAGCATTTTCTTGTAGATATTGAAATAGTCTGCTTGATAGTATCCCTTTCTAGCCAGTCTAATGCTGCAAATGTGTATTCTGGGCTTTCAGCAAATCTAGTATCACATGACAGTAACCTGCAGTTCACATACTGTTTTGCTGTGAGTCTTGTTGGACGAGGTTCCTTCTTAGTGAAAGTATTCACTCCAAATGGAAATAATGTTGGGAAAGCCATAGCTTCCCAAAACGGTTCTTTGCTTATTGAAACTGGTATCTGACCCTCAGCTGGGGCTAAGTTGAGCACATCATTGGCTTCGATTTCTACTCCATTTACTGGCTGAATACATGTATCAGAGTTTACACTACGCTGAAACTGTAAACCTGTTAGAAATTCAGCAGGGGTTTCCTCCTCAATTTCATCTTCACTATCAATAACAGCATCTGAATGTTTATGTGTATCTGACAGGCAATGTTCTGGGATACCTTGTGAAGTTTCTTGCTGTGATGTCACAGAGTGAGAATCATCCTGTAACATACTCTCAACTAATGGAAGGCTTGACTGAGTGTCATGGGTGGTCTCAAAACCTGATTTAGTCTTTTCATTGACTTCATCTTCAATAATTACTGCACTCCACAAAGAGTGCAAAGCACAGTTTACATAGTTTGGTCTAATATACTGTTTCTGAACAGAGTGTTTATCCGTGAGTCTTCGTTTAAGTGCAAGTGCTATGATCTGACTTTCTGAAGATGGACGTGGCAGAGATGTGGTTATCTTTTTAAGATTTGCTGGAACTAGAACAACTTGCCCTTTGAGTCCATGTTGGGCTCCTCTTGGGAGAGATACAATTTTCATGAAAGGGATTATTTTTGTTATCAACTGCACTTCTAATGAACAATGCCTTCTGAGAACATCAGGAACTTTCTCTGGTAATAGATGATTTATATGAGCTTGTGCTGGTATTTTTCCTGACAAAAGCTTTTTGTGACATGTACAACAAATGTACTCCCTACCATGTGACAGCTTCTCAGACAAACATTCTGTTAAAGTACTGTTGGCTACTTTTTTGTAGTTATTTTTATTGACAAGAACAACAGTCCTTCTGTACAATAGTCTGAAACAACAAGTGCATGTATATGTTGGTCCTTCCTTAATGAAATTGTGGAAATCTGAAATTAAAGTTGCATTGTCTTTCATTTTTCCACTTTCACTCATTCTGGCGCGTTTGTCTTGATGTTGAAGTCTGTTTTTGTTTTGCACTTGACGTTTCTCACCTTCACTCATTTGACTACGTTTGTCTTGATGTTGAAGTCTGTTTTTGTTTTGCACTTCACGTTTCTTACTTTCACTCATCTGACCACGTTTGTCTTGATGTTGAAGTCTGTTTTTGTTTTGCACTTCACGTTTCTTACTTTCACTCATCTGACCACGTTTGTCTTGATGCTGAAGTCTGTTTTTGTTTTGCACTTGACATTTCTTACTTTCACTCATCTGACCACGTTTGTCTTGATGTTGAAGTCTGTCTTTGTTTTGCACTTCACGTTTCTTACTTTCACTCATCTGACCACGTTTGTCTTGATGTTGAAGTCTGTTTTTGTTTTGCACTTGACATTTCTTACTTTCACTCATCTGACCACGTTTGTTTTGATGTTGAAGTCTGTCTTTGTTTTGCACTTCACGTTTCTTACTTTCACTCATCTGACCACGTCTGTCTTGATGTTGAAGTCTGTTTTTGTTTTGCACTAGACATTTCTTACTTTCACTCATTCGAGCACGTTTGTCTTGATGTTGAAGTCTGTTTTTGTTTTGCACTTCACGTTTCTTACTTTCACTCATCTGACCACGTTTGTCTTGATGTTGAAGTCTGTTTTTGTTTTGCACTTCACATTTCTTACTTTCACTCATCTGACCACGTTTGTCTTGATGTTGAAGTCTGTTTTTGTTTTGCACTTGACATTTCTCACCTTCACTCATTCGAGCACGTTTACTTTGATGCTGAAGTTGATCTTTTATTAATTCGTTATGTTTCTCACTTTCGCTCCTTTTTGATCTTTTGAGTTGTTTTCTTATATTGTCTTTGAATTTTGCAATGTTTTTCTGCTCTTCAGATTGCCTATAACGGAATTTCTTAACTCTAGAAGCAGAGCTGTCATTATTTATAGCTTGTCTTTTTTGTGAAATCTCATTACTTATTTGACTGTTTATAATGTTTTTCCTGTGTTGCTTTTGATACTCTTTCTGTTTATCAAAATAGCTGACTAACAGAGGTTTCCATATTGTTTGTTGATGATAGGATGTTGAGGTACTGACATTGCAAACAGGAAATTGTTGTAGTGACCCACTAGACAGACACTTCTGAGTGTGTTGACGAAGTTTTGAGATGTCATAATTCAAAGTTTGTGGATTGCTTCCAAAAAGCACAGATGTAGCAAAGGCTAGTGCCATACCACCACATATAGGCAGGTGGTTTTGTTGCTGGATGGGCACATACTGCATTCCAGCTGCGATGTCACTTCCGAACAAAATTTCAATTTGATGGCGGATTTCAGAATAATGATTTTCTGTTCTCATAGAGTCGTACACTGTTACTGTTTTAGTAGATTTGCGATACACTGTTGTCACCCAATGTCCAGTTAATGGATGTATCAGTAAACAGTCTTTATTCTTAGGGATTTTCCTCAAGTATGCTTCTCGGTCTCCTGAATAAAGTCTGATTTCAGCTGGTGTCGGGAAGCCTACATGGATATTTTCAGGTGTGGAGTAAGCCCTCATGAGGTTTAACATAGCCTCTATCACATCATCTGTGATTTCAGTGTTCTCGTCTCCAACCATGCTAACTATCTTCCATGTGGTATCAGCCTGGAAATACAGATCAATAGTAGACATGAGTGAGCATTGAGGAAATACTTAGCTGATGAAATACTTCTGGACAAGTTTAATATTACAAATCCGCTTAAACATAAAAAAAATACTAGACAGACTGATTAAACATAACATGTGTGACAATTTATGTCCCAAAGAAACATGACAAGAATAAATGGTGTACCTATTACTTACAAGGTTATGGTTTGTTTGCTGACCACTATTCTGACTCTGAGATGGCACTGGATTCTTAGTTGATGAGTGTGTTTGACCTGGCTGCGCAGTTGTAGACAGTATACAAGATGGCTTCTGTTGGACACATGTCGTGCTCCATGACACTTGATCTGCAGATGAAGCATGGGATGGTGCTTGACCAGCTCTCGTAGGCAAGTCATGCTGAAAAAAAAGGATACTTTCATCTACCTATGTTTGCCCAATTTTTTATAACTGCAGAAATGGTACTATTATGTCTTATTAGAAAAACATGCATCAATGGTCATTAGTTTTACTTCTATATTCATCCAAACTGGAATTTAAGATTATATACTGCTGAATTGGATAAAGATGCGAGTAAGATTAAAGTCCGAGTTCCGAGGTTTGGCAGCAATCAAGTTAGATGCTGTGATTACAACAGCATTATACAACTGTTGGAAAAATAACAAACCAGCATGCCAAGCAAATGATTGCAACTAACCATTGCAAATCTGATTGCAGGAAATAAAATAATTACCTGTTTTTGATTAAGTCTACTCTGTCGCTTCCTAAGCTTTTCCCGTTCCTTCTTACTGCGATTCATCTTATTGCTTGACTATCAGAGGACAGCTACCTGAATTTTTTTATTCAAAATTAAAACACAAAGTACATCAATAACTTGTGTACGGTGGCATAAAAGGGACATTGAAGAAATTTTCTACATCTACGTGCAAACGCAATACTGGAACTACTGCATGCGCACATGATAGTTACTATGTGCAAACCTGATAGCTACTGTGTGTGCACGTGATAGCCACTTCGCATGAATGTGATATAAAATTATCTTCCGTGTCCTCTTTATGCCACCGTACATATGAGAATAAATCATAAATGATTGTCATGGTTTAGCAGAAATTAGAATACAAAATTAGCAAAGTGACACCAACATTACTAACTTTATGTATATTATCTTTTAAAGGGAGACACTGAAGTAGATAATTAAAGACAAAAGATGTTCTTTTATGCGAATATCAGTAGTTTGCTTAAACAATGACGCTAAATTCTTCTTCCACATGATATATAAGCAAAATCATTTATTAATCCATTCCCTGATAGGCTATATTTACTATTTAGACTCAACCTCTTTGAAGGAATCTACTGAAAAGGAGTGTTTACTAGAGAAAAGGAAAACTTCATAATTTTGTATTTTTGAAACCATTGTGATAAATAGAGCATATGCTCCTTTTGAGCAAATGCTCTATTTATCACAATGGTTTCAAACAGCGACTGGACAGCTATGTCTTTTGACGCGTATGTAAAAGTCACTGTTTGAACCACTGTGATAAACAGAGCTCTGTTTACCACAATGGTTTAAAATCTACAAAATTCTGAAATTTTCCTTTTTTCTAGTAAATGCTCCTTTTCAGTAGATTCGTTCATGGAGGTTGAGTCTAAAAATAGTACATCAGGGAATGGGTTAAGGGAAAGACAATGCTTTCATAGAAAACCAAGATCATTCCAACAAGAGTTTGTTGTAATTCGAAATGAATTAAAAATAACAAAACCACTGTATTAAACACTGTTCTACTTGACATTTACCACAAATATATGAAACAAAGGAAAGAAATGTATTAAAACTATAATACTGGCATACTGTACAACAATAACATGCATGATATCTATCATGCATGTAATAAATCAAACAGAATGGATTAATCCTAAATTAATATTATTTAACTGTTCCACTTTACAGTTGTCTGATAAAATTTGAAAACTAAAAGCAAATTTTTAATATATTCAAACTGTAACACTGGCATTCTTCCAATAACTTGAATGTTAGATAATTATGAAAATTAAAGCATCTGCATTAAGAAAGTGAACACAGATAGAAAGTCAGTTTCAATCTCCATCAGATTCAAACAGCCTTCTCTTGACTTTTTCTGCTCGGGTTCCTCCATGTCTTCATCAAAAAGAGAAGAGAAAGATTCAAATTCCTTCTGCATCTTTGCTTGGGAATTAAGAAGAAACTGCTCCCGTTTCTTCAAGGACAGATTTTTTTGTTCGAGATCTGCACTTCTGAGATTCAGAGTCTTTATCTGAAACTCCATTTGCTGTTGCCTCATTTGATTTTTGTACAACACTTTTTCCAGAATGGCTATACCTTCCTTTGCTTGGTTCTTGGAAAGGTGGTAGATAGCCGCCTTCAACTGATTGTTATTCTCATCAAAGTGTTGGTGAAGTGATTGACTAAGTCTCTTCAATGCTTCCTGGGGTCCAGCCTGGTTTGATGGCGTCATCTGCTGGCTGGAACTTGGTCTGGGTGCAGGCGGACATGACAGCGATTTTGGCTTGGTAGTGACCCGAGTCGGCGTACTTGTTGAGCCTGGCTTTGCTATCACTATGATACTAGCCTGCTTACTGGCACTTGGAGTGGCCTGTTTAATGTTAGTTAGAGTGGTCTGAGTATTCAGACATTTCCTGTTCAATAGCCTCCTTCTGGCTGCCTGACTCATTATTACACATAGACATAACTGTCCTGTAGTGAAAGTTGTTTTTTTTGTATTTATAATGTCCCTTTATTTATTTATATATTATGAGCAGGTTATCTGCAAGTAAAAATTGATCTATTTTAAGGAAAATAACAAAATTGATTAGAAATGATAAACGAAATTGTAAATCCATTCTGATTTTTATTCATCGAAAGGAGGACCACTGAGACTGCAATAACAAAAAAATCTGTAAGCACCGCTGGACCACTTCTGCAAACATTGAAAAAATAGCCCATCTATAGCAGTTCACACACTAGGGAGAAAAATGTATTGGGAATAAATACATGGACAGTGATACAACAAAGACTATTAGAGAGATTAAGGTTTCTACTTGCTAAAACTCTAGATTTGGAATGTCTAACAATGGAACCAATTATAATGACATTAAAATAAAATCGTATACTCTCTAATACTTGATTGGACACATGCAAAAGTCAGGCACGAAACAAGCTTATATACAAACATGCAGATATAAAGAATGATTTTAACATGCAGAACAAATTTATTACACCTATCAGTAGATGACGGCCACTAAAGCACCTAAATGGTATAAATAATGTGAGAAAGTCAGGCAGGAAACAAGCATATATACAAACATGCAGATATAAAGAATGATTTTAACATGCTGAACAAATTTATTACACCTATCAGTAGATGACGGCCACTACAGCACCTAAATGGTATAAATAATGTGAGGTAGGCATGATTCTTCCGACATTTCATCTTGCCAGTCTATAAAGTTCAAATCAGTGTATTTAGTATAAACAGTCATGAAAGGCTTTAGTCATCATGAATCCAATGTCTCTTAAAATGGATCAATACATGTTTGTATTTTTCAAAATGGTACTATAATCCACAACCAAAGAAAGAAATATTAATATTTAGGAAGCAAGCAATATTAAATTTTAGTAGATATAGTCATGGGTTAGGATTATGAACGAGATATAATCATGGGTTAGGATTGGGATTATGAATGACACACACAATGAAGTGATAATGATATTCTATGAGTTTATTATTTATGATCGAGTTTATGAATGGATGGATGCATGACGTCCGGCACCACGACGAGGACGTAGCCTAGTCCAAGCTAATTTTGCATGATTGCAATTGAAGTGAAGTTCATCATTATTCTTAGAACATGATGCTTGTAAGTCATCTTTAAAGTACAAAATGTCAAAACACAACATTTAGAATGAGCTTTCAATTTAATAAAGCAAAAGAACTATTATAACAACTGACTACAAAATTAACTTGAACGGTGCCATATCAATAGAAGCTTTTGGTTACCATACAAAATCAAAAATTCAAAATAACATATACTTACTTTTAAAACAGAGCTGCGGTCAAAAAGGAGATATGTTGCCTCTAATGGAAATTGCGCTGCTTTCGCCGACATTTCAACGTGGTTGACATTCAACCTTCCAGTTGTTAAGAAAATAGGACGCGGAAACAAATATAATGGAAACTGAAGGTAAGAACACGACTTTCAAATGTGACCTTGACCTTGAGCCGACATGACTGCCACATGTGTTCTGCACATCATCTCAATTCGGTTAATATTTTTTTATGAAAATCCTTCAAATGGTTTAGAAGATATGGAGCGGACACGAAATGTAATGGAAATTGAAGATTAAATCACATGGCCTTCAAATGTGACCTTGACCTTGAGCCGACATGACTGCCACATATGTTCTGCACATTGTCTCAACGTGGTTAACATTTGAGGCAAGTTTCTTGAAAATCCTTCAAGGGGTATAGGAGATAACGAAACTATAATGGAAATTGAAGGTAAGAACACTTGATCTTCAAATGTGACCTTGACCTTGAGCTGACATATCTGCCACATATGTTCTGCACATCGTCTGAACTTGGTTAATATTTGACTCAAGTTTTATGAAAATCCTTCAAAGGGTTTAGAAGATATGGAGCGGACACGAAACTGTAATGGCAACTGAAGGTTTAAACACTTGACCTTCAAATGTGACCTAGAACTTGAGCCGACATGACTGGCACATGTGTTCTGCACATCGTCTTAATTTGGTTAACATTTGACTCAAGTTTTATGAAAATCCTTCAAATGGTTCTGCACATCGTCTTAATTTGGTTAACATTTGACTCAAGTTTTATGAAAATCCTTCAAATGGTTTAGAAGATATGGAGCGGACACAAAAATGCAATGGAAATTGAAGGTTAAAACCCTTGACCTTCAAATGTGACCTTGACCTTGAGCCGACATATCTGACACATATGTTCTGCACATCGTCCCAACTTGGTTAACATTTGAGGCAAGTTTCTTGAAAATCCTTCAAGGGGTATAGGAGATATGGAGCGGACACGAAATTGTTACGGACAGACGGACGGACGGACGGACAGACGGACAGACGGACAGACGGACGGACGAAGGCCATTCCTATAACCCCCCTCCGCTATGCGGTGGGGGATAATAAATGTTTTCCAGCATCATTTACAATCTTATCCTGAGATTTTCGTGTTAAACGTACATCTTGAATATACTCATCAGGCAGAATTTGCAAATTAACAAGCGACTCGTCTTCTACATAATCTGGTCTCTCCCCTACTCTACTATTGAAATCACCAGTTAACAGAAAGTTACATGCACCATATTGATTTTCAAAATGGAGCATGTCATCTGATAAACTGTTAAAAATATTTTGTGTAATAAAAGATTCTCTGCTACTTCCAGCTGGAATATTATAACATAGGCTTATAAAAATATCATTTTCTAAATTTAACACGCCACCATTCAGTTTAAGCCACAAAGTGTGATCTTCAACATACTTTACAAAGGAAACATCATTTTTAAGTTTGTCAGAAACGTAAGCGATTAAACCGCCACTGTCTCTACGGCTTTTCTTATGTTTAGTCTCTCTGTTTAGTACATACGCCGTAAAACTGGGAACGTTTAAATTAACCTCATCATTCGACCAAGTCTCTGTAAACAAAATAATGTCATTATCCTGAAATAAGGTTTTGATTTCACTTGAATCGAGTTTGTTATAACGTTTTCCAACTAGACCTTGGACATTCAAAAGGCAAAAACGAAGTTCACCACTTTCCCCTCCGCTCCCCTACAACCGAGTATTTTCGATATTTTCCGCGTGCGTAGCGGCCGTTCCACCACTGTCTATTGTATACTACACAAGCGGTTCTTGCTGTTTCTGAAAAACCTCGTTTCTATTAATAGAAATAGGATTTCCGTCCACAGTGTGACTGCACGTGTTCGATTTGTCACGGTTTTGTGCCCGATTTGCATCTGTGTAATTCTGTTTGGATTTATGCGGATCACGACGGCTGCGACCTGCATCCTTACTCAAGGGTGTTTTTACTTTCGACACAGGTGAGACACTATTTATACCGTTTTTATGCACACGTGTACTAGCACTGCCCCACTTAGGTGCATCACGTGACTCTCCATTCACAATCGGGTCACTTGGCACACGGTGGGCGTGTTTGTTTACATTCTGCACCTGATATCCAGATTGGGCCTGTGTTGATATACATGTATAATAATTTGTAAAAGTACAAATATGAGTCATGCAGGAAACACGACATCCAAAAACTAACAGCCGCTCGAACAGCACCACAACAAGAAAGTTTCATTGAATTGAATGCTTACGTAATACATGATATTCATAGAAATAGCATGGATAAGAATGAACCTGTTGTCAATAATCATTAGAAGTATTCATGACACTACCCTTCATGAGTGTCTCTTTGCAATAGGCTAAGAGTGTCTCTTTGCAATAGGCTAACTGCTCAAACTTCAACAGTTATTGGATCCTTAACGCTGGTAAGCTAGTCTGATGAATCTAACTGATTTTCACTGGCTGCAGGAAGGGGTAGGTTGTCTTTCACAGATGTATTGTTTGGTAAAGCTTCATAGTATGGTTTGTACTCTTCTGGAATTGTACCTGACATACAAAGTGAACGCAGATCAGACTTTTTAGCTGCAGATATTGGTAATTTGCTTTGGTAGCGCTGACAAAGTTGCAATTTTGGGACTTTGGAATTTCCTCATTTTTGTAACCACCTCAATGAATTCATCTGCTTGGTAATAGTTTACATATATACTGTTTGGTGATTCTTTGCGCACCTGCAGCCATTTGATTTTTAACCACTTAACTTTTATCCCATCTTTTGAAGTTTTCATGTTCCTGAACTGCGAGTTTTTTAATTTCTTTAGATCCATAAAATTTCCAAATTTCATAGGTACAACAACATAAGGTTTACTTTTCCTAGCAAGGGCAATGGTATTCTCCCATTGCGATGGTACATAAACTGCAGTTCGCGTTTTGGCTTGTTCTATAGTGCTGTGAATAGCATCACATTCCATTTGCGAATGGCCGCTCTCAAAGAATTTCTGATTAATACACTTAGTTATATTTTTGAATGCAGTAAAGCAATGCTCCGGCTACAAATTGGTTTCGGTTTTGACCAACGCATACACTATATAGGGTTACTTCCTCGACGTTGGACGTATTGTTTGAGAGCGAATTTAAGTGGGCTATTACACAGGTGCCTATCTCACATGATCCGCTGTTCTTATGAGTTTCATCCCACAGGTAGCATGTTCCTACACCACTTCCCAATTGCTGATGTTGTTAGTGAGTGAGTCGGGTTTTACGTCCGACCAACAGTATTTCAGTTATTTGCAGACGGCACCCGTATGAGACAAGTTATAGTGCTGCCTCACTGGAATACTCCTGCCGCAGGTACATGGCAAGGGCATCCCACCCAGTTACATTATCCTGACACCGGGCCGACCAGTCCTAGAACTACACCTTTATTGTCGAGCGTAGACAAGGGAGCTACAAGTACCAACTTTTAACGACTTTTGGTCTGTCGCGGCCGGGGATCGAACCCACGACCTTCCGTACTGCAGGCGGATGCTCTACCACTGAGCCACGCGGCCGGCTTATGTTGTACAAAATCGTAATGGTCATGGCCTGTGACAGCTACATGTGCAATTAGAATAGGTGCCTTATCCACTAATGGTGCAATGTGATGTTTAATATCTAACACTGGTTGCATCGGTCGGCTAGAAAATATCCTCACTTCCCTCTGGAATATATTTGCAATGCAAAGAGGTATTAGGTCTGACATATCTATATCCCTCTGTCCATCTTTTTCTATTTGGTCCACCATACATTTATATGCTTCCCTATTTTCAGTGGAGTTGGTGGCTTTTTTGTCAATTGGACAAAGTTGATGTAGTCATCAATGTTACAAACAAGCTGTTCGGTCACCATAGATCTCAGGTCCTGCACAGACACTGGATTGTTTAGGTACTCTAATGCCGCTGCGAAAAGACAGTTTCCATCAGCTGGGATGTGTTTCCGTTCCAGCAAGTTACTTGATAACAGATTGTCCAAACGTCTTGAGTGGAAATCATGTAGCAAAGCTTGAAGTTTGCTTTTCTTTAAGTTTTTCTGTTTTGCCCTTTTTGTATCTGTTCAATCACTTTCACTACAGTATTCTGAAGAACTTACACTGGCATTATCTTCATTTTTCTTTTGTTTCCTTGCTTGTGTTTTCTTTCTCTTGACATGTTTGCCTAGTTTCTTCCAGTTGGTATCTCTGTTAATGAGTTTTCGTTTTTGTCCTGTAATTGGTGTTCTATCCGAATCTGGACCATTGCCTGAGTCTGTTTTTGAAGGCTGGTAACTGCTTGCGCTACTTTCAACATATTCATACGGTTCCAGGTCGTCAATTGAACTTTCACTTTCTACAATTTTATTTGTATTGGTATTAGTTGCGAAGTCCAGATTTTGTGCAATAGATACATCACTGTCTTTGCATTGAGATTTGCCCCAGTGTATCTGCTGTAGTTCTGCCAGTGGGATATTCAGTTCCTCTGAACTTGAGTCACATTGCTCACTTAAGTCCAATAATGACTTACTGCATATCTCGCCGTCTTTTAGAATTTTTGTATAAATTTTTTTTTATTTACTTAGATCTATAGACTTGTTAAACTCACATAATTACTCCTCAGTGTCTTGATAGCTATTGTAGAAATTAACATATGCTTCATTGTATGTCACATGATGCTGGATTACAGACGAATGGCTTTCATTGTCTGTACATGCATGTATGTCTGTGCAAAGAGAACTTGCTGTTGTTTCTCTATAAATATCACCCTTTGATACGGAAAATGACGTTTCCATTTTATTAACGTCATCGCTACTGTTGCCGTCTATACATTGTAGAAATGAATCTGACCAGTCAGACCAGGATTTGTCGTCCTAACTAGTTATTAATGTTCTTTGAAAGTTCTCGTATTACTTTAAGAATGAACAAACATGAATTATCTTTTTTCAAGACATGTAATACAAATTGTTATATAGATCTTTATTAGTATCTAATTAAAATGAATTATTCATTTTGATATATATTATAAACAGATAAGTATTGTCTATTTATTCTTAATTATTCTAGTATATCTTACATTTGAAGATGTCACTATATTCCCAAAGTCACTGTGTTACACATGGTTAAAACATTTAAGTTCTTGTGTTGTATACAGGGAAATGAGTGAAACAATGCATGTTTTGGAATATTGAAATAATTTAGGCCTGATAGGGGTTGAGAGAGGGTTAATTAGCTATTAGGTGATCCCTGGTAGACAGCATCCATACAACTCGTGGGAGTAACAGAGGGTGTTATGTGATCTGCTGGTGTTTGATGCACAGGTAAAGGGTACTAAAGTACAGTTAGTACCTTTAACCTCTAAAAATATACACATAGTACCCTTTACCTCACTGATATTCACCAGTTTGCAGTTAGTAATTTCATTACTACATTTTTATTGGATGTTCCCCATGCTACATGTTACGGTATATACATTTCTCAGCTTATTCGTTTTGCTAGAGCTTGTTCTTCTGTTGATTATTTTAACAATCGTTACCTTATTATCGCTGAAAAACTACTACAAGAGGGCCAGAATGGCCCTGAAGCGCTCACCAGACAATCAGAGGAGAAGATTTTCAAAGTTTTCACTATATGCTTTTATAGAAAACTAGCCGGCCCTGGGGCGGGCCAATTTTGACCCCAGGGACATAATTTATATAACTTTGTAGAGGACTTAAACATGATGCTCTGTGCCAAATATGAAAGCTGAGCGCCTTCCAGTTTCAGAGGAGAAGATTTTCAAAGATTTCACTATATGTTTCCATTGAAAACTTCCCACCACTGGGACGGGGCCAATTTGTACCCAAGGGCTATAATTTATATAACTTTTGTAGAGGACCTAAACATGATGCTATGTGCCAAATATGCAAGCTAGGAGCCTTCCAGTTTCAGAGGAGAAGATTTTCAAAGATTTCACTATTTGTTTCCATTGAAAACAGCCCACCCCTGGGGCGGGGCCAATTTTAACCCCAGGGCCATAATTTAAATAACTTTTGTAGAGGACCTGAACATGTTGCTCTGTGCCAAATATGAAAGATGAGAGCCTTCAGTTTCAGAGGAGAAGATTTTCAAATATTTCACTATTTGTTTCTATTCTGAAAACTACCCACCCCTGGGGCGGGGCCAATTTTGACCCCAGGGTCAAAATTAATATAACTTTTGCAGAGGACCTGAACATGATGCTCTGTGCCAAATATGAAAGCTGAGCGCCTTCTAGTTTCAGAGGAGAAGATTTTCAAAGATTCCACTATTTGTTTCCATTGAAAACTGGCCACCCCTGGGGCGGAGCCAATTTTGACCCCAGGGCCATAATTTATATAACTTTTGTAGAGGACCTGATCATGATGCTCTGTGCCAAATATGAAAGATGAGAGCCTTTCCGTTTCAGAGAAGAAGATTTTCTAAGATTTCACTATTTGTTTCTATTGAAAACTTCCCATCCCTGGAGCGGGGCCAATTTTGACCCCAGGGTCATAATTTATATAACTTTTGTAGAGGACCTGAACATGATGCTATATGCCAAATATGAAAGCTGAGAACCTTCTGGTTTCAGAGAAGATTTTCAAAGTTTTACAATATGTTTCTATTGAAAACTTTCAACCCCTGAGGCGGGGCCAATTTTGACCCCAGGGGCATTATTTATATAACTTTTGTAGAGGACCTATAGGTGATGCTATGTACCAAAGATGAAAGCTGAGAACCCTGTAGATTCAGAGGAGAAGATTTTTAAAAGTTCAAATTGTTGACGCGGGACGCGGGACGACGGACATCAGGCGATCACAAAAGCTAACCCTGAGCACTTTGTGCTCTGGTGAGCTAAAAACAGGGCTACAGATACGACAAACTTCGTAAAACATTTTCAAAATTTTACCACCGTAATGTTCTACTCATCAGCAAATACAATTGCAATTTACGTACTTTTCTAAAGTTAGGTATTTCACATCCGGAGTTTTACGGTGATATCATTTACAAACTTCGAAAAATAATTGGACACACATATTTTGATACCTTGTCAAAAGTATAAAACAATTCATTAAAAAGGGATATGACCCCTCTATATTGCAGCACATTACATGCTTGGTGATCGACCCCTTTACAGTTGGTCATTATGCTTTACTCGTTGTCAAGTTTGATGTATGTTATCATTTAGGCCTAAAGGGAAAGGTGTCTAAATTTTTATCTATTTGAGTTCTGCCATAAATCTAGCTTTAGATTTTATGCTGTTTGCAGAATTATAATCATAAACAAGATGTTCAACTGGCTGAACTGTAATATCTTTAAATGAATGAACCGATTAACGAAAATGCTGATCAATACAGAATTTGTTTTATTTTATTTTTACGGCATTGATATATATGCTCACGAAATCTAGTTTTTAATGAGCGTCCAGTTTGTACTACAAATTGTATACCACAAAGTGGTGCATTTCATGTTAAAACGTAAATCACATTAGAAGTTTTACAGTTAATATTAGATGTAAATCTGGTGGTAAAAACTCTACAATTAATTGTAGATTTAATGGTAGAATTACAAGACAGATGTTTGCAGCACATACACCTCTTAGCATTGCACTTATCAATGGTTGAATACAGTCTACGTCTTCCGTGCAAAATCCGTTTATTTTGAATCATATTAACTACATGTACAGTATTATGGTGAATAGGTTTATTTAACGGAGAAAGAACCACTTTTGGGCCATGGTGAAAACAGTTATTAATAGAAACAGAAGGTATGTGAAATGATTTTGCATAAGGGTTTAGTGGATTTAAACACAATGAAGGTTGAAACGATCTATAATTACCATTTTGTGGAATTTGCACAGATGTCGTAGACTATAGTTTTAAAGTTTGAAATTTGTTCGTAGTTGTATTCATTATTTAGTTATAAGTAGAAGGGCACCATACTCTGTTCAACGATACATGGGTATCCAGATGGATAGAGCGAGTTCGGTTCTTAAGTACTGCGATCTTAAATTGGTTATCAAGTTTAGGCTCTTTGACACTGAGATCCTAAATAGTTCAAATATTGCAAAATATATGAATTGATAAAATTGTATTGTTACTGCGACAATAAATATATCAACTAGCGCAGAAAATATAGATGGAAAGGCAATCAGAGTGAGCAGTCAGAGCTCTATGGCACTGCGACCCTAATTAGATAATAAAACATTAAACTAGATGAAAGGGTCAGTAATTTTGGTTCTATGGCAGTACGACACTAAATAAGTACAAGAGGGCCATGATGGCCCTAAATCGCTCACCTGGTTACTATAGACATATGCATACACTGTATTTCTATGTAAAAATAAGTAAGCTTCAGAATGGGGCCAATATGAAACCAAGGGCCATAATTTTAGGCCTTGAGTTTCAAATTCGAACAATCTAAATAAAGGAACATTAGAAGATGCTTCATATAAGTTTCAAAGTTCCGGACATTAGAAGATGCTTCATATAAGTTTCAAAGTTCCGGGCCTTACAATTTCACAGGAGATTTTAAAGATTTTCCTATGAAAATCTGATAAGCCAGGGGCGGGGTCATTTTGGTCCAGGGGTCATAATTTGAACAATTTTGGTAGAATCCATTTGATGATAATAAATATTAAATTTCAAAAGTCTAGGCCTTACAGTTTAGGAGAAGATTTTTAAAGATTTTCCTATGAAAAACTGATAAGCCAGGGGGCCGGGGCCATTTTTGGCCCGGGGGTCAAAGTTTGAACAATCTTTGTAGAGGACCATTAGACGATGCTACATACCAAATATCAAAGGTCTAGGCCTTACGGTTTCAGAGAAGAAGCTTTTTATTAAAAACTGATAAGCCCCCAGGCGGGGCCATTTTGGTCAAGGGGTCATAATTTGAACAGTCTTTGTAGAGGACCAATAGATGATGCTACATATCAAATGTCTAGGCCTTATGGTTTCAGAGAAGATGATTTTTAAAGATTTTCCTATGAAAAACTGATAAGCCCCGGGGCGGGCCATATTTGGTCAAGGGGTCATAATTTGAACAATCTTTGTAGAGGAACATTAGATAATGCTACATACCAAATATCAAAATCTACGCCTTACAGTTTCAGAGGAGAAGATTTTTAAAGATTTTCCTATGAAAAGCTGATAAGCCCCGGGGCGGGGCCATTTTAGGCCCGGGGGTCACAATTTGAACAATCTTTGTAGAGGACCATTAGATGATGCTACATACTAAATACCAAAGGTCTAGGCCTTATGGTTTCTGAAAAGAAGATTTTTAAAGATTTTCCTATGAAAAACTGATAAGCCCTGGGGCGGGGCCATTTTTGGTCCGGGGGTCATAATTTGAACAATCTTTGTAGAGGACCATTAGATAATGATACATACCAAATATCAAATGCCTGGGCCTTACGGTTTCAGAGAAGAAGATTTTTAAAGACTTTCCTATGAAAAACTGATAAGCCCCGGGGCGGGGCCATATTTGGTCCGGAGGTCATAATTTGAACAATCTTTGTAGAGGACCATTAGATAATGCTACATACCATATATCAAATGTCTAGGCCTTATGGTTACAGAGAAGAAGATTTTTAAAGATTTTCCTATGAAAAACTGATAAGCCCCGGGGCGGGGCCATTTTTGGCCCGGGGGTCACAATTTGAACAATCTTGGTAGAGGACCATTAGATGATGCTACATACTAAATACAAAAGTTCTAGGCCTTACGGTTTCTGAGAAGAAGATTTTTAAAGATTTTCCTATGAAAATTTGATAAGCCCCGGGGCGGGGCCATTTTTGGTCCGGGGGTCATAAATTGAACAATCTTTGTAATGGACCATTAGATGATGCTACATACCAAATATCAAAGGTCTAGGCCTTACGGTTTCAGAGTAGAAGATTTTTAAAGATTTTCCTATGAAAACTGATAAGCCCCAGGGCGGGGCCATTATTGGTCCGGGGACATAATTTGAACAATCTTTGTAGAGGACCATTAGATGATTCTACATACCAAATATCAAAGCTCTAGGCTTTGTGGTTTCAGAGAAGAAGATGTTTAAGTAAATTGTTGACGACGCACATACGCCGGACGCCGGACACTGCCCCCTCACAATACCTCACCTGGCACAAAGTGCCAGGTGAGCTAAAAACAGAATCAAATATTCAGATGGAAATCGACCCAAAATATCGCTGAAAACAGAATCTACCATGTGGTGCAAAGGGTGATGATGAAATAACGCAAGTAACACCGTCTGTACGGGGAGAAATGACAATATCGATTGTATGTATGGGGAGACGTTTTACGGCCGCCACACGGCACACACAACACTATTGTGTCAGTAAATATGAAAATATCTAGTCAAACAGGGAGAGCCGCACACGAAATGACACCGCACCAAACAAGAGACGGTATAGCCACAAAGACAAAACATAATAGGACGCATATCAAGACGAAAAACATTAAACATTAACTAAGCATATTAAACAACAAAGTTGACCATAGGCTGAAAGCAGGAGTACCGCCTTGGAACGGTCAGTAACTAAAATCAGCTACTGGGCGACTTAAATCTGTTTTTTGGTGGTGGTTGCGTCTTGCATGTGGCTTTGCCTGCTTGACTTTACTACTTTTCCATTAAGGTATCCAACCTCGTCCTTATCCCACTATCACCAAAGTCAAAATGATTCACAACACGAATAACTATGTCTGCCAAACCCGTTTACGGAGGGAGGAAATTAGATATTTATATTTTGCCAGTTCTGTCGTACCCCAAATGACTTCTCCACAGTGACTCTAATCTCTGAATAGTCATCGAGTACATGTCTACGATGTCAAGTTTATTCTTTTTCGAACACAACAGTTGCACATATTTAGTATCCACTATCCACCCACTGCCAATATTCGATCGGACCCAGTTTTTACCTTATTTGACCAAAACGCCAGTTGCGCACGCATCGACTGTTTACAGTGACGTCACAACTCTAGTTGTCCAAAAACGTATTGCCGCCGAAATGGAGATCAGAAAAGCAGATAAAAATATGAAGGACTGTACAAAAGGCGTCATTTCACTGTTCCCAAAATGTCCTATTCAAAATCAAATAATTTTAACTAAATATACTAAAAAAGGTAATGTTTACATGCCCCGCTGATGAAATGGATAATTTCCAGGGCCCAACTGCCACGAATCAAATGTATACTTAACAAAAAAACGTTAGGCACACAAATACAACCATCCTTACAGTGAAAATGATAAAGAAATAGTTGAAGAGGAAAAATGCATTGTATGCAAAGCGTTCTCCCCAGACACTTCTCAATTCCCATATATAATAATTGTCAAGTGGGGATGCTGTAACAGATGTAATGGATGGGTACATTTTGTTTTCTGCACACATGTACGGGTATTTAGGTGCGGGGCTACATTTCTATGCACAGTTTGTCAGAATACTGAAAATGGACAATAAACAGTAATCAAAACACTATGCAAGTCTGTTAAAAACTGTTAAAATACTATTAAAGTTAGAAACTTAATGTTAATAGATCTATCCCCTTTAAGCTTTGTGATGATATAATGCTTCTTGCGATTTTTTTTATATCGAAAAATGCCCCTGTGATACAAATAAACAGATTTCATCAATACTGATAATTTTTGTCCTACAACACAATAGTATCGGCCTTTTCAGTTAAATTATTCCGCGTTTTGCCGATGATCAACCGATCCCTCCATTGTTTACGTAATAGCTTTCTCGGAAGTGGTCGGAGAATCGCGAAAAGGGCGAACATTTACGAAACTAAAACCCAACCCGAATAAAACTGAAACTTCGGGTAGTAAAATCGGGATTGGCGATATCAAACACATGGATGTTTTGTCATTATGTCATTATAAACGGTAATTGGATGGGGCTTTTTGCGATATACTTCTTTTCAGCATATAAGTAAATGTGTTTTGTATATTTTAAGCGTTTATGAAACGCGTCAAATGTAGGGACATCCCCTTTAAGCTTTGTGATGATATAATGCTTCTTGCGATTTTTTTTTATATCGAAAAATGCCCCTGTGATACAAATAAACAGATTTCATCAATACTGATAATTTTTGTCCTACAACACAATATTATCGGCCTTTTCCGTTAAATTATTCCGCGTTTTGCCGATGATCAACCGATCCCTCCATTGTTTACGTAATAGCTTTCTCGGAAGTGGTCGGAGAATCGCGAATAGGGCGAACATTTACGAAACTAAAACCCAACCCGAATAAAACTGAAACTTCGGGTAGTAAAATCGGGATTGGCGATATCAAACACATGGATGTTTTGTCATTATAAACGGTAATTGGATGGGGCTTTTCGCGATATACTTCTTTTCAGCATATAAGTAAATGTGTTTTGTATATTTTAAGTGTTTATGAAACGCGTCAAATGTAGGGACATCCCCTTTAAGCTTTGTGATGATATAATGCTTCTTGCGATTTTTTTTTATAAAATGTCGGTGTAGAAATGGTTCATATATTTTTTCCCGTACTTTTAAATAATGACATCATTTTAAGTGGCGGTCGTTTTGTCAAACTGCCAGTTCGTCAAAAAGGTTAAACAGTACAAAAGGGGTTGTTGTTTCGTCAAATAGGACTATATAGCAAATTGATTTATATATCCCCTTTTAGACGAACTAGCATACCGCATACTTTATGCACGCTACGGGCGAATTCGTGATTACGATTTCAAATAGTTTAGATCCAGATGCAAATAGTGTGGATCCAGATAAGATCTGCATGAACCGTTTGACATTCCGTGCTATTTTATGACATTTTTGACGACTTTTGCCGTGGACAATTCCATAGGAAACTGAAGGCTAATACATTTTTGAAGTGTGATTCTACATGCAAAAGATGACATTTGTCAGTTTTCTGCATAATCCGAAAAGGGCACGTTAAAGGTGATCACGCACCAGTTTCACTAGCGGTGCTGATTTATTAGGAAGGGGGGTTAACATTAATTACAAAGAAAAGTGTTGATAAAAGTTTGTGCCGCCGAACCCGTGTCGCCAATTGGTTTGTAGGTGTGAAAAGGCAATTAGACTAACGTGTAATTTTTGACACTTATAGAGTAATTAATATTTGTTTTTTTGCTTTTGAATAACCTAACAATTGAACCAAATGTCGGTTCTTTTAACTCACTCAATGCTGCGAATGCAGCCTCCATGTTTCCTATATTGCCGTTCCTATGACGTCATAATCTCCCACTCAAGGTGTTTGAGCACAATTGGGTCAAATATATACTGCACAAGAAAGGTTAAGTCCCAGACACTCACTATACCTAATAAACATTTTGAGTCATGTTGAACTATGTATTAATCGAAATCATTTTCAAAAGCACCATGAACAAAATTAGACAGAATTATCATCCTTATAAATTCAAGTGTTATTTTACAAAAAGTGTTTACTGAGATTTGATTTTAAAAAATACTTTGAAATATACAGATTGCAATCATAGGGGCCCGAAGTTTGACCCCCGACACTCTAACACTAATACTATAAACGTTTATATTATTAGTGTTAGAGTGTCGGGGGTCAAACTTCGGGCCCCTATGATTGCAATCAGCTAAACAGATAACACTTAAAATTAAAGAAATACCAACATATTTACAATTTAGATGTGTACTGGGGGCATTTTA
This sequence comes from Azorinus chamasolen, assembly GCA_963576725.1. NCBI lineage: Eukaryota > Metazoa > Mollusca > Bivalvia > Cardiida > Solecurtidae > Azorinus > Azorinus chamasolen. The sequence continues at coordinate 67,367,401 of OY755241.1, read as the reverse complement.
TTCAGTACAGAAATGTATTTATGCTGTCTGATAACAGACTCCATTGTACAAAATTTGACATGGGTCATGGTCATAACATGAACCCTAAGTTTTGCTGAAAAGTATACTTGTGACGTGTTATTTGCTTGGTCATGTAATAAGGACTTGCCTGAACGTTTCCGCGGCATCTGACAATTTTTTAAGCTTTGAAAAACGAATAATTGTTGGGAAATATTGTTAGAAAAATGGTGCCATGTGATGAGAATGTTTTTATTTTTGTTGAAAATATTTTTAGCTCACCTGGCACAAAGTGTCGTCGTGCGATGTGCGTCATGCGTCGTCATCAATTTACTTAAACATCTTCTTCTCTGAAACCACAAAGCCTAGAGCTTTGATATTTGGTTTGTGGAATCATCTAATGGTCCTCTACAAAGATTGTTCAAATTATGTCCCCCGGGCCAAAAATGGCCCCGCCCTGGGGCTTATCAGTTTTTCTTAGGAAAATCTTTAAAATTCTTCTCCTCTAAAACCGTAAGGCCTAGACCTTTGATATTTGGTATGTAGCATCATCTAATGGTCCTCTACAAAGATTGTTCAAATTATGACCCCCGGGCCAAAAATGGCCCACCCCGGGGCTTATCAGTTTTTCATAGGAAAATCTTTAAAAATCTTCTTCTCTGAAACCGTAAGGCCTAGACCTTTGATATTTGGTATGTAGCATTATCTAATGGTCCTCTACAAGGTTTGTTCAAATTATGACCCCTGGACCAAAAATGGCCCCGCCCCGGGGCTTATCAGTTTTTCATAGGAAAATCTTTAAAAATCATCTTCTCAGAAACTGTAAGGCCTAGACCTTTGGTATTTAGTTTGTAGCATCATCTAATGGTCCTCTACCAAGATTGTTCAAATTATGACCCCTGGGCCAAAAATGGCCCCGCCCCGGGGCTTATCAGTTTTTCATAGGAAAATCTTTAAAAATCTTCTTCTCTGAAACCGTAAGGCCTAGACATTTGATATTTGGTATGTAGCATTATCTAATGGTCCTCTACAAATATTGTTCAAATTATGACCCCTTGACCAAAAATGGCCCGCCCCGGGGCTTATCAGTTTCTCATAGGAAAATCTTTAAAAATCTTCTTCTCTGAAACTGTCAGGCATAGACCTTTGGTATTTGGTATGTAGCATCATCTAATGGTCCTCTACTAAGATTGTTCAAATTATGGCCTAAAGCAAATAAGGTGTGACATTTTGTAAAAAAATAATTTTTCTTAAAACTTATTTTCTCTAGCTGCATTATATTGTAAAACCATCCAAATTAATACAAATCGATAGATTTTGAAGAAATGTGTGGACGTTTTTTAGAAAATGTTCTTTAAATTACCCATTTAGCTGCAAAATATTTAACGGACATGGTTAATTTGAGTAGCATGCAATAGTACTACATGTATAATAGTAATATGATACTTAACTAATATATTCATAGTTACACAAGGTCTAAGTAGACACGTTTGTGTATTTTACATTGAGCAAACTAGCTAATCGATGATTTTTTCTGATGTTATTCAAGAAAATTAGCAAAAAAAATATCAATATTGACACAAAAAATTTCTATTTTTAACATCAGAGACCATTTAGACTGCCAAATCATATTTTAGCAAATAAAACAATACACTGTTAAGTGATATGCCAAATTTTATATCTTTTACATTTACTTCTAAAAAGATATTAACATCTGAAGTAAGCTGTTAAACCTAACCGTTAGGGTTGGGCCATAATATGTTCATGTCTTGTTGTTAAGAATCAGTTGTTATTTGTACCTAAATATCCTCAGAAAGTATTAATATGATTAAGGGAAGCTTTTTTTTATAAATATAACGATGAAAAATTTCTGTATTGTACTTAATCAAGACTCATTATATGGCTTGTTTGTCTAGAGAGAGGCTTAAATGTTGGAAACTTGATTTTCCTAAAGGCTTAAAACATCATTCCTAATATTTTACATCCTATTCCATGATACTGGTGAATGAGGGAAGAGTAAAAATGTATAATGATATAAATTTATTTGCATTTTGCAATAAAACAAGCTGACACATGTGTAACCTCAAAACCGTTAGGGTTGGGACACTTCTAAGGTTCAGATAAAATTGTTGATGTTATTCAACTACATACAAAAACACTACTATTTTGTTAAATTTAGTTGGCTATTCTTAATTTCTGATGAAATTCAATGTCCCAGGATGGGTTATTATTACTGTTCAGAAACTTGTACTTTCATTACTTGTATTTTTTCCTCATCATAATTATATCTCATAAAAAATTACTTCAGCACAAGTACATTTCCTCACATACATTATTAACAAATGTTGCAATGATAATGTAGTTTGATTTCCAATATTATTTTGAAACACCAGCCATTAAATATTTCTGTATTTGTTTGAATTTTCCACTACTTACCTTTGCGTTAGAGTTGGGACATTGACAGAAATAGTAAACCAATAATTGAAAATAAGAGGTTTTATAACTCAAAACTACTGAAATAATGTCCAAGTTACATTAAACCCAAACAATGTTGTAACAAGAATGATGAAAGGAACAACGATGCCATCAGCTGGACAAAAAATATGCCCCTTGAAGGCATCACCATTCCAAGAACTCACAGCTATAATTAGATTTGCTAAAAAAGAATAGACTGACACATAAAGTCTATACTAAAGTTAATTCGAAATGAAAGTACTTTTGTATGAAGCTGTGAATAAACCTTTGGAATACTTAAATACCAATGTTCATAGTTGTAGGCTAGTGTTAAAAATACCGTTAGGGTTGGGACAAGAATTTATGATGCAATAGCAGAAAGAAGGTTAGAAGTAAAACTATTCCTTTTAGACAAGTATCTAAAATGAGGGTAAAGGAATATAATCAAAGCGGTTAGACTTGCCAAACTAACTTCAATTACAAGCTGCATACAAATGATCAAGCTAACTGTTGGGCCGTTAGGGTTGGGACAAAAAATCATCTTTAAAGGAAACATGCCATTTTGTGCCATGTTTTCGTATGTTAATTCATAGATGAAAATCTAACAGTGCATTGTGTCTGCCAATAAAGATACCACATTTCATACTTCTAAGCCTTCTTCTTTTTCATTAATGCACACATCTTTATAAAAGGTGTAGTTAAGGGTGTTTGGCTTCATTTTGGTACTTTTCAAAACATTATAGAAAAAATATATAATGCGTCTAATGAATATTTTAATGGTTTACATTTGAATATTTATGTATTTTGTTGTTAAAATATTTAACATTATGAAAAGAACTGATAACCAAATTGTATCTCTATAAAACATTTTTTTAAAAAGTGAATGTCACGCCAAAACAACTATTTTTTCAGAAATTCTGAGTTTTCAAATTTTCATATCTTTACAACAAATCAACCGATTTGCCTGAAATTTGAAACATGCATTGCTTCAGATTGGCTCAGTGTAAACTCAGGGGATTTATATATTACTGTGCTCTGTAGTTTCAGTTTTATTATGTACAACATTGGCTTCAGTGAAAATATTCCTTATTTGCTCTAGGCCATATGACCCCTGGGCCAAAAATGGCCCCGCCCCAGGGCTTATCAGTTTTTCATAGGAAAATCTTTAAAAATCATCTTCTATGAAACCATAAGGCCTAGACATTTGATATTTGGTATGTAGCATTATCCAATAGTCCTCTACAACGATTGTTCAAATTATGTCCCCTGGACCAAAAATGACCCCGCCCCTGGGGCTTATCAGTTTCTCATAGGAAATTCTTTAAAAATCTTCTTCTCTGAAACTGTCAGGCATAGACCTTTGGTATTTTGTATGTAGCATCATCTAATGGTCCTCTACAAAGATTGTTCAAATTATGACCCCCAGACCAAAAATGGCCCTGCCCCGGGACTTATCAGCTTTTCATAGGAAAATCTTTAAAAATCTTCTCTGAAACTGCAAGGCCTAGACCTTTGATATTTGGTATGTAGCATATATAATGGTCCTCTACAAAGATTGTTTAAATTATGACCCCTGGACCAAATATGGCCCGCCCCGGGGCTTACCAGTTTTTCATAGGAAAATCTTTAAAAATCTTCTTCTCTGAAACCGTAAGGCCTAGACATTTGATATTTGGTATGTAGCATCATATATTGGTCCTCTACAAAGACTGTTCAAATTATGACCCCTTGACCAAAATGGCACCGCCCGGGGGCTTATCAGTTTTTCATAAAAAGCTTCTTCTCTGAAACCGTAAGGCCTAGACCTTTGATATTTGGTATGTAGCATCATCTAATGGTCCAGATCTACAAAGATTGTTCAAACTATGACCCCCGGACCAAAAATGGCCCCGGCCCCTGGCTTATCAGTTTTTCATAGGAAAATCTTTAAAAATCTTCTCCTAAACTGTAAGGCCTAGACCTTTGAAATTTAGTATTTATTATCATCTAATGGTTTTCTACCAAAATTGTTCAAATTATGACCCCTGGACCAAAATGGCCCCGCCCCTGGCTTATCAGTTTTTCATAGGAAAATCTTTAAAATCTCCTTTGAAACTTTGAAACTTATATGAAGCATCATCTAATGTTCCTTTATTTAGATTGTTCAAATTTGAAACTCAAGGCCTAAAATTATGGCCCTTGGTTTCATATTGGCCCCAATCTGAAGCTTACTTATTTTTACATAGAAATACAGTGTATGCATATGTCTATAGTAACCAGGTGAGCGATTTAGGGCCATCATGGCCCTCTTGTTCTTTAAAGTTTCATTCAATTTACCTGGGTTTTTTCGGCTCTGTATCTAAAAGTGTTTTATTTACAATTGAAAAACACTTTGAGCGATGACGTAGAGAGGTCGCACGCGCCATATCAAGCGCTTTTGTGATGCAGACGGAATAATAGGAAAGAACAGAAATATAGGAATCGAGGATATAAAACTTTTAAACATTTTAATCAACAAATCGGTATCAAGATTCATATTCATAATTTATATATTACAAATTTTAAGTGCTGTCCTATCATTTCCAAACTCAATAGTTCCGCATACGCTAAAAATCTGTTTTTTGTTCGAGAATTACTCACAGCCCTATATAATTCGGGGATCAGTTAATTTTTCTGGTTTCTTAATAGACCAAAATCACATATACATTTAACAGATTTATTGAAATACTATATATCAGGAAATATATCCTTTTTGACGAAACGTCTTTCGTCAAAACTATATATCGCCTTTTTGACAAACTGGCATTTTGACGAATCGACCGTAATTGATGACGTCACTTGTTTACCTCTAGGGTTTATTTTAAAATCATTTCATTTTGGCAGACATCGTTGTTCATGTTGTGAAGTTGTCTAGATGGGACTGTGGAGAGGGAATTTTATTTACATTTTGACTTTCGTGAAAGTGTGATAAGTGCGAGGTTGGGTACCCGTAAACCAGGTTTAAGCCCCACAGTAGCTGATTTTGGTTACTGACCGTGCCAAGGCGGTACTCCTGCTTTCAGCCTACGGTCAACTTTGTTGTTTAAAATGTTTATTGATTTTCGTCTTGATATGCGTCCTTGTATGTTTTGTCTTGTGGTTATACAGTTTCTTGTTTGGTGCGTTGTCGTTACGTCATGACCCACTCTCCTTGTTTGACTATTTTCCATATGTGGGTCATTCTAAAAAAATGTCAGAATTTCAAGTTGGTAAATGATGATTCGAGACGAGTCTTCTAGCATCAATTTTCTTTCTTAATTTTTTTGTATATCTTCTGATTGTAACACAATATATATGCAATCTTAACATAGACTATAAAAATAATTATTTAAAACAAACATAGCAGAGGGTGGGAGTCATGTCCATCCTGTTACCAAAATAAGAAGATGAAAATGGGTTTTAATTTATCAAAGATATAATTTTCCCAACACACACCGTCTTAACAACATTAAGTATTGGAGAAGTGAAATGCTCACTTGATATAACCATTTTACTGAAATTCAAAAAGAAAGCAAGCTACCATCTATGAATTGAAAAATGTTAATGATTCAATTTTTTTATCAACGAAAATAAGTAATTACTGGTCTCATTTGCAATTTTGGTTTTATTCATTGCATCTCAGAGTAACAAATAACCCATTTCTAACATCTGTATTACCTAGCATGCTAGCCGGACTTTTAACTGTGGTAACAGGAGGGACATCTATGTTACAGCTAGGATGGACAGGAAAAGTAACAGCGTGGACATTAGAGTCTTGACTTTGTTCTTTTTAAGTAATTAACGCTTTTGGTATGACTGGTGATAAGGCAAATTACTTATTAAGTACTTGTATTAATAGTGCTGAAAAATGTTCTCAAGCATTGTAATGTTTGAGAACAAAATGTCAGATATCCATATCATACAGTAACAGTATGAACATATGAACCTGTATCAGGAATCACTTTATCTCCATTTTATGATCACTGTTTTGGTACTGATCTCAAACATATTCAACTTTAATCTACCTTTTGATGTTTAGTTTGGCTTACTTTACCATGTTACTGAAGAACAAATCAGTACTATTGTGACTTTCCTACTGTTTTTTACCCAGCATATCAAAGAGGTTTGTTTTAGAAGTATTATTGGTTTTTAGATAGGTTTACAGTAGTACAACGGTCAGATGGCGTTGTTTACAAAACAGTTTGTATGTAAACACAGAAAATTAATGATAAGTACAACTGTGGCATGTATATTAGGATATGAAGCAGTGGTGTAGTGATTATGTGGTTAGACTAACACGCAGAAGTCTCGAGTTCGAATCTTAATTGATGCCTTATTAACTTTTTAACATTATTCTAAACTTAATGACATTCTGTTTCTCTTCCCGTATAGAATTTCATTCTCATATATTCATTAGATTATTTTTAGGCTATTTCTTTTTCTTTTCTTTTTTGTATTTTATGTTATTTTAACTGTTCTAGTGATATATATTATTCATTGTCTTTTCTTTATTTCATTTTCATTTTCAGCTCACCAGAGCACAAAGTGCTCAAGGTGAGCTATTGTGATACCCCTGTGTCCGTCTGTCCGTCAACAATTTCAAACGACTTCTTCTCTGAAACCGACTGCCCAATTGTAACCAAACTTGGTCAGATACATACTGTGGGTGGGTGCTTCAAAAGTTGTTAAAAGATAGTGGGCGGGGCCATCGGTCTTGTTGCCATGGCAACTGTACGCAATATCTAGAAAAATCTTCTTCTCCAGAATGACTTGTCCGATTTGAATATAGTTTTCACCAAAATGTTTCTCAGTTGATAGACTTTAAAAGTTGTTAAAAGAATTTTGATCTGGCAAAAAACATGGCCGCCAGAGGGCGTGGTCATTTTTTCCATATATGGTAATATATGAAAATCTTTAAAAATCTTCTTCTCTGAAACCATTCTGTCCTAGACCATTGATATATGGTATGTAGCATTATCTTATGGTCCTCTACAAAGATTGTTCAAATTATGACCCCGGGCCAAAATTGGCCCCGCCCAAGGGCTTATCAGTTTTTCATTGGAAAATCTTTAAAAATCTTCTTCTCTGAAACTGTAAGGCCTAGAACTTTGATATTTGGAATGTAGCATGATCTTATGGTCCTCTACAAAGAATGTTCAAATAATGACCCCTGGGCCAAAAATGGCCCCGCCCAAGGGCTTATCAGTTTTTCATAGGAAAAGCTTTAAAAATCTTCTTCTCGGAAACTGTAAGGCCTAGACTTTTGTTATTTGGTATGTAGCATGATCTCATGGTCCTCTACAAAAGTTGTTCAAATTATGATCCTCGGGCCAAAAATGGCCCCGCCCAAGGGCTTATCAGTTTTTCATAGGAAAATCTTTAAAAATCTTCTTCTCTGAAACTGTAAGGCCTAGACCTTTGATATTTAGTATGTAGCATGATCTTATGGTCCTCTACAAATATTGTTCAAATTATGACCCCTGGGCCAAAAATGGCCCCGCCCAAGGGCTTATCAGTTTTTCATAGGAAATTTTTTAAAAATCTACTGAAACTGTAAGGCCTAGACCTTTGATATTTAGTATGTAACATGATCTAATGATCCTCTACAAATATGTAGCTGTGGCTTGTGGTCCCCTGCCAAGAATGTTTAACTTACGACCCTGACCACTGGGCGAAACTTGGCCCTGCCTCAGGGCTTATCAGTTTTTCATGGGAAAAATATAAATATTATCTTTCTCTGAAACCATAAGGCTTAGACCTTTAATTAATGGCATATTGCTTTGCCTTGTGGTTCTCTACCAAGGGTGTACACATGATTTCTTGTGGTCAAATATGGCCCGCCCCTGGGGTTATGTCTGGTGAGCGCTTCAGGGCCTCATGGCCCTCTTGTTTAGTATTTTCTCTACAGATAATAAAACATGTACATAAAAATCAACGCGACATCACTTAACTCTACAACAGTGAAGATCTCCTCTGCAGTGTCAGTCGAGGTGTCTACAGACTCAGTCGTGTCTGATCCGGACAAGGTAGATATTTCACTCTCCTCGGCACATGTGTCTGTTTCCTCATCTGTGGAATCGTTCAGGTTAATAATGACACTGTCTATGGCCCTTTCAATTGCTATGTCGGATTCCCAATACTTATGTTCTACAGTTTTGACATTTGCAACACACTTTGACCACTCATGACCACCAGTCGCCTACACCTCCAATTCCATCGCAGACGAGTGATCGATGTGGACAGAAGCTACAGTTGCCAGCATAGCATTCAACAGTGGCTGAACAGACCTGTGGAAGTAGAGGTAAGGTTCGCCTTAGGTCGCCATCACCAAGAATTCGCAGTCTGCTTACTATTTTAGAGCATCGTGACTTGATGTCTCTGGCAAAGGCTGCAGTGGCTTGCTGCCGGGACTGTCTTGTCACCTTGTTCGGAAACATGTCCCTGCTCCAGTTTGCTTTTCGGGCATGTCTGATCTGCGTGCTTCCGAGATGGTAAGGGTCAGCTTGCCGAGTGACATTCCAAGCTTGGCCCAATTCATCATAATAATCCTGCATGCCCAAAAAGGATCTGGTGTCACCATCTGTTGTAAGGGTTCGAACTACTATGTCGTCCTCCCATAGTTGCTGTGCGACATCATGAGCCATGCGTCTCTCAGAATGGGGCTGCATGTAAGGGATGTTGGCTGTGCAACCTGCATGGCCACCAGGGCATACCACTTCCTCATAGGCTGCCCTCTTTAAATTAGCTCCAGTCCAGCAAAGCTTGTTCTCAATAGCCAAAGCGAGAACATATCTGTAGTCACTGTGGTTCTCAACAGCAACGCCGTATGCTTGAGACCCTGATTGACCGGCCTTGTAAGAAGAAACCATTCGGTTTGAGTTGTATCTACAGTCAAATGATAGATCGAGCTGTCTCGGGTCACCTTGATCTTGGTTCCGTTGAATGATCCATTGCCTTTTATTTGCCATGTCTTCTTTGTTTAAGGAAACGGTCAATTTTGTCGCCTCGTTGAACAGTGTCTGCAGGTGACTTCTTGACGGTGGTGGTATGTCCATCGAAGAGAGTAAAATATTTGCCTTTTCCACACCAATGCAGGTATCTTGTAGGCCTGATGCCAGCAGCATGTTGACGGCTGCTCCGCTTCTTTTTCCAGCTCGAGGCCTATATGTGCGGCAAGTTGTCGACACAAAGTGGCATGTTGTACAGGCAAACTGTAGATCAGACCCAAGGCCAACTTTTCTCTCTCTGTGAAGTGTCAGTTGCATTGATTTACAGTGGGTCTGGTGAGTCCAGTGGCTATTGGACACAGTACTGATGATCTGTAGCAGCTGATCTAAGCTAATTATTCTATTGCCCAAGTGGTCATTGCAGTCCCTGTTTTCGAGGTTTCTTCTCGGACGGAAATACAGTGGGCGCTCGTCTGGCTGTACATAGTCTGGTTGCAGATCTGGAGCAGAACTGGGTCCTGGTGTAGCATTGTCCACTGCAGTGTGCTTGGCTACAGGATTCGTCTGTTTGGTGCCGCCGAAGAGTTGCCTGGCCAGTCGTCGTTTCAATTTTCCCTTCTGAACCATGTCGGATCGAGTTGGAGCAAAACCTGGTGGACTCTTGTAAGATTCTGACAGCTAATGACCAAGCCCATTTATGGCCCTGGTTATATACAGTAGGAATTCCTGTGATGTAATCACCCAGACTTATGCCAGACACAGGGACCCCATCTTGCGTATTGGGCCATCTTAAAGTGTGCCTCTCAGGCCAGATGCCTTACCAGATCCTGCAGGTATTTCTGATCTAAAGAAACCCTGCTGTCTTTTGAGGCATGTGTCAAGTTGATCAAACTTTCCAAAAGATGTATTTTTTAGAGAAATAATCACTAATTTCCACATTCACAGTAAAAAAACACACAAAAATTTGAGAATTTTACGTAAATGTTAAAGGTTTTTTCATGTTTATCAACAGGTTAAGGGTTGAAGCAGTAGATTGTGATACATGATTATATTATTTCCAGGTAAAGCATTACCATGGGGCTTTAACATCTTTTATTTGAACAGGATCCAATGGAAATTCAAAGAGTTATTCAAGTTCTGGTGAAAGCTACCAGCGCCCTCAAAACAGTGCGACCGAGCTGGGAATTTGGCCGTAAGAGGTAAAGTTTTTGATTTAGCTCTGTTCGCTTAAAAATGGTTGGATCAAATTGCGATTGGTTTTGCTTCACTCAGAACTTCCTGGAGAGTTTGAGTAAAGTGATAATCAATGTTTTAAAACAGATCTGGGGCCCACTCTGGTGTGACCCCGGTGAGCAATTGCTTCCGGAGGTCGTAGTACAGTAAGAAGTAGTTCTTTAAAATTGAACTCCTGTAAATCTGGGCTGGAAAGTGTCTCTTAGCAACCTGACATGATGTGTAACTACATATTTTCAAGTAATTGTGTGTATTCTCTGCACATTTGGACCATTTTGTGTCACTTTCTGACAGAACTACATCCTCTGGTGGATGTTGGGAAATATGTGTGCACACCGGTCAAATGTCTCAAATTTAAAGCGAAAGTAGACGGTGTGTACATACTTTTGTGTGTAGCGAAAAAAGTCAACATTCTTGACCATGTTTTCTGGTGATCTAGAGACAGTGTTTGGACTAAATATGAACGTGCTAAGAGGGTATAACCCAAATCTATTCCTGGAAGGAGCTATGAGATTCAGAAAATGTCTGTTTTTGCATAGAATAAAGAAGGGCAAAAGTGACCGGGCTCACACCTATAACTGAAACTGTTAAAATGGAATATCTTAAAAACGGTAAGGAATACAGCCCTGAAATTTTTCATGCTTGTTATTTTTAGCTACAGAAGCTTACAACAGGAGGCATTAACCACATATTTGAATATTTTTTGATTTATTGGGAATCTTAGAAAAATCACTGTTGTTGATGAGCCGGAGTTACCTCCCTTGCACTGTATAGTCAAAATTTAGCGCTTCCTGTGTCGTCTGCTTTAAAGATTCATCTTACCTTATTGACAGTTACTGAAATTTAACTTGATATTTATATACATCCCTGTTTTCTAGCATTTTTATTGACTTTTTTTTATTTATTTCCTTATCAAAACTGGACATGGAAGAGTTTTGGAAGGTCTGTAAGGACAAAATAATTGCAAACAGTAGGCAGCATGCAAATGGCCAGTGCCAAATTTGGACTGGGTCCATTGGGGTTAAGGGCTACGGCCAGTTTAGATACAAAGATCCTAGGCGGGACCTGTCAGCTGCACTGCAAACCGTGCAGCTCTCATGACTAAAATTAGAAGTCTCGACATATCCCCACAGTATCATGCCTCTCATTTGTGCAACAACAAGCTGTGTGTGAACACAGATCATCTTGTTTTTTAACAAAGCGGCATTAATTGCCAGAGGCGTACATGTTTTAGAATGTCAAAATGCAATTGCCATATGCTAGATGAAGGAAAACGCGCCCCGGACTGCCTGATAGAGCTGTCAGAGTAGCACTGGTAATGATAGCTTACATGTTTGGTTAATATGATTTGATCAGGGGTCAAAATGCAATGGATGTGTGTTCATACTGTATGTGTGTGGGGATGGGAAAGCATATAAATTGTTTATAATGCGTAGCAGAGCTTTTAAGCTGCATTTAGACACTCGGCAAAATTTCCCGTTTCGGCCGGCAACAGGCCATCATCAGGGATTCTGCCATGAATCCGACGGGTGTTTTTTTTCTGTAGTGTCTTTCCACTTCTTTCATACATAACCCACCCCCTATCATCGTCTCGCAATGTGGTTGTATGTCAACAGCTTAATTTGTCCAACTGTCCCTTGATGTATTCATCTTGAACTTCAGCAGTGGCACCCGTCCGAGCAGTGTGAAAGTTGTGCTCCAGCTCAGCTCTACGCCTGCGACGTCTGGCCTTGAATGCATTGGTTCTCTGAAGTCTTTTCCGAGCTGCAGTAACCCGTGACCGTTGACGTAAGTAGCGCTGTGGTTTCGGAGAAAGCTTTAGGCCAGTTATTGACCCAACTTTAGCTTCAATTGAAGTCAATAGAGAGTTATTGAGTTGTAGTGTCTTAGAGGCCAGTTTTCCGATAAAGTTCCGAGAGTAGTTCACATCCTTTGGCAAAATAGAAAGCACACCGCGGTTAAAGGCCTCACATTTCTGTGTATCAGTATTCGATGCCACGTTGATAATAGCCTGCTCACTTAGTCTGATCTGTAGAATGCTTCTGAGCAGACCCTTGTCCTCATCTGTCATTTTCAGGCTATGTATGTTGTGTGTCTGGAGAAATTCTGAGTGGTACCACCAGTCGCTTACACCTCCAATTCCATCGCAGACGAGTGATCGATGTGGACAGAAGCTACAGTTGCCAGCATAGCATTCAACAGTGGCTGAACAGACCTGTGGAAGTAGAGGTAAGGTTCGCCTTAGGTCGCCATCACCAAGAATTCGCAGTCTGCTTACTATTTTAGAGCATCGTGACTTGATGTCTCTGGCAAAGGCTGCAGTGGCTTGCTGCCGGGACTGTCTTGTCACCTTGTTCGGAAACATGTCCCTGCTCCAGTTTGCTTTTCGGGCATGTCTGATCTGCGTGCTTCCGAGATGGTAAGGGTCAGCTTGCCGAGTGACATTCCAAGCTTGGCCCAATTCATCATAATAATCCTGCATGCCCAAAAAGGATCTGGTGTCACCATCTGTTGTAAGGGTTCGAACTACTATGTCGTCCTCCCATAGTTGCTGTGCGACATCATGAGCCATGCGTCTCTCAGAATGGGGCTGCATGTAAGGGATGTTGGCTGTGCAACCTGCATGGCCACCAGGGCATACCACTTCCTCATAGGCTGCCCTCTTTAAATTAGCTCCAGTCCAGCAAACTTGTTCTCAATAGCCAAAGCGAGAACATATCTGTAGTCACTGTGGTTCTCAACAGCAACGCCGTATGCTTGAGACCCTGATTGACCGGGCTTGTAAGAAGAAACCATTCAGTTTGAGTTGTATCTACAGTCAAATGATAGATCGAGCTGTCTCGGGTCACCTTGATCTTGGTTCCGTTGAGTGATTCATTGCCTTTTATGTGCCATGTCTTCTTTGTTTAAGGAAACGGTCAATTTTGTCGCCTCGTTGAACAGTGTCTGCAGGTGACTTCTTGACGGTGGTAGTATGTCCATCGAAGAGAGTAAAATATTTGCCTTTTCCACACCAATGCAGGTATCTTGTAGGCCTGATGCCAGCAGCATGTTGACGGCTGCTCCGCTTCTTTTTCCAGCTCGAGGCCTATATGTGCGGCAAGGTGTCGACACAAATTGGCATGTTGTACAGGCAAACTGTAGATCAGACCCAAGGCCAACTTTTCTCTCTCTGTGAAGTGTCAGTTGCATTGATTTACAGTGGGTCTGGTGAGTCCAGTGGCTATTGGACACAGTACTGATGATCTGTAGCAGCTGATCTAAGCTAATTATTCTATTGCCCAAGTGGTCATTGCAGTCCCTGTTTTCGAGGTTTCTTCTCGGACGGAAATACAGTGGGCGCTCGTCTGGCTGTACATAGTCTGGTTGCAGAACTGGGTCCTGGTGTAGCATTGTCCACTGCAGTGTGCTTGGCTACAGGATTCGTCTGTTTGGTGCCGCCGAAGAGTTGCCCGGCCAGTCGTCGTTTCAATTTTCCCTTCTGAACCATGTCGGATCGAGTTGGAGCAAAACCTGGTGGACTCTTGTAAGATTCTGACAGCTAATGACCAAGCCCATTTATGGCCCTGGTTATATACAGTAGGAATTCCTGTGATGTAATCACCCAGACTTATGCCAGACACAGGGACCCCATCTTGCGTATTGGGCCATCTTGAAGTGTGCCTCTCAGGCCATGCAGATGCCTTACCAGATCCTGCAGGTATTTCTGATCTAAAGAAACCCTGCTGTCTTTTGAGGCATGTGTCAAGTTGATCAAACTTTCCAAAAGATGTATTTTTTAGAGAAATAATCACTAATTTCCACATTCACAGTAAAAAAACACACAAAAATTTGAGAATTTTACGTAAATGTTAAAGGTTTTTTCATGTTTATCAACAGGTTAAGGGTTGAAGCAGTAGATTGTGATACATGATTATATTATTTCCAGGTAAAGCATTACCATGGGGCTTTAACATCTTTTATTTGAACAGGATCCAATGGAAATTCAAAGAGTTATTCAAGTTCTGGTGAAAGCTACCAGCGCCCTCAAAACAGTGCGACCGAGCTGGGAATTTGGCCGTAAGAGGTAAAGTTTTTGATTTAGCTCTGTTCGCTTAAAAATGGTTGGATCAACTTGCGATTGGTTTTGCTTCACTCAGAACTTCCTGGAGAGTTTGAGTAAAGTGATAATCAATGTTTTAAAACAGATCTGGGGCCCACTCTGGTGTGACCCCGGTGAGCAATTGCTTCCGGAGGTCGTAGTACAGTAAGAAGTAGTTCTTTAAAATTGAACTCCTGTAAATCTGGGCTGGAAAGTGTCTCTTAGCAACCTGACATGATGTGTAACTACATATTTTCAAGTAATTGTGTGTATTCTCTGCACATTTGGACCATTTTGTGTCACTTTCTGACAGAACTACATCCTCTGGTGGATGTTGGGAAATATGTGTGCACACCGGTCAAATGTCTCAAATTTAAAGCGAAAGTAGACGGTGTGTACATACTTTTGTGTGTAGCGAAAAAAGTCAACATTCTTGACCATGTTTTCTGGTGATCTAGAGACAGTGTTTGGACTAAATATGAACGTGCTAAGAGGGTATAACCCAAATCTATTCCTGGAAGGAGCTATGAGATTCAGAAAATGTCTGTTTTTACATAGAATAAAGAAGGGCAAAAGTGACCGGGCTCACACCTATAACTGAAACTGTTAAAATGGAATATCTTAAAAACGGTAAGGAATACAGCCCTGAAATTGTTCATGCTTGTTATTTTTAGCTACAGAAGCTTACAACAGGAGGCATTAACCACATATTTGAATATTTTTTGATTTATTGGGAATCTTAGAAAAATCACTGTTGTTGATGAGCCGGAGTTACCTCCCTTGCACTGTATAGTCAAAATTTAGCGCTTCCTGTGTCGTCTGCTTTAAAGATTCATCTTACCTTATTGACAGTTACTGAAATTTAACTTGATATTTATATACATCCCTGTTTTCTAGCATTTTTATTGACTTTTTTGATTTATTTCCTTATCAAAACTGGACATGGAAGAGTTTTGGAAGGTCTGTAAGGACAAAATAATTGCAAACAGTAGGCAGCATGCAAATGGCCAGTGCCAAATTTGGACTGGGTCCATTGGGGTTAAGGGCTACGGCCAGTTTAGATACAAAGATCCTAGGCGGGACCTGTCAGCTTCGCATAAAACCTGCACTGCAAACCGTGCAGCTCTCATGACTAAAATTAGAAGTCTCGACATATCCCCACAGTATCATGCCTCTCATTTGTGCAACAACAAGCTGTGTGTGAACACAGATCATCTTGTTTTTGAACAAAGCGGCATTAATTGCCAGAGGCGTACATGTTTTAGAATGTCAAAGTGCAATTGCCATATGCTAGATGAAGGAAAACGCGCCCCGGACTGCCTGATAGAGCTGTCAGAGTAGCACTGGTAATGATAGCTTACATGTTTGGTTAATATGATTTGATCAGGGGTCAAAATGCAATGGATGTGTGTTCATACTGTATGTGTGTGGGGATGGGAAAGCATATAAATTGTTTATAATGCGTAGCAGAGCTTTTAAGCTGCATTTAGACACTCGGCAAAATTTCCCGTTTCGGCCGGCAACAGGCCATCATCAGGGATTCTGCCATGAATCCGACGGGTGTTTTTTTTCTGTAGTGTCTTTCCACTTCTTTCATACATAACCCACCCCCTATCATCGTCTCGCAATGTGGTTGTATGTCAACAGCTTAATTTGTCCAACTGTCCCTTGATGTATTCATCTTGAACTTCAGCAGTGGCACCCGTCCGAGCAGTGTGAAAGTTGTGCTCCAGCTCAGCTCTACGCCTGCGACGTCTGGCCTTGAATGCATTGGTTCTCTGAAGTCTTTTCCGAGCTGCAGTAACCCGTGACCGTTGACGTAAGTAGCGCTGTGGTTTCGGAGAAAGCTTTAGGCCAGTTATTGACCCAACTTTAGCTTCAATTGAAGTCAATAGAGAGTTATTGAGTTGTAGTGTCTTAGAGGCCAGTTTTCCGATAAAGTTCCGAGAGTAGTTCACATCCTTTGGCAAAATAGAAAGCACACCGCGGTTAAAGGCCTCACATTTCTGTGTATCAGTATTCGATGCCACGTTGATAATAGCCTGCTCACTTAGTCTGATCTGTAGAATGCTTCTGAGCAGACCCTTGTCCTCATCTGTCATTTTCAGGCTATGTATGTTGTGTGTCTGGAGAAATTCTGAGTGGTACCACCAGTCGCTTACACCTCCAATTCCATCGCAGACGAGTGATCGATGTGGACAGAAGCTACAGTTGCCAGCATAGCATTCAACAGTGGCTGAACAGACCTGTGGAAGTAGAGGTAAGGTTCGCCTTAGGTCGCCATCACCAAGAATTCGCAGTCTGCTTACTATTTTAGAGCATCGTGACTTGATGTCTCTGGCAAAGGCTGCAGTGGCTTGCTGCCGGGACTGTCTTGTCACCTTGTTCGGAAACATGTCCCTGCTCCAGTTTGCTTTTCGGGCATGTCTGATCTGCGTGCTTCCGAGATGGTAAGGGTCAGCTTGCCGAGTGACATTCCAAGCTTGGCCCAATTCATCATAATAATCCTGCATGCCCAAAAAGGATCTGGTGTCACCATCTGTTGTAAGGGTTCGAACTACTATGTCGTCCTCCCATAGTTGCTGTGCGACATCATGAGCCATGCGTCTCTCAGAATGGGGCTGCATGTAAGGGATGTTGGCTGTGCAACCTGCATGGCCACCAGGGCATACCACTTCCTCATAGGCTGCCCTCTTTAAATTAGCTCCAGTCCAGCAAACTTGTTCTCAATAGCCAAAGCGAGAACATATCTGTAGTCACTGTGGTTCTCAACAGCAACGCCGTATGCTTGAGACCCTGATTGACCGGGCTTGTAAGAAGAAACCATTCAGTTTGAGTTGTATCTACAGTCAAATGATAGATCGAGCTGTCTCGGGTCACCTTGATCTTGGTTCCGTTGAGTGATTCATTGCCTTTTATGTGCCATGTCTTCTTTGTTTAAGGAAACGGTCAATTTTGTCGCCTCGTTGAACAGTGTCTGCAGGTGACTTCTTGACGGTGGTAGTATGTCCATCGAAGAGAGTAAAATATTTGCCTTTTCCACACCAATGCAGGTATCTTGTAGGCCTGATGCCAGCAGCATGTTGACGGCTGCTCCGCTTCTTTTTCCAGCTCGAGGCCTATATGTGCGGCAAGGTGTCGACACAAAGTGGCATGTTGTACAGGCAAACTGTAGATCAGACCCAAGGCCAACTTTTCTCTCTCTGTGAAGTGTCAGTTGCATTGATTTACAGTGGGTCTGGTGAGTCCAGTGGCTATTGGACACAGTACTGATGATCTGTAGCAGCTGATCTAAGCTAATTATTCTATTGCCCAAGTGGTCATTGCAGTCCCTGTTTTCGAGGTTTCTTCTCGGACGGAAATACAGTGGGCGCTCGTCTGGCTGTACATAGTCTGGTTGCAGAACTGGGTCCTGGTGTAGCATTGTCCACTGCAGTGTGCTTGGCTACAGGATTCGTCTGTTTGGTGCCGCCGAAGAGTTGCCCGGCCAGTCGTCGTTTCAATTTTCCCTTCTGAACCATGTCGGATCGAGTTGGAGCAAAACCTGGTGGACTCTTGTAAGATTCTGACAGCTAATGACCAAGCCCATTTATGGCCCTGGTTATATACAGTAGGAATTCCTGTGATGTAATCACCCAGACTTATGCCAGACACAGGGACCCCATCTTGCGTATTGGGCCATCTTGAAGTGTGCCTCTCAGGCCATGCAGATGCCTTACCAGATCCTGCAGGTATTTCTGATCTAAAGAAACCCTGCTGTCTTTTGAGGCATGTGTCAAGTTGATCAAACTTTCCAAAAGATGTATTTTTTAGAGAAATAATCACTAATTTCCACATTCACAGTAAAAAAACACACAAAAATTTGAGAATTTTACGTAAATGTTAAAGGTTTTTTCATGTTTATCAACAGGTTAAGGGTTGAAGCAGTAGATTGTGATACATGATTATATTATTTCCAGGTAAAGCATTACCATGGGGCTTTAACATCTTTTATTTGAACAGGATCCAATGGAAATTCAAAGAGTTATTCAAGTTCTGGTGAAAGCTACCAGCGCCCTCAAAACAGTGCGACCGAGCTGGGAATTTGGCCGTAAGAGGTAAAGTTTTTGATTTAGCTCTGTTCGCTTAAAAATGGTTGGATCAACTTGCGATTGGTTTTGCTTCACTCAGAACTTCCTGGAGAGTTTGAGTAAAGTGATAATCAATGTTTTAAAACAGATCTGGGGCCCACTCTGGTGTGACCCCGGTGAGCAATTGCTTCCGGAGGTCGTAGTACAGTAAGAAGTAGTTCTTTAAAATTGAACTCCTGTAAATCTGGGCTGGAAAGTGTCTCTTAGCAACCTGACATGATGTGTAACTACATATTTTCAAGTAATTGTGTGTATTCTCTGCACATTTGGACCATTTTGTGTCACTTTCTGACAGAACTACATCCTCTGGTGGATGTTGGGAAATATGTGTGCACACCGGTCAAATGTCTCAAATTTAAAGCGAAAGTAGACGGTGTGTACATACTTTTGTGTGTAGCGAAAAAAGTCAACATTCTTGACCATGTTTTCTGGTGATCTAGAGACAGTGTTTGGACTAAATATGAACGTGCTAAGAGGGTATAACCCAAATCTATTCCTGGAAGGAGCTATGAGATTCAGAAAATGTCTGTTTTTACATAGAATAAAGAAGGGCAAAAGTGACCGGGCTCACACCTATAACTGAAACTGTTAAAATGGAATATCTTAAAAACGGTAAGGAATACAGCCCTGAAATTGTTCATGCTTGTTATTTTTAGCTACAGAAGCTTACAACAGGAGGCATTAACCACATATTTGAATATTTTTTGATTTATTGGGAATCTTAGAAAAATCACTGTTGTTGATGAGCCGGAGTTACCTCCCTTGCACTGTATAGTCAAAATTTAGCGCTTCCTGTGTCGTCTGCTTTAAAGATTCATCTTACCTTATTGACAGTTACTGAAATTTAACTTGATATTTATATACATCCCTGTTTTCTAGCATTTTTATTGACTTTTTTGATTTATTTCCTTATCAAAACTGGACATGGAAGAGTTTTGGAAGGTCTGTAAGGACAAAATAATTGCAAACAGTAGGCAGCATGCAAATGGCCAGTGCCAAATTTGGACTGGGTCCATTGGGGTTAAGGGCTACGGCCAGTTTAGATACAAAGATCCTAGGCGGGACCTGTCAGCTTCGCATAAAACCTGCACTGCAAACCGTGCAGCTCTCATGACTAAAATTAGAAGTCTCGACATATCCCCACAGTATCATGCCTCTCATTTGTGCAACAACAAGCTGTGTGTGAACACAGATCATCTTGTTTTTGAACAAAGCGGCATTAATTGCCAGAGGCGTACATGTTTTAGAATGTCAAAGTGCAATTGCCATATGCTAGATGAAGGAAAACGCGCCCCGGACTGCCTGATAGAGCTGTCAGAGTAGCACTGGTAATGATAGCTTACATGTTTGGTTAATATGATTTGATCAGGGGTCAAAATGCAATGGATGTGTGTTCATACTGTATGTGTGTGGGGATGGGAAAGCATATAAATTGTTTATAATGCGTAGCAGAGCTTTTAAGCTGCATTTAGACACTCGGCAAAATTTCCCGTTTCGGCCGGCAACAGGCCATCATCAGGGATTCTGCCATGAATCCGACGGGTGTTTTTTTTCTGTAGTGTCTTTCCACTTCTTTCATACATAACCCACCCCCTATCATCGTCTCGCAATGTGGTTGTATGTCAACAGCTTAATTTGTCCAACTGTCCCTTGATGTATTCATCTTGAACTTCAGCAGTGGCACCCGTCCGAGCAGTGTGAAAGTTGTGCTCCAGCTCAGCTCTACGCCTGCGACGTCTGGCCTTGAATGCATTGGTTCTCTGAAGTCTTTTCCGAGCTGCAGTAACCCGTGACCGTTGACGTAAGTAGCGCTGTGGTTTCGGAGAAAGCTTTAGGCCAGTTATTGACCCAACTTTAGCTTCAATTGAAGTCAATAGAGAGTTATTGAGTTGTAGTGTCTTAGAGGCCAGTTTTCCGATAAAGTTCCGAGAGTAGTTCACATCCTTTGGCAAAATAGAAAGCACACCGCGGTTAAAGGCCTCACATTTCTGTGTATCAGTATTCGATGCCACGTTGATAATAGCCTGCTCACTTAGTCTGATCTGTAGAATGCTTCTGAGCAGACCCTTGTCCTCATCTGTCATTTTCAGGCTATGTATGTTGTGTGTCTGGAGAAATTCTGAGTGGTACCACCAGTCGCTTACACCTCCAATTCCATCGCAGACGAGTGATCGATGTGGACAGAAGCTACAGTTGCCAGCATAGCATTCAACAGTGGCTGAACAGACCTGTGGAAGTAGAGGTAAGGTTCGCCTTAGGTCGCCATCACCAAGAATTCGCAGTCTGCTTACTATTTTAGAGCATCGTGACTTGATGTCTCTGGCAAAGGCTGCAGTGGCTTGCTGCCGGGACTGTCTTGTCACCTTGTTCGGAAACATGTCCCTGCTCCAGTTTGCTTTTCGGGCATGTCTGATCTGCGTGCTTCCGAGATGGTAAGGGTCAGCTTGCCGAGTGACATTCCAAGCTTGGCCCAATTCATCATAATAATCCTGCATGCCCAAAAAGGATCTGGTGTCACCATCTGTTGTAAGGGTTCGAACTACTATGTCGTCCTCCCATAGTTGCTGTGCGACATCATGAGCCATGCGTCTCTCAGAATGGGGCTGCATGTAAGGGATGTTGGCTGTGCAACCTGCATGGCCACCAGGGCATACCACTTCCTCATAGGCTGCCCTCTTTAAATTAGCTCCAGTCCAGCAAACTTGTTCTCAATAGCCAAAGCGAGAACATATCTGTAGTCACTGTGGTTCTCAACAGCAACGCCGTATGCTTGAGACCCTGATTGACCGGGCTTGTAAGAAGAAACCATTCAGTTTGAGTTGTATCTACAGTCAAATGATAGATCGAGCTGTCTCGGGTCACCTTGATCTTGGTTCCGTTGAGTGATTCATTGCCTTTTATGTGCCATGTCTTCTTTGTTTAAGGAAACGGTCAATTTTGTCGCCTCGTTGAACAGTGTCTGCAGGTGACTTCTTGACGGTGGTAGTATGTCCATCGAAGAGAGTAAAATATTTGCCTTTTCCACACCAATGCAGGTATCTTGTAGGCCTGATGCCAGCAGCATGTTGACGGCTGCTCCGCTTCTTTTTCCAGCTCGAGGCCTATATGTGCGGCAAGGTGTCGACACAAAGTGGCATGTTGTACAGGCAAACTGTAGATCAGACCCAAGGCCAACTTTTCTCTCTCTGTGAAGTGTCAGTTGCATTGATTTACAGTGGGTCTGGTGAGTCCAGTGGCTATTGGACACAGTACTGATGATCTGTAGCAGCTGATCTAAGCTAATTATTCTATTGCCCAAGTGGTCATTGCAGTCCCTGTTTTCGAGGTTTCTTCTCGGACGGAAATACAGTGGGCGCTCGTCTGGCTGTACATAGTCTGGTTGCAGAACTGGGTCCTGGTGTAGCATTGTCCACTGCAGTGTGCTTGGCTACAGGATTCGTCTGTTTGGTGCCGCCGAAGAGTTGCCCGGCCAGTCGTCGTTTCAATTTTCCCTTCTGAACCATGTCGGATCGAGTTGGAGCAAAACCTGGTGGACTCTTGTAAGATTCTGACAGCTAATGACCAAGCCCATTTATGGCCCTGGTTATATACAGTAGGAATTCCTGTGATGTAATCACCCAGACTTATGCCAGACACAGGGACCCCATCTTGCGTATTGGGCCATCTTGAAGTGTGCCTCTCAGGCCATGCAGATGCCTTACCAGATCCTGCAGGTATTTCTGATCTAAAGAAACCCTGCTGTCTTTTGAGGCATGTGTCAAGTTGATCAAACTTTCCAAAAGATGTATTTTTTAGAGAAATAATCACTAATTTCCACATTCACAGTAAAAAAACACACAAAAATTTGAGAATTTTACGTAAATGTTAAAGGTTTTTTCATGTTTATCAACAGGTTAAGGGTTGAAGCAGTAGATTGTGATACATGATTATATTATTTCCAGGTAAAGCATTACCATGGGGCTTTAACATCTTTTATTTGAACAGGATCCAATGGAAATTCAAAGAGTTATTCAAGTTCTGGTGAAAGCTACCAGCGCCCTCAAAACAGTGCGACCGAGCTGGGAATTTGGCCGTAAGAGGTAAAGTTTTTGATTTAGCTCTGTTCGCTTAAAAATGGTTGGATCAACTTGCGATTGGTTTTGCTTCACTCAGAACTTCCTGGAGAGTTTGAGTAAAGTGATAATCAATGTTTTAAAACAGATCTGGGGCCCACTCTGGTGTGACCCCGGTGAGCAATTGCTTCCGGAGGTCGTAGTACAGTAAGAAGTAGTTCTTTAAAATTGAACTCCTGTAAATCTGGGCTGGAAAGTGTCTCTTAGCAACCTGACATGATGTGTAACTACATATTTTCAAGTAATTGTGTGTATTCTCTGCACATTTGGACCATTTTGTGTCACTTTCTGACAGAACTACATCCTCTGGTGGATGTTGGGAAATATGTGTGCACACCGGTCAAATGTCTCAAATTTAAAGCGAAAGTAGACGGTGTGTACATACTTTTGTGTGTAGCGAAAAAAGTCAACATTCTTGACCATGTTTTCTGGTGATCTAGAGACAGTGTTTGGACTAAATATGAACGTGCTAAGAGGGTATAACCCAAATCTATTCCTGGAAGGAGCTATGAGATTCAGAAAATGTCTGTTTTTACATAGAATAAAGAAGGGCAAAAGTGACCGGGCTCACACCTATAACTGAAACTGTTAAAATGGAATATCTTAAAAACGGTAAGGAATACAGCCCTGAAATTGTTCATGCTTGTTATTTTTAGCTACAGAAGCTTACAACAGGAGGCATTAACCACATATTTGAATATTTTTTGATTTATTGGGAATCTTAGAAAAATCACTGTTGTTGATGAGCCGGAGTTACCTCCCTTGCACTGTATAGTCAAAATTTAGCGCTTCCTGTGTCGTCTGCTTTAAAGATTCATCTTACCTTATTGACAGTTACTGAAATTTAACTTGATATTTATATACATCCCTGTTTTCTAGCATTTTTATTGACTTTTTTGATTTATTTCCTTATCAAAACTGGACATGGAAGAGTTTTGGAAGGTCTGTAAGGACAAAATAATTGCAAACAGTAGGCAGCATGCAAATGGCCAGTGCCAAATTTGGACTGGGTCCATTGGGGTTAAGGGCTACGGCCAGTTTAGATACAAAGATCCTAGGCGGGACCTGTCAGCTTCGCATAAAACCTGCACTGCAAACCGTGCAGCTCTCATGACTAAAATTAGAAGTCTCGACATATCCCCACAGTATCATGCCTCTCATTTGTGCAACAACAAGCTGTGTGTGAACACAGATCATCTTGTTTTTTAACAAAGCGGCATTAATTGCCAGAGGCGTACATGTTTTAGAATGTCAAAGTGCAACGGCCATATGCTAGATGAAGGAAAACGCGCCCCGGACTGCCTGATAGAGCTGTCAGAGTAGCACTGGTAATGATAGCTTACATGTTTGGTTAATATGATTTGATCAGGGGTCAAAATGCAATGGATGTGTGTTCATACTGTATGTGTGTGGGGATGGGAAAGCATATAAATTGTTTATAATGCGTAGCAGAGCTTTTAAGCTGCATTTAGACACTCGGCAAAATTTCCCGTTTCGGCCGGCAACAGGCCATCATCAGGGATTCTGCCATGAATCCGACGGGTGTTTTTTTTCTGTAGTGTCTTTCCACTTCTTTCATACATAACCCACCCCCTATCATCGTCTCGCAATGTGGTTGTATGTCAACAGCTTAATTTGTCCAACTGTCCCTTGATGTATTCATCTTGAACTTCAGCAGTGGCACCCGTCCGAGCAGTGTGAAAGTTGTGCTCCAGCTCAGCTCTACGCCTGCGACGTCTGGCCTTGAATGCTTTGGTTCTCTGAAGTCTTTTCCGAGCTGCAGTAACCCGTGACCGTTGACGTAAGTAGCGCTGTGGTTTCGGAGAAAGCTTTAGGCCAGTTATTGACCCAACTTTAGCTTCAATTGAAGTCAATAGAGAGTTATTGAGTTGTAGTGTCTTAGAGGCCAGTTTTCCGATAAAGTTCCGAGAGTAGTTCACATCCTTTGGCAAAATAGAAAGCACACCGCGGTTAAAGGCCTCACATTTCTGTGTATCAGTATTCGATGCCACGTTGATAATAGCCTGCTCACTTAGTCTGATCTGTAGAATGCTTCTGAGCAGACCCTTGTCCTCATCTGTCATTTTCAGGCTATGTATGTTGTGTGTCTGGAGAAATTCTGAGTGGTACCACCAGTCGCTTACACCTCCAATTCCATCGCAGACGAGTGATCGATGTGGACAGAAGCTACAGTTGCCAGCATAGCATTCAACAGTGGCTGAACAGACCTGTGGAAGTAGAGGTAAGGTTCGCCTTAGGTCGCCATCACCAAGAATTCGCAGTCTGCTTACTATTTTAGAGCATCGTGACTTGATGTCTCTGGCAAAGGCTGCAGTGGCTTGCTGCCGGGACTGTCTTGTCACCTTGTTCGGAAACATGTCCCTGCTCCAGTTTGCTTTTCGGGCATGTCTGATCTGCGTGCTTCCGAGATGGTAAGGGTCAGCTTGCCGAGTGACATTCCAAGCTTGGCCCAATTCATCATAATAATCCTGCATGCCCAAAAAGGATCTGGTGTCACCATCTGTTGTAAGGGTTCGAACTACTATGTCGTCCTCCCATAGTTGCTGTGCGACATCATGAGCCATGCGTCTCTCAGAATGGGGCTGCATGTAAGGGATGTTGGCTGTGCAACCTGCATGGCCACCAGGGCATACCACTTCCTCATAGGCTGCCCTCTTTAAATTAGCTCCAGTCCAGCAAACTTGTTCTCAATAGCCAAAGCGAGAACATATCTGTAGTCACTGTGGTTCTCAACAGCAACGCCGTATGCTTGAGACCCTGATTGACCGGGCTTGTAAGAAGAAACCATTCAGTTTGAGTTGTATCTACAGTCAAATGATAGATCGAGCTGTCTCGGGTCACCTTGATCTTGGTTCCGTTGAGTGATTCATTGCCTTTTATGTGCCATGTCTTCTTTGTTTAAGGAAACGGTCAATTTTGTCGCCTCGTTGAACAGTGTCTGCAGGTGACTTCTTGACGGTGGTAGTATGTCCATCGAAGAGAGTAAAATATTTGCCTTTTCCACACCAATGCAGGTATCTTGTAGGCCTGATGCCAGCAGCATGTTGACGGCTGCTCCGCTTCTTTTTCCAGCTCGAGGCCTATATGTGCGGCAAGGTGTCGACACAAAGTGGCATGTTGTACAGGCAAACTGTAGATCAGACCCAAGGCCAACTTTTCTCTCTCTGTGAAGTGTCAGTTGCATTGATTTACAGTGGGTCTGGTGAGTCCAGTGGCTATTGGACACAGTACTGATGATCTGTAGCAGCTGATCTAAGCTAATTATTCTATTGCCCAAGTGGTCATTGCAGTCCCTGTTTTCGAGGTTTCTTCTCGGACGGAAATACAGTGGGCGCTCGTCTGGCTGTACATATAGTCTGGTTGCAGAACTGGGTCCTGGTGTAGCATTGTCCACTGCAGTGTGCTTGGCTACAGGATTCGTCTGTTTGGTGCCGCCGAAGAGTTGCCCGGCCAGTCGTCGTTTCAATTTTCCCTTCTGAACCATGTCGGATCGAGTTGGAGCAAAACCTGGTGGACTCTTGTAAGATTCTGACAGCTAATGACCAAGCCCATTTATGGCCCTGGTTATATACAGTAGGAATTCCTGTGATGTAATCACCCAGACTTATGCCAGACACAGGGACCCCATCTTGCGTATTGGGCCATCTTGAAGTGTGCCTCTCAGGCCAGATGCCTTACCAGATCCTGCAGGTATTTCTGATCTAAAGAAACCCTGCTGTCTTTTGAGGCATGTGTCAAGTTGATCAAACTTTCCAAAAGATGTATTTTTTAGAGAAATAATCACTAATTTCCACATTCACAGTAAAAAAACACACAAAAATTTGAGAATTTTACGTAAATGTTAAAGGTTTTTTCATGTTTATCAACAGGTTAAGGGTTGAAGCAGTAGATTGTGATACATGATTATATTATTTCCAGGTAAAGCATTACCATGGGGCTTTAACATCTTTTATTTGAACAGGATCCAATGGAAATTCAAAGAGTTATTCAAGTTCTGGTGAAAGCTACCAGCGCCCTCAAAACAGTGCGACCGAGCTGGGAATTTGGCCGTAAGAGGTAAAGTTTTTGATTTAGCTCTGTTCGCTTAAAAATGGTTGGATCAACTTGCGATTGGTTTTGCTTCACTCAGAACTTCCTGGAGAGTTTGAGTAAAGTGATAATCAATGTTTTAAAACAGATCTGGGGCCCACTCTGGTGTGACCCCGGTGAGCAATTGCTTCCGGAGGTCGTAGTACAGTAAGAAGTAGTTCTTTAAAATTGAACTCCTGTAAATCTGGGCTGGAAAGTGTCTCTTAGCAACCTGACATGATGTGTAACTACATATTTTCAAGTAATTGTGTGTATTCTCTGCACATTTGGACCATTTTGTGTCACTTTCTGACAGAACTACATCCTCTGGTGGATGTTGGGAAATATGTGTGCACACCGGTCAAATGTCTCAAATTTAAAGCGAAAGTAGACGGTGTGTACATACTTTTGTGTGTAGCGAAAAAAGTCAACATTCTTGACCATGTTTTCTGGTGATCTAGAGACAGTGTTTGGACTAAATATGAACGTGCTAAGAGGGTATAACCCAAATCTATTCCTGGAAGGAGCTATGAGATTCAGAAAATGTCTGTTTTTACATAGAATAAAGAAGGGCAAAAGTGACCGGGCTCACACCTATAACTGAAACTGTTAAAATGGAATATCTTAAAAACGGTAAGGAATACAGCCCTGAAATTGTTCATGCTTGTTATTTTTAGCTACAGAAGCTTACAACAGGAGGCATTAACCACATATTTGAATATTTTTTGATTTATTGGGAATCTTAGAAAAATCACTGTTGTTGATGAGCCGGAGTTACCTCCCTTGCACTGTATAGTCAAAATTTAGCGCTTCCTGTGTCGTCTGCTTTAAAGATTCATCTTACCTTATTGACAGTTACTGAAATTTAACTTGATATTTATATACATCCCTGTTTTCTAGCATTTTTATTGACTTTTTTGATTTATTTCCTTATCAAAACTGGACATGGAAGAGTTTTGGAAGGTCTGTAAGGACAAAATAATTGCAAACAGTAGGCAGCATGCAAATGGCCAGTGCCAAATTTGGACTGGGTCCATTGGGGTTAAGGGCTACGGCCAGTTTAGATACAAAGATCCTAGGCGGGACCTGTCAGCTTCGCATAAAACCTGCACTGCAAACCGTGCAGCTCTCATGACTAAAATTAGAAGTCTCGACATATCCCCACAGTATCATGCCTCTCATTTGTGCAACAACAAGCTGTGTGTGAACACAGATCATCTTGTTTTTGAACAAAGCGGCATTAATTGCCAGAGGCGTACATGTTTTAGAATGTCAAAGTGCAATTGCCATATGCTAGATGAAGGAAAACGCGCCCCGGACTGCCTGATAGAGCTGTCAGAGTAGCACTGGTAATGATAGCTTACATGTTTGGTTAATATGATTTGATCAGGGGTCAAAATGCAATGGATGTGTGTTCATACTGTATGTGTGTGGGGATGGGAAAGCATATAAATTGTTTATAATGCGTAGCAGAGCTTTTAAGCTGCATTTAGACACTCGGCAAAATTTCCCGTTTCGGCCGGCAACAGGCCATCATCAGGGATTCTGCCATGAATCCGACGGGTGTTTTTTTTCTGTAGTGTCTTTCCACTTCTTTCATACATAACCCACCCCCTATCATCGTCTCGCAATGTGGTTGTATGTCAACAGCTTAATTTGTCCAACTGTCCCTTGATGTATTCATCTTGAACTTCAGCAGTGGCACCCGTCCGAGCAGTGTGAAAGTTGTGCTCCAGCTCAGCTCTACGCCTGCGACGTCTGGCCTTGAATGCATTGGTTCTCTGAAGTCTTTTCCGAGCTGCAGTAACCCGTGACCGTTGACGTAAGTAGCGCTGTGGTTTCGGAGAAAGCTTTAGGCCAGTTATTGACCCAACTTTAGCTTCAATTGAAGTCAATAGAGAGTTATTGAGTTGTAGTGTCTTAGAGGCCAGTTTTCCGATAAAGTTCCGAGAGTAGTTCACATCCTTTGGCAAAATAGAAAGCACACCGCGGTTAAAGGCCTCACATTTCTGTGTATCAGTATTCGATGCCACGTTGATAATAGCCTGCTCACTTAGTCTGATCTGTAGAATGCTTCTGAGCAGACCCTTGTCCTCATCTGTCATTTTCAGGCTATGTATGTTGTGTGTCTGGAGAAATTCTGAGTGGTACCACCAGTCGCTTACACCTCCAATTCCATCGCAGACGAGTGATCGATGTGGACAGAAGCTACAGTTGCCAGCATAGCATTCAACAGTGGCTGAACAGACCTGTGGAAGTAGAGGTAAGGTTCGCCTTAGGTCGCCATCACCAAGAATTCGCAGTCTGCTTACTATTTTAGAGCATCGTGACTTGATGTCTCTGGCAAAGGCTGCAGTGGCTTGCTGCCGGGACTGTCTTGTCACCTTGTTCGGAAACATGTCCCTGCTCCAGTTTGCTTTTCGGGCATGTCTGATCTGCGTGCTTCCGAGATGGTAAGGGTCAGCTTGCCGAGTGACATTCCAAGCTTGGCCCAATTCATCATAATAATCCTGCATGCCCAAAAAGGATCTGGTGTCACCATCTGTTGTAAGGGTTCGAACTACTATGTCGTCCTCCCATAGTTGCTGTGCGACATCATGAGCCATGCGTCTCTCAGAATGGGGCTGCATGTAAGGGATGTTGGCTGTGCAACCTGCATGGCCACCAGGGCATACCACTTCCTCATAGGCTGCCCTCTTTAAATTAGCTCCAGTCCAGCAAACTTGTTCTCAATAGCCAAAGCGAGAACATATCTGTAGTCACTGTGGTTCTCAACAGCAACGCCGTATGCTTGAGACCCTGATTGACCGGGCTTGTAAGAAGAAACCATTCAGTTTGAGTTGTATCTACAGTCAAATGATAGATCGAGCTGTCTCGGGTCACCTTGATCTTGGTTCCGTTGAGTGATTCATTGCCTTTTATGTGCCATGTCTTCTTTGTTTAAGGAAACGGTCAATTTTGTCGCCTCGTTGAACAGTGTCTGCAGGTGACTTCTTGACGGTGGTAGTATGTCCATCGAAGAGAGTAAAATATTTGCCTTTTCCACACCAATGCAGGTATCTTGTAGGCCTGATGCCAGCAGCATGTTGACGGCTGCTCCGCTTCTTTTTCCAGCTCGAGGCCTATATGTGCGGCAAGGTGTCGACACAAAGTGGCATGTTGTACAGGCAAACTGTAGATCAGACCCAAGGCCAACTTTTCTCTCTCTGTGAAGTGTCAGTTGCATTGATTTACAGTGGGTCTGGTGAGTCCAGTGGCTATTGGACACAGTACTGATGATCTGTAGCAGCTGATCTAAGCTAATTATTCTATTGCCCAAGTGGTCATTGCAGTCCCTGTTTTCGAGGTTTCTTCTCGGACGGAAATACAGTGGGCGCTCGTCTGGCTGTACATAGTCTGGTTGCAGAACTGGGTCCTGGTGTAGCATTGTCCACTGCAGTGTGCTTGGCTACAGGATTCGTCTGTTTGGTGCCGCCGAAGAGTTGCCCGGCCAGTCGTCGTTTCAATTTTCCCTTCTGAACCATGTCGGATCGAGTTGGAGCAAAACCTGGTGGACTCTTGTAAGATTCTGACAGCTAATGACCAAGCCCATTTATGGCCCTGGTTATATACAGTAGGAATTCCTGTGATGTAATCACCCAGACTTATGCCAGACACAGGGACCCCATCTTGCGTATTGGGCCATCTTGAAGTGTGCCTCTCAGGCCATGCAGATGCCTTACCAGATCCTGCAGGTATTTCTGATCTAAAGAAACCCTGCTGTCTTTTGAGGCATGTGTCAAGTTGATCAAACTTTCCAAAAGATGTATTTTTTAGAGAAATAATCACTAATTTCCACATTCACAGTAAAAAAACACACAAAAATTTGAGAATTTTACGTAAATGTTAAAGGTTTTTTCATGTTTATCAACAGGTTAAGGGTTGAAGCAGTAGATTGTGATACATGATTATATTATTTCCAGGTAAAGCATTACCATGGGGCTTTAACATCTTTTATTTGAACAGGATCCAATGGAAATTCAAAGAGTTATTCAAGTTCTGGTGAAAGCTACCAGCGCCCTCAAAACAGTGCGACCGAGCTGGGAATTTGGCCGTAAGAGGTAAAGTTTTTGATTTAGCTCTGTTCGCTTAAAAATGGTTGGATCAACTTGCGATTGGTTTTGCTTCACTCAGAACTTCCTGGAGAGTTTGAGTAAAGTGATAATCAATGTTTTAAAACAGATCTGGGGCCCACTCTGGTGTGACCCCGGTGAGCAATTGCTTCCGGAGGTCGTAGTACAGTAAGAAGTAGTTCTTTAAAATTGAACTCCTGTAAATCTGGGCTGGAAAGTGTCTCTTAGCAACCTGACATGATGTGTAACTACATATTTTCAAGTAATTGTGTGTATTCTCTGCACATTTGGACCATTTTGTGTCACTTTCTGACAGAACTACATCCTCTGGTGGATGTTGGGAAATATGTGTGCACACCGGTCAAATGTCTCAAATTTAAAGCGAAAGTAGACGGTGTGTACATACTTTTGTGTGTAGCGAAAAAAGTCAACATTCTTGACCATGTTTTCTGGTGATCTAGAGACAGTGTTTGGACTAAATATGAACGTGCTAAGAGGGTATAACCCAAATCTATTCCTGGAAGGAGCTATGAGATTCAGAAAATGTCTGTTTTTACATAGAATAAAGAAGGGCAAAAGTGACCGGGCTCACACCTATAACTGAAACTGTTAAAATGGAATATCTTAAAAACGGTAAGGAATACAGCCCTGAAATTGTTCATGCTTGTTATTTTTAGCTACAGAAGCTTACAACAGGAGGCATTAACCACATATTTGAATATTTTTTGATTTATTGGGAATCTTAGAAAAATCACTGTTGTTGATGAGCCGGAGTTACCTCCCTTGCACTGTATAGTCAAAATTTAGCGCTTCCTGTGTCGTCTGCTTTAAAGATTCATCTTACCTTATTGACAGTTACTGAAATTTAACTTGATATTTATATACATCCCTGTTTTCTAGCATTTTTATTGACTTTTTTGATTTATTTCCTTATCAAAACTGGACATGGAAGAGTTTTGGAAGGTCTGTAAGGACAAAATAATTGCAAACAGTAGGCAGCATGCAAATGGCCAGTGCCAAATTTGGACTGGGTCCATTGGGGTTAAGGGCTACGGCCAGTTTAGATACAAAGATCCTAGGCGGGACCTGTCAGCTTCGCATAAAACCTGCACTGCAAACCGTGCAGCTCTCATGACTAAAATTAGAAGTCTCGACATATCCCCACAGTATCATGCCTCTCATTTGTGCAACAACAAGCTGTGTGTGAACACAGATCATCTTGTTTTTGAACAAAGCGGCATTAATTGCCAGAGGCGTACATGTTTTAGAATGTCAAAGTGCAATTGCCATATGCTAGATGAAGGAAAACGCGCCCCGGACTGCCTGATAGAGCTGTCAGAGTAGCACTGGTAATGATAGCTTACATGTTTGGTTAATATGATTTGATC
Organism: Azorinus chamasolen; assembly: GCA_963576725.1. Classification (NCBI taxonomy): domain Eukaryota; kingdom Metazoa; phylum Mollusca; class Bivalvia; order Cardiida; family Solecurtidae; genus Azorinus; species Azorinus chamasolen. Next base: position 67,334,861 of record OY755241.1, on the reverse strand, counting down.
AGGGGTCAAAATGCAATGGATGTGTGTTCATACTGTATGTGTGTGGGGATGGGAAAGCATATAAATTGTTTATAATGCGTAGCAGAGCTTTTAAGCTGCATTTAGACACTCGGCAAAATTTCCCGTTTCGGCCGGCAACAGGCCATCATCAGGGATTCTGCCATGAATCCGACGGGTGTTTTTTTTCTGTAGTGTCTTTCCACTTCTTTCATACATAACCCACCCCCTATCATCGTCTCGCAATGTGGTTGTATGTCAACAGCTTAATTTGTCCAACTGTCCCTTGATGTATTCATCTTGAACTTCAGCAGTGGCACCCGTCCGAGCAGTGTGAAAGTTGTGCTCCAGCTCAGCTCTACGCCTGCGACGTCTGGCCTTGAATGCATTGGTTCTCTGAAGTCTTTTCCAAGCTGCAGTAACCCGTGACCGTTGACGTAAGTAGCGCTGTGGTTTCGGAGAAAGCTTTAGGCCAGTTATTGACCCAACTTTAGCTTCAATTGAAGTCAATAGAGAGTTATTGAGTTGTAGTGTCTTAGAGGCCAGTTTTCCGATAAAGTTCCGAGAGTAGTTCACATCCTTTGGCAAAATAGAAAGCACACCGCGGTTAAAGGCCTCACATTTCTGTGTATCAGTATTCGATGCCACGTTGATAATAGCCTGCTCACTTAGTCTGATCTGTAGAATGCTTCTGAGCAGACCCTTGTCCTCATCTGTCATTTTCAGGCTATGTATGTTGTGTGTCTGGAGAAATTCTGAGTGGTACCACCAGTCGCTTACACCTCCAATTCCATCGCAGACGAGTGATCGATGTGGACAGAAGCTACAGTTGCCAGCATAGCATTCAACAGTGGCTGAACAGACCTGTGGAAGTAGAGGTAAGGTTCGCCTTAGGTCGCCATCACCAAGAATTCGCAGTCTGCTTACTATTTTAGAGCATCGTGACTTGATGTCTCTGGCAAAGGCTGCAGTGGCTTGCTGCCGGGACTGTCTTGTCACCTTGTTCGGAAACATGTCCCTGCTCCAGTTTGCTTTTCGGGCATGTCTGATCTGCGTGCTTCCGAAATGGTAAGGGTCAGCTTGCCGAGTGACATTCCAAGCTTGGCCCAATTCATCATAATAATCCTGCATGCCCAAAAAGGATCTGGTGTCACCATCTGTTGTAAGGGTTCGAACTACTATGTCGTCCTCCCATAGTTGCTGTGCGACATCATGAGCCATGCGTCTCTCAGAATGGGGCTGCATGTAAGGGATGTTGGCTGTGCAACCTGCATGGCCACCAGGGCATACCACTTCCTCATAGGCTGCCCTCTTTAAATTAGCTCCAGTCCAGCAAACTTGTTCTCAATAGCCAAAGCGAGAACATATCTGTAGTCACTGTGGTTCTCAACAGCAACGCCGTATGCTTGAGACCCTGATTGACCGGGCTTGTAAGAAGAAACCATTCAGTTTGAGTTGTATCTACAGTCAAATGATAGATCGAGCTGTCTCGGGTCACCTTGATCTTGGTTCCGTTGAGTGATTCATTGCCTTTTATGTGCCATGTCTTCTTTGTTTAAGGAAACGGTCAATTTTGTCGCCTCGTTGAACAGTGTCTGCAGGTGACTTCTTGACGGTGGTAGTATGTCCATCGAAGAGAGTAAAATATTTGCCTTTTCCACACCAATGCAGGTATCTTGTAGGCCTGATGCCAGCAGCATGTTGACGGCTGCTCCGCTTCTTTTTCCAGCTCGAGGCCTATATGTGCGGCAAGGTGTCGACACAAAGTGGCATGTTGTACAGGCAAACTGTAGATCAGACCCAAGGCCAACTTTTCTCTCTCTGTGAAGTGTCAGTTGCATTGATTTACAGTGGGTCTGGTGAGTCCAGTGGCTATTGGACACAGTACTGATGATCTGTAGCAGCTGATCTAAGCTAATTATTCTATTGCCCAAGTGGTCATTGCAGTCCCTGTTTTCGAGGTTTCTTCTCGGACGGAAATACAGTGGGCGCTCGTCTGGCTGTACATAGTCTGGTTGCAGAACTGGGTCCTGGTGTAGCATTGTCCACTGCAGTGTGCTTGGCTACAGGATTCGTCTGTTTGGTGCCGCCGAAGAGTTGCCCGGCCAGTCGTCGTTTCAATTTTCCCTTCTGAACCATGTCGGATCGAGTTGGAGCAAAACCTGGTGGACTCTTGTAAGATTCTGACAGCTAATGACCAAGCCCATTTATGGCCCTGGTTATATACAGTAGGAATTCCTGTGATGTAATCACCCAGACTTATGCCAGACACAGGGACCCCATCTTGCGTATTGGGCCATCTTGAAGTGTGCCTCTCAGGCCATGCAGATGCCTTACCAGATCCTGCAGGTATTTCTGATCTAAAGAAACCCTGCTGTCTTTTGAGGCATGTGTCAAGTTGATCAAACTTTCCAAAAGATGTATTTTTTAGAGAAATAATCACTAATTTCCACATTCACAGTAAAAAAACACACAAAAATTTGAGAATTTTACGTAAATGTTAAAGGTTTTTTCATGTTTATCAACAGGTTAAGGGTTGAAGCAGTAGATTGTGATACATGATTATATTATTTCCAGGTAAAGCATTACCATGGGGCTTTAACATCTTTTATTTGAACAGGATCCAATGGAAATTCAAAGAGTTATTCAAGTTCTGGTGAAAGCTACCAGCGCCCTCAAAACAGTGCGACCGAGCTGGGAATTTGGCCGTAAGAGGTAAAGTTTTTGATTTAGCTCTGTTCGCTTAAAAATGGTTGGATCAACTTGCGATTGGTTTTGCTTCACTCAGAACTTCCTGGAGAGTTTGAGTAAAGTGATAATCAATGTTTTAAAACAGATCTGGGGCCCACTCTGGTGTGACCCCGGTGAGCAATTGCTTCCGGAGGTCGTAGTACAGTAAGAAGTAGTTCTTTAAAATTGAACTCCTGTAAATCTGGGCTGGAAAGTGTCTCTTAGCAACCTGACATGATGTGTAACTACATATTTTCAAGTAATTGTGTGTATTCTCTGCACATTTGGACCATTTTGTGTCACTTTCTGACAGAACTACATCCTCTGGTGGATGTTGGGAAATATGTGTGCACACCGGTCAAATGTCTCAAATTTAAAGCGAAAGTAGACGGTGTGTACATACTTTTGTGTGTAGCGAAAAAAGTCAACATTCTTGACCATGTTTTCTGGTGATCTAGAGACAGTGTTTGGACTAAATATGAACGTGCTAAGAGGGTATAACCCAAATCTATTCCTGGAAGGAGCTATGAGATTCAGAAAATGTCTGTTTTTACATAGAATAAAGAAGGGCAAAAGTGACCGGGCTCACACCTATAACTGAAACTGTTAAAATGGAATATCTTAAAAACGGTAAGGAATACAGCCCTGAAATTGTTCATGCTTGTTATTTTTAGCTACAGAAGCTTACAACAGGAGGCATTAACCACATATTTGAATATTTTTTGATTTATTGGGAATCTTAGAAAAATCACTGTTGTTGATGAGCCGGAGTTACCTCCCTTGCACTGTATAGTCAAAATTTAGCGCTTCCTGTGTCGTCTGCTTTAAAGATTCATCTTACCTTATTGACAGTTACTGAAATTTAACTTGATATTTATATACATCCCTGTTTTCTAGCATTTTTATTGACTTTTTTTATTTATTTCCTTATCAAAACTGGACATGGAAGAGTTTTGGAAGGTCTGTAAGGACAAAATAATTGCAAACAGTAGGCAGCATGCAAATGGCCAGTGCCAAATTTGGACTGGGTCCATTGGGGTTAAGGGCTACGGCCAGTTTAGATACAAAGATCCTAGGCGGGACCTGTCAGCTTCGCATAAAACCTGCACTGCAAACCGTGCAGCTCTCATGACTAAAATTAGAAGTCTCGACATATCCCCACAGTATCATGCCTCTCATTTGTGCAACAACAAGCTGTGTGTGAACACAGATCATCTTGTTTTTGAACAAAGCGGCATTAATTGCCAGAGGCGTACATGTTTTAGAATGTCAAAGTGCAATTGCCATATGCTAGATGAAGGAAAACGCGCCCCGGACTGCCTGATAGAGCTGTCAGAGTAGCACTGGTAATGATAGCTTACATGTTTGGTTAATATGATTTGATCAGGGGTCAAAATGCAATGGATGTGTGTTCATACTGTATGTGTGTGGGGATGGGAAAGCATATAAATTGTTTATAATGCGTAGCAGAGCTTTTAAGCTGCATTTAGACACTCGGCAAAATTTCCCGTTTCGGCCGGCAACAGGCCATCATCAGGGATTCTGCCATGAATCCGACGGGTGTTTTTTTTCTGTAGTGTCTTTCCACTTCTTTCATACATAACCCACCCCCTATCATCGTCTCGCAATGTGGTTGTATGTCAACAGCTTAATTTGTCCAACTGTCCCTTGATGTATTCATCTTGAACTTCAGCAGTGGCACCCGTCCGAGCAGTGTGAAAGTTGTGCTCCAGCTCAGCTCTACGCCTGCGACGTCTGGCCTTGAATGCATTGGTTCTCTGAAGTCTTTTCCGAGCTGCAGTAACCCGTGACCGTTGACGTAAGTAGCGCTGTGGTTTCGGAGAAAGCTTTAGGCCAGTTATTGACCCAACTTTAGCTTCAATTGAAGTCAATAGAGAGTTATTGAGTTGTAGTGTCTTAGAGGCCAGTTTTCCGATAAAGTTCCGAGAGTAGTTCACATCCTTTGGCAAAATAGAAAGCACACCGCGGTTAAAGGCCTCACATTTCTGTGTATCAGTATTCGATGCCACGTTGATAATAGCCTGCTCACTTAGTCTGATCTGTAGAATGCTTCTGAGCAGACCCTTGTCCTCATCTGTCATTTTCAGGCTATGTATGTTGTGTGTCTGGAGAAATTCTGAGTGGTACCACCAGTCGCTTACACCTCCAATTCCATCGCAGACGAGTGATCGATGTGGACAGAAGCTACAGTTGCCAGCATAGCATTCAACAGTGGCTGAACAGACCTGTGGAAGTAGAGGTAAGGTTCGCCTTAGGTCGCCATCACCAAGAATTCGCAGTCTGCTTACTATTTTAGAGCATCGTGACTTGATGTCTCTGGCAAAGGCTGCAGTGGCTTGCTGCCGGGACTGTCTTGTCACCTTGTTCGGAAACATGTCCCTGCTCCAGTTTGCTTTTCGGGCATGTCTGATCTGCGTGCTTCCGAGATGGTAAGGGTCAGCTTGCCGAGTGACATTCCAAGCTTGGCCCAATTCATCATAATAATCCTGCATGCCCAAAAAGGATCTGGTGTCACCATCTGTTGTAAGGGTTCGAACTACTATGTCGTCCTCCCATAGTTGCTGTGCGACATCATGAGCCATGCGTCTCTCAGAATGGGGCTGCATGTAAGGGATGTTGGCTGTGCAACCTGCATGGCCACCAGGGCATACCACTTCCTCATAGGCTGCCCTCTTTAAATTAGCTCCAGTCCAGCAAACTTGTTCTCAATAGCCAAAGCGAGAACATATCTGTAGTCACTGTGGTTCTCAACAGCAACGCCGTATGCTTGAGACCCTGATTGACCGGGCTTGTAAGAAGAAACCATTCAGTTTGAGTTGTATCTACAGTCAAATGATAGATCGAGCTGTCTCGGGTCACCTTGATCTTGGTTCCGTTGAGTGATTCATTGCCTTTTATGTGCCATGTCTTCTTTGTTTAAGGAAACGGTCAATTTTGTCGCCTCGTTGAACAGTGTCTGCAGGTGACTTCTTGACGGTGGTAGTATGTCCATCGAAGAGAGTAAAATATTTGCCTTTTCCACACCAATGCAGGTATCTTGTAGGCCTGATGCCAGCAGCATGTTGACGGCTGCTCCGCTTCTTTTTCCAGCTCGAGGCCTATATGTGCGGCAAGGTGTCGACACAAAGTGGCATGTTGTACAGGCAAACTGTAGATCAGACCCAAGGCCAACTTTTCTCTCTCTGTGAAGTGTCAGTTGCATTGATTTACAGTGGGTCTGGTGAGTCCAGTGGCTATTGGACACAGTACTGATGATCTGTAGCAGCTGATCTAAGCTAATTATTCTATTGCCCAAGTGGTCATTGCAGTCCCTGTTTTCGAGGTTTCTTCTCGGACGGAAATACAGTGGGCGCTCGTCTGGCTGTACATAGTCTGGTTGCAGAACTGGGTCCTGGTGTAGCATTGTCCACTGCAGTGTGCTTGGCTACAGGATTCGTCTGTTTGGTGCCGCCGAAGAGTTGCCCGGCCAGTCGTCGTTTCAATTTTCCCTTCTGAACCATGTCGGATCGAGTTGGAGCAAAACCTGGTGGACTCTTGTAAGATTCTGACAGCTAATGACCAAGCCCATTTATGGCCCTGGTTATATACAGTAGGAATTCCTGTGATGTAATCACCCAGACTTATGCCAGACACAGGGACCCCATCTTGCGTATTGGGCCATCTTGAAGTGTGCCTCTCAGGCCATGCAGATGCCTTACCAGATCCTGCAGGTATTTCTGATCTAAAGAAACCCTGCTGTCTTTTGAGGCATGTGTCAAGTTGATCAAACTTTCCAAAAGATGTATTTTTTAGAGAAATAATCACTAATTTCCACATTCACAGTAAAAAAACACACAAAAATTTGAGAATTTTACGTAAATGTTAAAGGTTTTTTCATGTTTATCAACAGGTTAAGGGTTGAAGCAGTAGATTGTGATACATGATTATATTATTTCCAGGTAAAGCATTACCATGGGGCTTTAACATCTTTTATTTGAACAGGATCCAATGGAAATTCAAAGAGTTATTCAAGTTCTGGTGAAAGCTACCAGCGCCCTCAAAACAGTGCGACCGAGCTGGGAATTTGGCCGTAAGAGGTAAAGTTTTTGATTTAGCTCTGTTCGCTTAAAAATGGTTGGATCAACTTGCGATTGGTTTTGCTTCACTCAGAACTTCCTGGAGAGTTTGAGTAAAGTGATAATCAATGTTTTAAAACAGATCTGGGGCCCACTCTGGTGTGACCCCGGTGAGCAATTGCTTCCGGAGGTCGTAGTACAGTAAGAAGTAGTTCTTTAAAATTGAACTCCTGTAAATCTGGGCTGGAAAGTGTCTCTTAGCAACCTGACATGATGTGTAACTACATATTTTCAAGTAATTGTGTGTATTCTCTGCACATTTGGACCATTTTGTGTCACTTTCTGACAGAACTACATCCTCTGGTGGATGTTGGGAAATATGTGTGCACACCGGTCAAATGTCTCAAATTTAAAGCGAAAGTAGACGGTGTGTACATACTTTTGTGTGTAGCGAAAAAAGTCAACATTCTTGACCATGTTTTCTGGTGATCTAGAGACAGTGTTTGGACTAAATATGAACGTGCTAAGAGGGTATAACCCAAATCTATTCCTGGAAGGAGCTATGAGATTCAGAAAATGTCTGTTTTTACATAGAATAAAGAAGGGCAAAAGTGACCGGGCTCACACCTATAACTGAAACTGTTAAAATGGAATATCTTAAAAACGGTAAGGAATACAGCCCTGAAATTGTTCATGCTTGTTATTTTTAGCTACAGAAGCTTACAACAGGAGGCATTAACCACATATTTGAATATTTTTTTATTTATTGGGAATCTTAGAAAAATCACTGTTGTTGATGAGCCGGAGTTACCTCCCTTGCACTGTATAGTCAAAATTTAGCGCTTCCTGTGTCGTCTGCTTTAAAGATTCATCTTACCTTATTGACAGTTACTGAAATTTAACTTGATATTTATATACATCCCTGTTTTCTAGCATTTTTATTGACTTTTTTTATTTATTTCCTTATCAAAACTGGACATGGAAGAGTTTTGGAAGGTCTGTAAGGACAAAATAATTGCAAACAGTAGGCAGCATGCAAATGGCCAGTGCCAAATTTGGACTGGGTCCATTGGGGTTAAGGGCTACGGCCAGTTTAGATACAAAGATCCTAGGCGGGACCTGTCAGCTTCGCATAAAACCTGCACTGCAAACCGTGCAGCTCTCATGACTAAAATTAGAAGTCTCGACATATCCCCACAGTATCATGCCTCTCATTTGTGCAACAACAAGCTGTGTGTGAACACAGATCATCTTGTTTTTGAACAAAGCGGCATTAATTGCCAGAGGCGTACATGTTTTAGAATGTCAAAGTGCAATTGCCATATGCTAGATGAAGGAAAACGCGCCCCGGACTGCCTGATAGAGCTGTCAGAGTAGCACTGGTAATGATAGCTTACATGTTTGGTTAATATGATTTGATCAGGGGTCAAAATGCAATGGATGTGTGTTCATACTGTATGTGTGTGGGGATGGGAAAGCATATAAATTGTTTATAATGCGTAGCAGAGCTTTTAAGCTGCATTTAGACACTCGGCAAAATTTCCCGTTTCGGCCGGCAACAGGCCATCATCAGGGATTCTGCCATGAATCCGACGGGTGTTTTTTTTCTGTAGTGTCTTTCCACTTCTTTCATACATAACCCACCCCCTATCATCGTCTCGCAATGTGGTTGTATGTCAACAGCTTAATTTGTCCAACTGTCCCTTGATGTATTCATCTTGAACTTCAGCAGTGGCACCCGTCCGAGCAGTGTGAAAGTTGTGCTCCAGCTCAGCTCTACGCCTGCGACGTCTGGCCTTGAATGCATTGGTTCTCTGAAGTCTTTTCCGAGCTGCAGTAACCCGTGACCGTTGACGTAAGTAGCGCTGTGGTTTCGGAGAAAGCTTTAGGCCAGTTATTGACCCAACTTTAGCTTCAATTGAAGTCAATAGAGAGTTATTGAGTTGTAGTGTCTTAGAGGCCAGTTTTCCGATAAAGTTCCGAGAGTAGTTCACATCCTTTGGCAAAATAGAAAGCACACCGCGGTTAAAGGCCTCACATTTCTGTGTATCAGTATTCGATGCCACGTTGATAATAGCCTGCTCACTTAGTCTGATCTGTAGAATGCTTCTGAGCAGACCCTTGTCCTCATCTGTCATTTTCAGGCTATGTATGTTGTGTGTCTGGAGAAATTCTGAGTGGTACCACCAGTCGCTTACACCTCCAATTCCATCGCAGACGAGTGATCGATGTGGACAGAAGCTACAGTTGCCAGCATAGCATTCAACAGTGGCTGAACAGACCTGTGGAAGTAGAGGTAAGGTTCGCCTTAGGTCGCCATCACCAAGAATTCGCAGTCTGCTTACTATTTTAGAGCATCGTGACTTGATGTCTCTGGCAAAGGCTGCAGTGGCTTGCTGCCGGGACTGTCTTGTCACCTTGTTCGGAAACATGTCCCTGCTCCAGTTTGCTTTTCGGGCATGTCTGATCTGCGTGCTTCCGAGATGGTAAGGGTCAGCTTGCCGAGTGACATTCCAAGCTTGGCCCAATTCATCATAATAATCCTGCATGCCCAAAAAGGATCTGGTGTCACCATCTGTTGTAAGGGTTCGAACTACTATGTCGTCCTCCCATAGTTGCTGTGCGACATCATGAGCCATGCGTCTCTCAGAATGGGGCTGCATGTAAGGGATGTTGGCTGTGCAACCTGCATGGCCACCAGGGCATACCACTTCCTCATAGGCTGCCCTCTTTAAATTAGCTCCAGTCCAGCAAACTTGTTCTCAATAGCCAAAGCGAGAACATATCTGTAGTCACTGTGGTTCTCAACAGCAACGCCGTATGCTTGAGACCCTGATTGACCGGGCTTGTAAGAAGAAACCATTCAGTTTGAGTTGTATCTACAGTCAAATGATAGATCGAGCTGTCTCGGGTCACCTTGATCTTGGTTCCGTTGAGTGATTCATTGCCTTTTATGTGCCATGTCTTCTTTGTTTAAGGAAACGGTCAATTTTGTCGCCTCGTTGAACAGTGTCTGCAGGTGACTTCTTGACGGTGGTAGTATGTCCATCGAAGAGAGTAAAATATTTGCCTTTTCCACACCAATGCAGGTATCTTGTAGGCCTGATGCCAGCAGCATGTTGACGGCTGCTCCGCTTCTTTTTCCAGCTCGAGGCCTATATGTGCGGCAAGGTGTCGACACAAAGTGGCATGTTGTACAGGCAAACTGTAGATCAGACCCAAGGCCAACTTTTCTCTCTCTGTGAAGTGTCAGTTGCATTGATTTACAGTGGGTCTGGTGAGTCCAGTGGCTATTGGACACAGTACTGATGATCTGTAGCAGCTGATCTAAGCTAATTATTCTATTGCCCAAGTGGTCATTGCAGTCCCTGTTTTCGAGGTTTCTTCTCGGACGGAAATACAGTGGGCGCTCGTCTGGCTGTACATAGTCTGGTTGCAGAACTGGGTCCTGGTGTAGCATTGTCCACTGCAGTGTGCTTGGCTACAGGATTCGTCTGTTTGGTGCCGCCGAAGAGTTGCCCGGCCAGTCGTCGTTTCAATTTTCCCTTCTGAACCATGTCGGATCGAGTTGGAGCAAAACCTGGTGGACTCTTGTAAGATTCTGACAGCTAATGACCAAGCCCATTTATGGCCCTGGTTATATACAGTAGGAATTCCTGTGATGTAATCACCCAGACTTATGCCAGACACAGGGACCCCATCTTGCGTATTGGGCCATCTTGAAGTGTGCCTCTCAGGCCATGCAGATGCCTTACCAGATCCTGCAGGTATTTCTGATCTAAAGAAACCCTGCTGTCTTTTGAGGCATGTGTCAAGTTGATCAAACTTTCCAAAAGATGTATTTTTTAGAGAAATAATCACTAATTTCCACATTCACAGTAAAAAAACACACAAAAATTTGAGAATTTTACGTAAATGTTAAAGGTTTTTTCATGTTTATCAACAGGTTAAGGGTTGAAGCAGTAGATTGTGATACATGATTATATTATTTCCAGGTAAAGCATTACCATGGGGCTTTAACATCTTTTATTTGAACAGGATCCAATGGAAATTCAAAGAGTTATTCAAGTTCTGGTGAAAGCTACCAGCGCCCTCAAAACAGTGCGACCGAGCTGGGAATTTGGCCGTAAGAGGTAAAGTTTTTGATTTAGCTCTGTTCGCTTAAAAATGGTTGGATCAACTTGCGATTGGTTTTGCTTCACTCAGAACTTCCTGGAGAGTTTGAGTAAAGTGATAATCAATGTTTTAAAACAGATCTGGGGCCCACTCTGGTGTGACCCCGGTGAGCAATTGCTTCCGGAGGTCGTAGTACAGTAAGAAGTAGTTCTTTAAAATTGAACTCCTGTAAATCTGGGCTGGAAAGTGTCTCTTAGCAACCTGACATGATGTGTAACTACATATTTTCAAGTAATTGTGTGTATTCTCTGCACATTTGGACCATTTTGTGTCACTTTCTGACAGAACTACATCCTCTGGTGGATGTTGGGAAATATGTGTGCACACCGGTCAAATGTCTCAAATTTAAAGCGAAAGTAGACGGTGTGTACATACTTTTGTGTGTAGCGAAAAAAGTCAACATTCTTGACCATGTTTTCTGGTGATCTAGAGACAGTGTTTGGACTAAATATGAACGTGCTAAGAGGGTATAACCCAAATCTATTCCTGGAAGGAGCTATGAGATTCAGAAAATGTCTGTTTTTACATAGAATAAAGAAGGGCAAAAGTGACCGGGCTCACACCTATAACTGAAACTGTTAAAATGGAATATCTTAAAAACGGTAAGGAATACAGCCCTGAAATTGTTCATGCTTGTTATTTTTAGCTACAGAAGCTTACAACAGGAGGCATTAACCACATATTTGAATATTTTTTGATTTATTGGGAATCTTAGAAAAATCACTGTTGTTGATGAGCCGGAGTTACCTCCCTTGCACTGTATAGTCAAAATTTAGCGCTTCCTGTGTCGTCTGCTTTAAAGATTCATCTTACCTTATTGACAGTTACTGAAATTTAACTTGATATTTATATACATCCCTGTTTTCTAGCATTTTTATTGACTTTTTTGATTTATTTCCTTATCAAAACTGGACATGGAAGAGTTTTGGAAGGTCTGTAAGGACAAAATAATTGCAAACAGTAGGCAGCATGCAAATGGCCAGTGCCAAATTTGGACTGGGTCCATTGGGGTTAAGGGCTACGGCCAGTTTAGATACAAAGATCCTAGGCGGGACCTGTCAGCTTCGCATAAAACCTGCACTGCAAACCGTGCAGCTCTCATGACTAAAATTAGAAGTCTCGACATATCCCCACAGTATCATGCCTCTCATTTGTGCAACAACAAGCTGTGTGTGAACACAGATCATCTTGTTTTTGAACAAAGCGGCATTAATTGCCAGAGGCGTACATGTTTTAGAATGTCAAAGTGCAATTGCCATATGCTAGATGAAGGAAAACGCGCCCCGGACTGCCTGATAGAGCTGTCAGAGTAGCACTGGTAATGATAGCTTACATGTTTGGTTAATATGATTTGATCAGGGGTCAAAATGCAATGGATGTGTGTTCATACTGTATGTGTGTGGGGATGGGAAAGCATATAAATTGTTTATAATGTGTAGCAGAGCTTTTAAGCTGCATTTAGACACTCGGCAAAATTTCCCGTTTCGGCCGGCAACAGGCCATCATCAGGGATTCTGCCATGAATCCGACGGGTGTTTTTTTTCTGTAGTGTCTTTCCACTTCTTTCATACATAACCCACCCCCTATCATCGTCTCGCAATGTGGTTGTATGTCAACAGCTTAATTTGTCCAACTGTCCCTTGATGTATTCATCTTGAACTTCAGCAGTGGCACCCGTCCGAGCAGTGTGAAAGTTGTGCTCCAGCTCAGCTCTACGCCTGCGACGTCTGGCCTTGAATGCATTGGTTCTCTGAAGTCTTTTCCGAGCTGCAGTAACCCGTGACCGTTGACGTAAGTAGCGCTGTGGTTTCGGAGAAAGCTTTAGGCCAGTTATTGACCCAACTTTAGCTTCAATTGAAGTCAATAGAGAGTTATTGAGTTGTAGTGTCTTAGAGGCCAGTTTTCCGATAAAGTTCCGAGAGTAGTTCACATCCTTTGGCAAAATAGAAAGCACACCGCGGTTAAAGGCCTCACATTTCTGTGTATCAGTATTCGATGCCACGTTGATAATAGCCTGCTCACTTAGTCTGATCTGTAGAATGCTTCTGAGCAGACCCTTGTCCTCATCTGTCATTTTCAGGCTATGTATGTTGTGTGTCTGGAGAAATTCTGAGTGGTACCACCAGTCGCTTACACCTCCAATTCCATCGCAGACGAGTGATCGATGTGGACAGAAGCTACAGTTGCCAGCATAGCATTCAACAGTGGCTGAACAGACCTGTGGAAGTAGAGGTAAGGTTCGCCTTAGGTCGCCATCACCAAGAATTCGCAGTCTGCTTACTATTTTAGAGCATCGTGACTTGATGTCTCTGGCAAAGGCTGCAGTGGCTTGCTGCCGGGACTGTCTTGTCACCTTGTTCGGAAACATGTCCCTGCTCCAGTTTGCTTTTCGGGCATGTCTGATCTGCGTGCTTCCGAGATGGTAAGGGTCAGCTTGCCGAGTGACATTCCAAGCTTGGCCCAATTCATCATAATAATCCTGCATGCCCAAAAAGGATCTGGTGTCACCATCTGTTGTAAGGGTTCGAACTACTATGTCGTCCTCCCATAGTTGCTGTGCGACATCATGAGCCATGCGTCTCTCAGAATGGGGCTGCATGTAAGGGATGTTGGCTGTGCAACCTGCATGGCCACCAGGGCATACCACTTCCTCATAGGCTGCCCTCTTTAAATTAGCTCCAGTCCAGCAAACTTGTTCTCAATAGCCAAAGCGAGAACATATCTGTAGTCACTGTGGTTCTCAACAGCAACGCCGTATGCTTGAGACCCTGATTGACCGGGCTTGTAAGAAGAAACCATTCAGTTTGAGTTGTATCTACAGTCAAATGATAGATCGAGCTGTCTCGGGTCACCTTGATCTTGGTTCCGTTGAGTGATTCATTGCCTTTTATGTGCCATGTCTTCTTTGTTTAAGGAAACGGTCAATTTTGTCGCCTCGTTGAACAGTGTCTGCAGGTGACTTCTTGACGGTGGTAGTATGTCCATCGAAGAGAGTAAAATATTTGCCTTTTCCACACCAATGCAGGTATCTTGTAGGCCTGATGCCAGCAGCATGTTGACGGCTGCTCCGCTTCTTTTTCCAGCTCGAGGCCTATATGTGCGGCAAGGTGTCGACACAAAGTGGCATGTTGTACAGGCAAACTGTAGATCAGACCCAAGGCCAACTTTTCTCTCTCTGTGAAGTGTCAGTTGCATTGATTTACAGTGGGTCTGGTGAGTCCAGTGGCTATTGGACACAGTACTGATGATCTGTAGCAGCTGATCTAAGCTAATTATTCTATTGCCCAAGTGGTCATTGCAGTCCCTGTTTTCGAGGTTTCTTCTCGGACGGAAATACAGTGGGCGCTCGTCTGGCTGTACATAGTCTGGTTGCAGAACTGGGTCCTGGTGTAGCATTGTCCACTGCAGTGTGCTTGGCTACAGGATTCGTCTGTTTGGTGCCGCCGAAGAGTTGCCCGGCCAGTCGTCGTTTCAATTTTCCCTTCTGAACCATGTCGGATCGAGTTGGAGCAAAACCTGGTGGACTCTTGTAAGATTCTGACAGCTAATGACCAAGCCCATTTATGGCCCTGGTTATATACAGTAGGAATTCCTGTGATGTAATCACCCAGACTTATGCCAGACACAGGGACCCCATCTTGCGTATTGGGCCATCTTGAAGTGTGCCTCTCAGGCCAGATGCCTTACCAGATCCTGCAGGTATTTCTGATCTAAAGAAACCCTGCTGTCTTTTGAGGCATGTGTCAAGTTGATCAAACTTTCCAAAAGATGTATTTTTTAGAGAAATAATCACTAATTTCCACATTCACAGTAAAAAAACACACAAAAATTTGAGAATTTTACGTAAATGTTAAAGGTTTTTTCATGTTTATCAACAGGTTAAGGGTTGAAGCAGTAGATTGTGATACATGATTATATTATTTCCAGGTAAAGCATTACCATGGGGCTTTAACATCTTTTATTTGAACAGGATCCAATGGAAATTCAAAGAGTTATTCAAGTTCTGGTGAAAGCTACCAGCGCCCTCAAAACAGTGCGACCGAGCTGGGAATTTGGCCGTAAGAGGTAAAGTTTTTGATTTAGCTCTGTTCGCTTAAAAATGGTTGGATCAACTTGCGATTGGTTTTGCTTCACTCAGAACTTCCTGGAGAGTTTGAGTAAAGTGATAATCAATGTTTTAAAACAGATCTGGGGCCCACTCTGGTGTGACCCCGGTGAGCAATTGCTTCCGGAGGTCGTAGTACAGTAAGAAGTAGTTCTTTAAAATTGAACTCCTGTAAATCTGGGCTGGAAAGTGTCTCTTAGCAACCTGACATGATGTGTAACTACATATTTTCAAGTAATTGTGTGTATTCTCTGCACATTTGGACCATTTTGTGTCACTTTCTGACAGAACTACATCCTCTGGTGGATGTTGGGAAATATGTGTGCACACCGGTCAAATGTCTCAAATTTAAAGCGAAAGTAGACGGTGTGTACATACTTTTGTGTGTAGCGAAAAAAGTCAACATTCTTGACCATGTTTTCTGGTGATCTAGAGACAGTGTTTGGACTAAATATGAACGTGCTAAGAGGGTATAACCCAAATCTATTCCTGGAAGGAGCTATGAGATTCAGAAAATGTCTGTTTTTACATAGAATAAAGAAGGGCAAAAGTGACCGGGCTCACACCTATAACTGAAACTGTTAAAATGGAATATCTTAAAAACGGTAAGGAATACAGCCCTGAAATTGTTCATGCTTGTTATTTTTAGCTACAGAAGCTTACAACAGGAGGCATTAACCACATATTTGAATATTTTTTTATTTATTGGGAATCTTAGAAAAATCACTGTTGTTGATGAGCCGGAGTTACCTCCCTTGCACTGTATAGTCAAAATTTAGCGCTTCCTGTGTCGTCTGCTTTAAAGATTCATCTTACCTTATTGACAGTTACTGAAATTTAACTTGATATTTATATACATCCCTGTTTTCTAGCATTTTTATTGACTTTTTTGATTTATTTCCTTATCAAAACTGGACATGGAAGAGTTTTGGAAGGTCTGTAAGGACAAAATAATTGCAAACAGTAGGCAGCATGCAAATGGCCAGTGCCAAATTTGGACTGGGTCCATTGGGGTTAAGGGCTACGGCCAGTTTAGATACAAAGATCCTAGGCGGGACCTGTCAGCTTCGCATAAAACCTGCACTGCAAACCGTGCAGCTCTCATGACTAAAATTAGAAGTCTCGACATATCCCCACAGTATCATGCCTCTCATTTGTGCAACAACAAGCTGTGTGTGAACACAGATCATCTTGTTTTTGAACAAAGCGGCATTAATTGCCAGAGGCGTACATGTTTTAGAATGTCAAAGTGCAACGGCCATATGCTAGATGAAGGAAAACGCGCCCCGGACTGCCTGATAGAGCTGTCAGAGTAGCACTGGTAATGATAGCTTACATGTTTGGTTAATATGATTTGATCAGGGGTCAAAATGCAATGGATGTGTGTTCATACTGTATGTGTGTGGGGATGGGAAAGCATATAAATTGTTTATAATGCGTAGCAGAGCTTTTAAGCTGCATTTAGACACTCGGCAAAATTTCCCGTTTCGGCCGGCAACAGGCCATCATCAGGGATTCTGCCATGAATCCGACGGGTGTTTTTTTTCTGTAGTGTCTTTCCACTTCTTTCATACATAACCCACCCCCTATCATCGTCTCGCAATGTGGTTGTATGTCAACAGCTTAATTTGTCCAACTGTCCCTTGATGTATTCATCTTGAACTTCAGCAGTGGCACCCGTCCGAGCAGTGTGAAAGTTGTGCTCCAGCTCAGCTCTACGCCTGCGACGTCTGGCCTTGAATGCTTTGGTTCTCTGAAGTCTTTTCCGAGCTGCAGTAACCCGTGACCGTTGACGTAAGTAGCGCTGTGGTTTCGGAGAAAGCTTTAGGCCAGTTATTGACCCAACTTTAGCTTCAATTGAAGTCAATAGAGAGTTATTGAGTTGTAGTGTCTTAGAGGCCAGTTTTCCGATAAAGTTCCGAGAGTAGTTCACATCCTTTGGCAAAATAGAAAGCACACCGCGGTTAAAGGCCTCACATTTCTGTGTATCAGTATTCGATGCCACGTTGATAATAGCCTGCTCACTTAGTCTGATCTGTAGAATGCTTCTGAGCAGACCCTTGTCCTCATCTGTCATTTTCAGGCTATGTATGTTGTGTGTCTGGAGAAATTCTGAGTGGTACCACCAGTCGCTTACACCTCCAATTCCATCGCAGACGAGTGATCGATGTGGACAGAAGCTACAGTTGCCAGCATAGCATTCAACAGTGGCTGAACAGACCTGTGGAAGTAGAGGTAAGGTTCGCCTTAGGTCGCCATCACCAAGAATTCGCAGTCTGCTTACTATTTTAGAGCATCGTGACTTGATGTCTCTGGCAAAGGCTGCAGTGGCTTGCTGCCGGGACTGTCTTGTCACCTTGTTCGGAAACATGTCCCTGCTCCAGTTTGCTTTTCGGGCATGTCTGATCTGCGTGCTTCCGAGATGGTAAGGGTCAGCTTGCCGAGTGACATTCCAAGCTTGGCCCAATTCATCATAATAATCCTGCATGCCCAAAAAGGATCTGGTGTCACCATCTGTTGTAAGGGTTCGAACTACTATGTCGTCCTCCCATAGTTGCTGTGCGACATCATGAGCCATGCGTCTCTCAGAATGGGGCTGCATGTAAGGGATGTTGGCTGTGCAACCTGCATGGCCACCAGGGCATACCACTTCCTCATAGGCTGCCCTCTTTAAATTAGCTCCAGTCCAGCAAACTTGTTCTCAATAGCCAAAGCGAGAACATATCTGTAGTCACTGTGGTTCTCAACAGCAACGCCGTATGCTTGAGACCCTGATTGACCGGGCTTGTAAGAAGAAACCATTCAGTTTGAGTTGTATCTACAGTCAAATGATAGATCGAGCTGTCTCGGGTCACCTTGATCTTGGTTCCGTTGAGTGATTCATTGCCTTTTATGTGCCATGTCTTCTTTGTTTAAGGAAACGGTCAATTTTGTCGCCTCGTTGAACAGTGTCTGCAGGTGACTTCTTGACGGTGGTAGTATGTCCATCGAAGAGAGTAAAATATTTGCCTTTTCCACACCAATGCAGGTATCTTGTAGGCCTGATGCCAGCAGCATGTTGACGGCTGCTCCGCTTCTTTTTCCAGCTCGAGGCCTATATGTGCGGCAAGGTGTCGACACAAAGTGGCATGTTGTACAGGCAAACTGTAGATCAGACCCAAGGCCAACTTTTCTCTCTCTGTGAAGTGTCAGTTGCATTGATTTACAGTGGGTCTGGTGAGTCCAGTGGCTATTGGACACAGTACTGATGATCTGTAGCAGCTGATCTAAGCTAATTATTCTATTGCCCAAGTGGTCATTGCAGTCCCTGTTTTCGAGGTTTCTTCTCGGACGGAAATACAGTGGGCGCTCGTCTGGCTGTACATATAGTCTGGTTGCAGAACTGGGTCCTGGTGTAGCATTGTCCACTGCAGTGTGCTTGGCTACAGGATTCGTCTGTTTGGTGCCGCCGAAGAGTTGCCCGGCCAGTCGTCGTTTCAATTTTCCCTTCTGAACCATGTCGGATCGAGTTGGAGCAAAACCTGGTGGACTCTTGTAAGATTCTGACAGCTAATGACCAAGCCCATTTATGGCCCTGGTTATATACAGTAGGAATTCCTGTGATGTAATCACCCAGACTTATGCCAGACACAGGGACCCCATCTTGCGTATTGGGCCATCTTGAAGTGTGCCTCTCAGGCCAGATGCCTTACCAGATCCTGCAGGTATTTCTGATCTAAAGAAACCCTGCTGTCTTTTGAGGCATGTGTCAAGTTGATCAAACTTTCCAAAAGATGTATTTTTTAGAGAAATAATCACTAATTTCCACATTCACAGTAAAAAAACACACAAAAATTTGAGAATTTTACGTAAATGTTAAAGGTTTTTTCATGTTTATCAACAGGTTAAGGGTTGAAGCAGTAGATTGTGATACATGATTATATTATTTCCAGGTAAAGCATTACCATGGGGCTTTAACATCTTTTATTTGAACAGGATCCAATGGAAATTCAAAGAGTTATTCAAGTTCTGGTGAAAGCTACCAGCGCCCTCAAAACAGTGCGACCGAGCTGGGAATTTGGCCGTAAGAGGTAAAGTTTTTGATTTAGCTCTGTTCGCTTAAAAATGGTTGGATCAACTTGCGATTGGTTTTGCTTCACTCAGAACTTCCTGGAGAGTTTGAGTAAAGTGATAATCAATGTTTTAAAACAGATCTGGGGCCCACTCTGGTGTGACCCCGGTGAGCAATTGCTTCCGGAGGTCGTAGTACAGTAAGAAGTAGTTCTTTAAAATTGAACTCCTGTAAATCTGGGCTGGAAAGTGTCTCTTAGCAACCTGACATGATGTGTAACTACATATTTTCAAGTAATTGTGTGTATTCTCTGCACATTTGGACCATTTTGTGTCACTTTCTGACAGAACTACATCCTCTGGTGGATGTTGGGAAATATGTGTGCACACCGGTCAAATGTCTCAAATTTAAAGCGAAAGTAGACGGTGTGTACATACTTTTGTGTGTAGCGAAAAAAGTCAACATTCTTGACCATGTTTTCTGGTGATCTAGAGACAGTGTTTGGACTAAATATGAACGTGCTAAGAGGGTATAACCCAAATCTATTCCTGGAAGGAGCTATGAGATTCAGAAAATGTCTGTTTTTACATAGAATAAAGAAGGGCAAAAGTGACCGGGCTCACACCTATAACTGAAACTGTTAAAATGGAATATCTTAAAAACGGTAAGGAATACAGCCCTGAAATTGTTCATGCTTGTTATTTTTAGCTACAGAAGCTTACAACAGGAGGCATTAACCACATATTTGAATATTTTTTGATTTATTGGGAATCTTAGAAAAATCACTGTTGTTGATGAGCCGGAGTTACCTCCCTTGCACTGTATAGTCAAAATTTAGCGCTTCCTGTGTCGTCTGCTTTAAAGATTCATCTTACCTTATTGACAGTTACTGAAATTTAACTTGATATTTATATACATCCCTGTTTTCTAGCATTTTTATTGACTTTTTTTATTTATTTCCTTATCAAAACTGGACATGGAAGAGTTTTGGAAGGTCTGTAAGGACAAAATAATTGCAAACAGTAGGCAGCATGCAAATGGCCAGTGCCAAATTTGGACTGGGTCCATTGGGGTTAAGGGCTACGGCCAGTTTAGATACAAAGATCCTAGGCGGGACCTGTCAGCTTCGCATAAAACCTGCACTGCAAACCGTGCAGCTCTCATGACTAAAATTAGAAGTCTCGACATATCCCCACAGTATCATGCCTCTCATTTGTGCAACAACAAGCTGTGTGTGAACACAGATCATCTTGTTTTTGAACAAAGCGGCATTAATTGCCAGAGGCGTACATGTTTTAGAATGTCAAAGTGCAATTGCCATATGCTAGATGAAGGAAAACGCGCCCCGGACTGCCTGATAGAGCTGTCAGAGTAGCACTGGTAATGATAGCTTACATGTTTGGTTAATATGATTTGATCAGGGGTCAAAATGCAATGGATGTGTGTTCATACTGTATGTGTGTGGGGATGGGAAAGCATATAAATTGTTTATAATGCGTAGCAGAGCTTTTAAGCTGCATTTAGACACTCGGCAAAATTTCCCGTTTCGGCCGGCAACAGGCCATCATCAGGGATTCTGCCATGAATCCGACGGGTGTTTTTTTTCTGTAGTGTCTTTCCACTTCTTTCATACATAACCCACCCCCTATCATCGTCTCGCAATGTGGTTGTATGTCAACAGCTTAATTTGTCCAACTGTCCCTTGATGTATTCATCTTGAACTTCAGCAGTGGCACCCGTCCGAGCAGTGTGAAAGTTGTGCTCCAGCTCAGCTCTACGCCTGCGACGTCTGGCCTTGAATGCATTGGTTCTCTGAAGTCTTTTCCGAGCTGCAGTAACCCGTGACCGTTGACGTAAGTAGCGCTGTGGTTTCGGAGAAAGCTTTAGGCCAGTTATTGACCCAACTTTAGCTTCAATTGAAGTCAATAGAGAGTTATTGAGTTGTAGTGTCTTAGAGGCCAGTTTTCCGATAAAGTTCCGAGAGTAGTTCACATCCTTTGGCAAAATAGAAAGCACACCGCGGTTAAAGGCCTCACATTTCTGTGTATCAGTATTCGATGCCACGTTGATAATAGCCTGCTCACTTAGTCTGATCTGTAGAATGCTTCTGAGCAGACCCTTGTCCTCATCTGTCATTTTCAGGCTATGTATGTTGTGTGTCTGGAGAAATTCTGAGTGGTACCACCAGTCGCTTACACCTCCAATTCCATCGCAGACGAGTGATCGATGTGGACAGAAGCTACAGTTGCCAGCATAGCATTCAACAGTGGCTGAACAGACCTGTGGAAGTAGAGGTAAGGTTCGCCTTAGGTCGCCATCACCAAGAATTCGCAGTCTGCTTACTATTTTAGAGCATCGTGACTTGATGTCTCTGGCAAAGGCTGCAGTGGCTTGCTGCCGGGACTTGCTGCCGGGACTGTCTTGTCACCTTGTTCGGAAACATGTCCCTGCTCCAGTTTGCTTTTCGGGCATGTCTGATCTGCGTGCTTCCGAGATGGTAAGGGTCAGCTTGCCGAGTGACATTCCAAGCTTGGCCCAATTCATCATAATAATCCTGCATGCCCAAAAAGGATCTGGTGTCACCATCTGTTGTAAGGGTTCGAACTACTATGTCGTCCTCCCATAGTTGCTGTGCGACATCATGAGCCATGCGTCTCTCAGAATGGGGCTGCATGTAAGGGATGTTGGCTGTGCAACCTGCATGGCCACCAGGGCATACCACTTCCTCATAGGCTGCCCTCTTTAAATTAGCTCCAGTCCAGCAAACTTGTTCTCAATAGCCAAAGCGAGAACATATCTGTAGTCACTGTGGTTCTCAACAGCAACGCCGTATGCTTGAGACCCTGACTGACCGGGCTTGTAAGAAGAAACCATTCGGTTTGAGTTGTATCTACAGTCAAATGATAGATCGAGCTGTCTCGGGTCTTGGTTCCGTTGAGTGATTCATTGCCTTTTATGTGCCATGTCTTCTTTGTTTAAGGAAACGGTCAATTTTGTCGCCTCGTTGAACAGTGTCTGCAGGTGACTTCTTGACGGTGGTAGTATGTCCATCGAAGAGAGTAAAATATTTGCCTTTTCCACACCAATGCAGGTATCTTGTAGGCCTGATGCCAGCAGCATGTTGACGGCTGCTCCGCTTCTTTTTCCAGCTCGAGGCCTATATGTGCGGCAAGTTGTCGACACAAAGTGGCATGTTGTACAGGCAAACTGTAGATCAGACCCAAGGCCAACTTTTCTCTCTCTGTGAAGTGTCAGTTGCATTGATTTACAGTGGGTCTGGTGAGTCCAGTGGCTATTGGACACAGTACTGATGATCTGTAGCAGCTGATCTAAGCTAATTATTCTATTGCCCAAGTGGTCATTGCAGTCCCTGTTTTCGAGGTTTCTTCTCGGACGGAAATACAGTGGGCGCTCGTCTGGCTGTACATAGTCTGGTTGCAGATCTGGAGCAGAACTGGGTCCTGGTGTAGCATTGTCCACTGCAGTGTGCTTGGCTACAGGATTCGTCTGTTTGGTGCCGCCGAAGAGTTGCCCGGCCAGTCGTCGTTTCAATTTTCCCTTCTGAACCATGTCGGATCGAGTTGGAGCAAAACCTGGTGGACTCTTGTAAGATTCTGACAGCTAATGACCAAGCCCATTTATGGCCCTGGTTATATACAGTAGGAATTCCTGTGATGTAATCACCCAGACTTATGCCAGACACAGGGACCCCATCTTGCGTATTGGGCCATCTTGAAGTGTGCCTCTCAGGCCAGATGCCTTACCAGATCCTGCAGGTATTTCTGATCTAAAGAAACCCTGCTGTCTTTTGAGGCATGTGTCAAGTTGATCAAACTTTCCAAAAGATGTATTTTTTAGAGAAATAATCACTAATTTTCACATTCACAGTAAAAAAACACACAAAAATTTGAGAATTTTACGTAAATGTTAAAGGTTTTTTCATGTTTATCAACAGGTTAAGGGTTGAAGCAATAGATTGTGATACATGATTATATTATTTCCAGGTAAAGCATTACCATGGGGCTTTAACATCTTTTATTTGAACAGGATCCAATGGAAATTCAAAGAGTTATTCAAGTTCTGGTGAAAGCTACCAGCGCCCTCAAAACAGTGCGACCGAGCTGGGAATTTGGCCGTAAGAGGTAAAGTTTTTGATTTAGCTCTGTTCGCTTAAAAATGGTTGGATCAACTTGCGATTGGTTTTGCTTCACTCAGAACTTCCTGGAGAGTTTGAGTAAAGTGATAATCAATGTTTTAAAACAGATCTGGGGCCCACTCTGGTGTGACCCCGGTGAGCAATTCTTCCGGAGGTCGTAGTACAGTAAGAAGTAGTTCTTTAAAATTGAACTCCTGTAAATCTGGGCTGGAAAGTGTCTCTTAGCAACCTGACATGATGTGTAACTACATATTTTCAAGTAATTGTGTGTATTCTCTGCACATTTGGACCATTTTGTGTCACTTTCTGACAGAACTACATCCTCTGGTGGATGTTGGGAAATATGTGTGCACACCGGTCAAATGTCTCAAATTTAAAGCGAAAGTAGACGGTGTGTACATACTTTTGTGTGTAGCGAAAAAAGTCAACATTCTTGACCATGTTTTCTGGTGATCTAGAGACAGTGTTTGGACTAAATATGAACGTGCTAAGAGGGTATAACCCAAATCTATTCCTGGAAGGAGCTATGAGATTCAGAAAATGTCTGTTTTTACATAGAATAAAGAAGGGCAAAAGTGACCGGGCTCACACCTATAACTGAAACTGTTAAAATGGAATATCTTAAAAACGGTAAGGAATACAGCCCTGAAATTGTTCATGCTTGTTATTTTTAGCTACAGAAGCTTACAACAGGAGGCATTAACCACATATTTGAATATTTTTTGATTTATTGGGAATCTTAGAAAAATCACTGTTGTTGATGAGCCGAAGTTACCTCCCTTGCACTGTATAGTCAAAATTTAGCGCTTCCTGTGTCGTCTGCTTTAAAGATTCATCTTACCTTATTGACAGTTACTGAAATTTAACTTGATATTTATATACATCCCTGTTTTCTAGCATTTTTATTGACTTTTTTGATTTATTTCCTTATCAAAACTGGACATGGAAGAGTTTTGGAAGGTCTGTAAGGACAAAATAATTGCAAACAGTAGGCAGCATGCAAATGGCCAGTGCCAAATTTGGACTGGGTCCATTGGGGTTAAGGGCTACGGCCAGTTTAGATACAAAGATCCTAGGCGGGACCTGTCAGCTTCGCATAAAACCTGCACTGCAAACCGTGCAGCTCTCATGACTAAAATTAGAAGTCTCGACATATCCCCACAGTATCATGCCTCTCATTTGTGCAACAACAAGCTGTGTGTGAACACAGATCATCTTGTTTTTGAACAAAGCGGCATTAATTGCCAGAGGCGTACATGTTTTAGAATGTCAAAGTGCAACGGCCATATGCTAGATGAAGGAAAACGCGCCCCGGACTGCCTGATAGAGCTGTCAGAGTAGCACTGGTAATGATAGCTTACATGTTTGGTTAATATGATTTGATCAGGGGTCAAAATGCAATGGATGTGTGTTCATACTGTATGTGTGTGGGGATGGGAAAGCATATAAATTGTTTATAATGCGTAGCAGAGCTTTTAAGCTGCATTTAGACACTCGGCAAAATTTCCCGTTTCGGCCGGCAACAGGCCATCATCAGGGATTCTGCCATGAATCCGACGGGTGTTTTTTTTCTGTAGTGTCTTTCCACTTCTTTCATACATAACCCACCCCCTATCATCGTCTCGCAATGTGGTTGTATGTCAACAGCTTAATTTGTCCAACTGTCCCTTGATGTATTCATCTTGAACTTCAGCAGTGGCACCCGTCCGAGCAGTGTGAAAGTTGTGCTCCAGCTCAGCTCTACGCCTGCGACGTCTGGCCTTGAATGCATTGGTTCTCTGAAGTCTTTTCCGAGCTGCAGTAACCCGTGACCGTTGACGTAAGTAGCGCTGTGGTTTCGGAGAAAGCTTTAGGCCAGTTATTGACCCAACTTTAGCTTCAATTGAAGTCAATAGAGAGTTATTGAGTTGTAGTGTCTTAGAGGCCAGTTTTCCGATAAAGTTCCGAGAGTAGTTCACATCCTTTGGCAAAATAGAAAGCACACCGCGGTTAAAGGCCTCACATTTCTGTGTATCAGTATTCGATGCCACGTTGATAATAGCCTGCTCACTTAGTCTGATCTGTAGAATGCTTCTGAGCAGACCCTTGTCCTCATCTGTCATTTTCAGGCTATGTATGTTGTGTGTCTGGAGAAATTCTGAGTGGTACCACCAGTCGCTTACACCTCCAATTCCATCGCAGACGAGTGATCGATGTGGACAGAAGCTACAGTTGCCAGCATAGCATTCAACAGTGGCTGAACAGACCTGTGGAAGTAGAGGTAAGGTTCGCCTTAGGTCGCCATCACCAAGAATTCGCAGTCTGCTTACTATTTTAGAGCATCGTGACTTGATGTCTCTGGCAAAGGCTGCAGTGGCTTGCTGCCGGGACTGTCTTGTCACCTTGTTCGGAAACATGTCCCTGCTCCAGTTTGCTTTTCGGGCATGTCTGATCTGCGTGCTTCCGAGATGGTAAGGGTCAGCTTGCCGAGTGACATTCCAAGCTTGGCCCAATTCATCATAATAATCCTGCATGCCCAAAAAGGATCTGGTGTCACCATCTGTTGTAAGGGTTCGAACTACTATGTCGTCCTCCCATAGTTGCTGTGCGACATCATGAGCCATGCGTCTCTCAGAATGGGGCTGCATGTAAGGGATGTTGGCTGTGCAACCTGCATGGCCACCAGGGCATACCACTTCCTCATAGGCTGCCCTCTTTAAATTAGCTCCAGTCCAGCAAACTTGTTCTCAATAGCCAAAGCGAGAACATATCTGTAGTCACTGTGGTTCTCAACAGCAACGCCGTATGCTTGAGACCCTGACTGACCGGGCTTGTAAGAAGAAACCATTCAGTTTGAGTTGTATCTACAGTCAAATGATAGATCGAGCTGTCTCGGGTCACCTTGATCTTGGTTCCGTTGAGTGATTCATTGCCTTTTATGTGCCATGTCTTCTTTGTTTAAGGAAACGGTCAATTTTGTCGCCTCGTTGAACAGTGTCTGCAGGTGACTTCTTGACGGTGGTAGTATGTCCATCGAAGAGAGTAAAATATTTGCCTTTTCCACACCAATGCAGGTATCTTGTAGGCCTGATGCCAGCAGCATGTTGACGGCTGCTCCGCTTCTTTTTCCAGCTCGAGGCCTATATGTGCGGCAAGTTGTCGACACAAAGTGGCATGTTGTACAGGCAAACTGTAGATCAGACCCAAGGCCAACTTTTCTCTCTCTGTGAAGTGTCAGTTGCATTGATTTACAGTGGGTCTGGTGAGTCCAGTGGCTATTGGACACAGTACTGATGATCTGTAGCAGCTGATCTAAGCTAATTATTCTATTGCCCAAGTGGTCATTGCAGTCCCTGTTTTCGAGGTTTCTTCTCGGACGGAAATACAGTGGGCGCTCGTCTGGCTGTACATAGTCTGGTTGCAGATCTGGAGCAGAACTGGGTCCTGGTGTAGCATTGTCCACTGCAGTGTGCTTGGCTACAGGATTCGTCTGTTTGGTGCCGCCGAAGAGTTGCCCGGCCAGTCGTCGTTTCAATTTTCCCTTCTGAACCATGTCGGATCGAGTTGGAGCAAAACCTGGTGGACTCTTGTAAGATTCTGACAGCTAATGACCAAGCCCATTTATGGCCCTGGTTATATACAGTAGGAATTCCTGTGATGTAATCACCCAGACTTATGCCAGACACAGGGACCCCATCTTGCGTATTGGGCCATCTTGAAGTGTGCCTCTCAGGCCAGATGCCTTACCAGATCCTGCAGGTATTTCTGATCTAAAGAAACCCTGCTGTCTTTTGAGGCATGTGTCAAGTTGATCAAACTTTCCAAAAGATGTATTTTTTAGAGAAATAATCACTAATTTCCACATTCACAGTAAAAAAACACACAAAAATTTGAGAATTTTACGTAAATGTTAAAGGTTTTTTCATGTTTATCAACAGGTTAAGGGTTGAAGCAATAGATTGTGATACATGATTATATTATTTCCAGGTAAAGCATTACCATGGGGCTTTAACATCTTTTATTTGAACAGGATCCAATGGAAATTCAAAGAGTTATTCAAGTTCTGGTGAAAGCTACCAGCGCCCTCAAAACAGTGCGACCGAGCTGGGAATTTGGCCGTAAGAGGTAAAGTTTTTGATTTAGCTCTGTTCGCTTAAAAATGGTTGGATCAACTTGCGATTGGTTTTGCTTCACTCAGAACTTCCTGGAGAGTTTGAGTAAAGTGATAATCAATGTTTTAAAACAGATCTGGGGCCCACTCTGGTGTGACCCCGGTGAGCAATTCTTCCGGAGGTCGTAGTACAGTAAGAAGTAGTTCTTTAAAATTGAACTCCTGTAAATCTGGGCTGGAAAGTGTCTCTTAGCAACCTGACATGATGTGTAACTACATATTTTCAAGTAATTGTGTGTATTCTCTGCACATTTGGACCATTTTGTGTCACTTTCTGACAGAACTACATCCTCTGGTGGATGTTGGGAAATATGTGTGCACACCGGTCAAATGTCTCAAATTTAAAGCGAAAGTAGACGGTGTGTACATACTTTTGTGTGTAGCGAAAAAAGTCAACATTCTTGACCATGTTTTCTGGTGATCTAGAGACAGTGTTTGGACTAAATATGAACGTGCTAAGAGGGTATAACCCAAATCTATTCCTGGAAGGAGCTATGAGATTCAGAAAATGTCTGTTTTTACATAGAATAAAGAAGGGCAAAAGTGACCGGGCTCACACCTATAACTGAAACTGTTAAAATGGAATATCTTAAAAACGGTAAGGAATACAGCCCTGAAATTGTTCATGCTTGTTATTTTTAGCTACAGAAGCTTACAACAGGAGGCATTAACCACATATTTGAATATTTTTTGATTTATTGGGAATCTTAGAAAAATCACTGTTGTTGATGAGCCGAAGTTACCTCCCTTGCACTGTATAGTCAAAATTTAGCGCTTCCTGTGTCGTCTGCTTTAAAGATTCATCTTACCTTATTGACAGTTACTGAAATTTAACTTGATATTTATATACATCCCTGTTTTCTAGCATTTTTATTGACTTTTTTGATTTATTTCCTTATCAAAACTGGACATGGAAGAGTTTTGGAAGGTCTGTAAGGACAAAATAATTGCAAACAGTAGGCAGCATGCAAATGGCCAGTGCCAAATTTGGACTGGGTCCATTGGGGTTAAGGGCTACGGCCAGTTTAGATACAAAGATCCTAGGCGGGACCTGTCAGCTTCGCATAAAACCTGCACTGCAAACCGTGCAGCTCTCATGACTAAAATTAGAAGTCTCGACATATCCCCACAGTATCATGCCTCTCATTTGTGCAACAACAAGCTGTGTGTGAACACAGATCATCTTGTTTTTGAACAAAGCGGCATTAATTGCCAGAGGCGTACATGTTTTAGAATGTCAAAGTGCAACGGCCATATGCTAGATGAAGGAAAACGCGCCCCGGACTGCCTGATAGAGCTGTCAGAGTAGCACTGGTAATGATAGCTTACATGTTTGGTTAATATGATTTGATCAGGGGTCAAAATGCAATGGATGTGTGTTCATACTGTATGTGTGTGGGGATGGGAAAGCATATAAATTGTTTATAATGCGTAGCAGAGCTTTTAAGCTGCATTTAGACACTCGGCAAAATTTCCCGTTTCGGCCGGCAACAGGCCATCATCAGGGATTCTGCCATGAATCCGACGGGTGTTTTTTTTCTGTAGTGTCTTTCCACTTCTTTCATACATAACCCACCCCCTATCATCGTCTCGCAATGTGGTTGTATGTCAACAGCTTAATTTGTCCAACTGTCCCTTGATGTATTCATCTTGAACTTCAGCAGTGGCACCCGTCCGAGCAGTGTGAAAGTTGTGCTCCAGCTCAGCTCTACGCCTGCGACGTCTGGCCTTGAATGCATTGGTTCTCTGAAGTCTTTTCCGAGCTGCAGTAACCCGTGACCGTTGACGTAAGTAGCGCTGTGGTTTCGGAGAAAGCTTTAGGCCAGTTATTGACCCAACTTTAGCTTCAATTGAAGTCAATAGAGAGTTATTGAGTTGTAGTGTCTTAGAGGCCAGTTTTCCGATAAAGTTCCGAGAGTAGTTCACATCCTTTGGCAAAATAGAAAGCACACCGCGGTTAAAGGCCTCACATTTCTGTGTATCAGTATTCGATGCCACGTTGATAATAGCCTGCTCACTTAGTCTGATCTGTAGAATGCTTCTGAGCAGACCCTTGTCCTCATCTGTCATTTTCAGGCTATGTATGTTGTGTGTCTGGAGAAATTCTGAGTGGTACCACCAGTCGCTTACACCTCCAATTCCATCGCAGACGAGTGATCGATGTGGACAGAAGCTACAGTTGCCAGCATAGCATTCAACAGTGGCTGAACAGACCTGTGGAAGTAGAGGTAAGGTTCGCCTTAGGTCGCCATCACCAAGAATTCGCAGTCTGCTTACTATTTTAGAGCATCGTGACTTGATGTCTCTGGCAAAGGCTGCAGTGGCTTGCTGCCGGGACTGTCTTGTCACCTTGTTCGGAAACATGTCCCTGCTCCAGTTTGCTTTTCGGGCATGTCTGATCTGCGTGCTTCCGAGATGGTAAGGGTCAGCTTGCCGAGTGACATTCCAAGCTTGGCCCAATTCATCATAATAATCCTGCATGCCCAAAAAGGATCTGGTGTCACCATCTGTTGTAAGGGTTCGAACTACTATGTCGTCCTCCCATAGTTGCTGTGCGACATCATGAGCCATGCGTCTCTCAGAATGGGGCTGCATGTAAGGGATGTTGGCTGTGCAACCTGCATGGCCACCAGGGCATACCACTTCCTCATAGGCTGCCCTCTTTAAATTAGCTCCAGTCCAGCAAACTTGTTCTCAATAGCCAAAGCGAGAACATATCTGTAGTCACTGTGGTTCTCAACAGCAACGCCGTATGCTTGAGACCCTGACTGACCGGGCTTGTAAGAAGAAACCATTCAGTTTGAGTTGTATCTACAGTCAAATGATAGATCGAGCTGTCTCGGGTCACCTTGATCTTGGTTCCGTTGAGTGATTCATTGCCTTTTATGTGCCATGTCTTCTTTGTTTAAGGAAACGGTCAATTTTGTCGCCTCGTTGAACAGTGTCTGCAGGTGACTTCTTGACGGTGGTAGTATGTCCATCGAAGAGAGTAAAATATTTGCCTTTTCCACACCAATGCAGGTATCTTGTAGGCCTGATGCCAGCAGCATGTTGACGGCTGCTCCGCTTCTTTTTCCAGCTCGAGGCCTATATGTGCGGCAAGTTGTCGACACAAAGTGGCATGTTGTACAGGCAAACTGTAGATCAGACCCAAGGCCAACTTTTCTCTCTCTGTGAAGTGTCAGTTGCATTGATTTACAGTGGGTCTGGTGAGTCCAGTGGCTATTGGACACAGTACTGATGATCTGTAGCAGCTGATCTAAGCTAATTATTCTATTGCCCAAGTGGTCATTGCAGTCCCTGTTTTCGAGGTTTCTTCTCGGACGGAAATACAGTGGGCGCTCGTCTGGCTGTACATAGTCTGGTTGCAGATCTGGAGCAGAACTGGGTCCTGGTGTAGCATTGTCCACTGCAGTGTGCTTGGCTACAGGATTCGTCTGTTTGGTGCCGCCGAAGAGTTGCCCGGCCAGTCGTCGTTTCAATTTTCCCTTCTGAACCATGTCGGATCGAGTTGGAGCAAAACCTGGTGGACTCTTGTAAGATTCTGACAGCTAATGACCAAGCCCATTTATGGCCCTGGTTATATACAGTAGGAATTCCTGTGATGTAATCACCCAGACTTATGCCAGACACAGGGACCCCATCTTGCGTATTGGGCCATCTTGAAGTGTGCCTCTCAGGCCAGATGCCTTACCAGATCCTGCAGGTATTTCTGATCTAAAGAAACCCTGCTGTCTTTTGAGGCATGTGTCAAGTTGATCAAACTTTCCAAAAGATGTATTTTTTAGAGAAATAATCACTAATTTCCACATTCACAGTAAAAAAACACACAAAAATTTGAGAATTTTACGTAAATGTTAAAGGTTTTTTCATGTTTATCAACAGGTTAAGGGTTGAAGCAATAGATTGTGATACATGATTATATTATTTCCAGGTAAAGCATTACCATGGGGCTTTAACATCTTTTATTTGAACAGGATCCAATGGAAATTCAAAGAGTTATTCAAGTTCTGGTGAAAGCTACCAGCGCCCTCAAAACAGTGCGACCGAGCTGGGAATTTGGCCGTAAGAGGTAAAGTTTTTGATTTAGCTCTGTTCGCTTAAAAATGGTTGGATCAACTTGCGATTGGTTTTGCTTCACTCAGAACTTCCTGGAGAGTTTGAGTAAAGTGATAATCAATGTTTTAAAACAGATCTGGGGCCCACTCTGGTGTGACCCCGGTGAGCAATTCTTCCGGAGGTCGTAGTACAGTAAGAAGTAGTTCTTTAAAATTGAACTCCTGTAAATCTGGGCTGGAAAGTGTCTCTTAGCAACCTGACATGATGTGTAACTACATATTTTCAAGTAATTGTGTGTATTCTCTGCACATTTGGACCATTTTGTGTCACTTTCTGACAGAACTACATCCTCTGGTGGATGTTGGGAAATATGTGTGCACACCGGTCAAATGTCTCAAATTTAAAGCGAAAGTAGACGGTGTGTACATACTTTTGTGTGTAGCGAAAAAAGTCAACATTCTTGACCATGTTTTCTGGTGATCTAGAGACAGTGTTTGGACTAAATATGAACGTGCTAAGAGGGTATAACCCAAATCTATTCCTGGAAGGAGCTATGAGATTCAGAAAATGTCTGTTTTTACATAGAATAAAGAAGGGCAAAAGTGACCGGGCTCACACCTATAACTGAAACTGTTAAAATGGAATATCTTAAAAACGGTAAGGAATACAGCCCTGAAATTGTTCATGCTTGTTATTTTTAGCTACAGAAGCTTACAACAGGAGGCATTAACCACATATTTGAATATTTTTTGATTTATTGGGAATCTTAGAAAAATCACTGTTGTTGATGAGCCGAAGTTACCTCCCTTGCACTGTATAGTCAAAATTTAGCGCTTCCTGTGTCGTCTGCTTTAAAGATTCATCTTACCTTATTGACAGTTACTGAAATTTAACTTGATATTTATATACATCCCTGTTTTCTAGCATTTTTATTGACTTTTTTGATTTATTTCCTTATCAAAACTGGACATGGAAGAGTTTTGGAAGGTCTGTAAGGACAAAATAATTGCAAACAGTAGGCAGCATGCAAATGGCCAGTGCCAAATTTGGACTGGGTCCATTGGGGTTAAGGGCTACGGCCAGTTTAGATACAAAGATCCTAGGCGGGACCTGTCAGCTTCGCATAAAACCTGCACTGCAAACCGTGCAGCTCTCATGACTAAAATTAGAAGTCTCGACATATCCCCACAGTATCATGCCTCTCATTTGTGCAACAACAAGCTGTGTGTGAACACAGATCATCTTGTTTTTGAACAAAGCGGCATTAATTGCCAGAGGCGTACATGTTTTAGAATGTCAAAGTGCAATGGCCATATGCTAGATGAAGGAAAACGCGCCCCGGACTGCCTGATAGAGCTGTCAGAGTAGCACTGGTAATGATAGCTTACATGTTTGGTTAATATGATTTGATCAGGGGTCAAAATGCAATGGATGTGTGTTCATACTGTATGTGTGTGGGGATGGGAAAGCATATAAATTGTTTATAATGCGTAGCAGAGCTTTTAAGCTGCATTTAGACACTCGGCAAAATTTCCCGTTTCGGCCGGCAACAGGCCATCATCAGGGATTCTGCCATGAATCCGACGGGTGTTTTTTTTCTGTAGTGTCTTTCCACTTCTTTCATACATAACCCACCCCCTATCATCGTCTCGCAATGTGGTTGTATGTCAACAGCTTAATTTGTCCAACTGTCCCTTGATGTATTCATCTTGAACTTCAGCAGTGGCACCCGTCCGAGCAGTGTGAAAGTTGTGCTCCAGCTCAGCTCTACGCCTGCGACGTCTGGCCTTGAATGCATTGGTTCTCTGAAGTCTTTTCCGAGCTGCAGTAACCCGTGACCGTTGACGTAAGTAGCGCTGTGGTTTCGGAGAAAGCTTTAGGCCAGTTATTGACCCAACTTTAGCTTCAATTGAAGTCAATAGAGAGTTATTGAGTTGTAGTGTCTTAGAGGCCAGTTTTCCGATAAAGTTCCGAGAGTAGTTCACATCCTTTGGCAAAATAGAAAGCACACCGCGGTTAAAGGCCTCACATTTCTGTGTATCAGTATTCGATGCCACGTTGATAATAGCCTGCTCACTTAGTCTGATCTGTAGAATGCTTCTGAGCAGACCCTTGTCCTCATCTGTCATTTTCAGGCTATGTATGTTGTGTGTCTGGAGAAATTCTGAGTGGTACCACCAGTCGCTTACACCTCCAATTCCATCGCAGACGAGTGATCGATGTGGACAGAAGCTACAGTTGCCAGCATAGCTTTCAACAGTGGCTGAACAGACCTGTGGAAGTAGAGGTAAGGTTCGCCTTAGGTCGCCATCACCAAGAATTCGCAGTCTGCTTACTATTTTAGAGCATCGTGACTTGATGTCTCTGGCAAAGGCTGCAGTGGCTTGCTGCCGGGACTGTCTTGTCACCTTGTTCGGAAACATGTCCCTGCTCCAGTTTGCTTTTCGGGCATGTCTGATCTGCGTGCTTCCGAGATGGTAAGGGTCAGCTTGCCGAGTGACATTCCAAGCTTGGCCCAACTCATCATAATAATCCTGCATGCCCAGAAAGGATCTGGTGTCACCATCTGTTGTAAGGGTTCGAACTACTATGTCGTCCTCCCATAGTTGCTGTGCGACATCATGAGCCATGCGTCTCTCAGAATGGGGCTGCATGTAAGGGATGTTGGCTGTGCAACCTGCATGGCCACCAGGGCATACCACTTCCTCATAGGCTGCCCTCTTTAAATTAGCTCCAGTCCAGCAAACTTGTTCTCAATAGCCAAAGCGAGAACATATCTGTAGTCACTGTGGTTCTCAACAGCAACGCCGTATGCTTGAGACCCTGATTGACCGGGCTTGTAAGAAGAAACCATTCGGTTTGAGTTGTATCTACAGTCAAATGATAGATCGAGCTGTCTCGGGTCACCTTGATCTTGGTTCCGTTGAGTGATTCATTGCCTTTTATGTGCCATGTCTTCTTTGTTTAAGGAAACGGTCAATTTTGTCGCCTCGTTGAACAGTGTCTGCAGGTGACTTCTTGACGGTGGTAGTATGTCCATCGAAGAGAGTAAAATATTTGCCTTTTCCACACCAATGCAGGTATCTTGTAGGCCTGATGCCAGCAGCATGTTGACGGCTGCTCCGCTTCTTTTTCCAGCTCGAGGCCTATATGTGCGGCAAGTTGTCGACACAAAGTGGCATGTTGTACAGGCAAACTGTAGATCAGACCCAAGGCCAACTTTTCTCTCTCTGTGAAGTGTCAGTTGCATTGATTTACAGTGGGTCTGGTGAGTCCAGTGGCTATTGGACACAGTACTGATGATCTGTAGCAGCTGATCTAAGCTAATTATTCTATTGCCCAAGTGGTCATTGCAGTCCCTGTTTTCGAGGTTTCTTCTCGGACGGAAATACAGTGGGCGCTCGTCTGGCTGTACATAGTCTGGTTGCAGATCTGGAGCAGAACTGGGTCCTGGTGTAGCATTGTCCACTGCAGTGTGCTTGGCTACAGGATTCGTCTGTTTGGTGCCGCCGAAGAGTTGCCCGGCCAGTCGTCGTTTCAATTTTCCCTTCTGAACCATGTCGGATCGAGTTGGAGCAAAACCTGGTGGACTCTTGTAAGATTCTGACAGCTAATGACCAAGCCCATTTATGGCCCTGGTTATATACAGTAGGAATTCCTGTGATGTAATCACCCAGACTTATGCCAGACACAGGGACCCCATCTTGCGTATTGGGCCATCTTGAAGTGTGCCTCTCAGGCCAGATGCCTTACCAGATCCTGCAGGTATTTCTGATCTAAAGAAACCCTGCTGTCTTTTGAGGCATGTGTCAAGTTGATCAAACTTTCCAAAAGATGTATTTTTTAGAGAAATAATCACTAATTTCCACATTCACAGTAAAAAAACACACAAAAATTTGAGAATTTTACGTAAATGTTAAAGGTTTTTTCATGTTTATCAACAGGTTAAGGGTTGAAGCAATAGATTGTGATACATGATTATATTATTTCCAGGTAAAGCATTACCATGGGGCTTTAACATCTTTTATTTGAACAGGATCCAATGGAAATTCAAAGAGTTATTCAAGTTCTGGTGAAAGCTACCAGCGCCCTCAAAACAGTGCGACCGAGCTGGGAATTTGGCCGTAAGAGGTAAAGTTTTTGATTTAGCTCTGTTCGCTTAAAAATGGTTGGATCAACTTGCGATTGGTTTTGCTTCACTCAGAACTTCCTGGAGAGTTTGAGTAAAGTGATAATCAATGTTTTAAAACAGATCTGGGGCCCACTCTGGTGTGACCCCGGTGAGCAATTGCTTCCGGAGGTCGTAGTACAGTAAGAAGTAGTTCTTTAAAATTGAACTCCTGTAAATCTGGGCTGGAAAGTGTCTCTTAGCAACCTGACATGATGTGTAACTACATATTTTCAAGTAATTGTGTGTATTCTCTGCACATTTGGACCATTTTGTGTCACTTTCTGACAGAACTACATCCTCTGGTGGATGTTGGGAAATATGTGTGCACACCGGTCAAATGTCTCAAATTTAAAGCGAAAGTAGACGGTGTGTACATACTTTTGTGTGTAGCGAAAAAAGTCAACATTCTTGACCATGTTTTCTGGTGATCTAGAGACAGTGTTTGGACTAAATATGAACGTGCTAAGAGGGTATAACCCAAATCTATTCCTGGAAGGAGCTATGAGATTCAGAAAATGTCTGTTTTTACATAGAATAAAGAAGGGCAAAAGTGACCGGGCTCACACCTATAACTGAAACTGTTAAAATGGAATATCTTAAAAACGGTAAGGAATACAGCCCTGAAATTGTTCATGCTTGTTATTTTTAGCTACAGAAGCTTACAACAGGAGGCATTAACCACATATTTGAATATTTTTTGATTTATTGGGAATCTTAGAAAAATCACTGTTGTTGATGAGCCGGAGTTACCTCCCTTGCACTGTATAGTCAAAATTTAGCGCTTCCTGTGTCGTCTGCTTTAAAGATTCATCTTACCTTATTGACAGTTACTGAAATTTAACTTGATATTTATATACATCCCTGTTTTCTAGCATTTTTATTGACTTTTTTGATTTATTTCCTTATCAAAACTGGACATGGAAGAGTTTTGGAAGGTCTGTAAGGACAAAATAATTGCAAACAGTAGGCAGCATGCAAATGGCCAGTGCCAAATTTGGACTGGGTCCATTGGGGTTAAGGGCTACGGCCAGTTTAGATACAAAGATCCTAGGCGGGACCTGTCAGCTTCGCATAAAACCTGCACTGCAAACCGTGCAGCTCTCATGACTAAAATTAGAAGTCTCGACATATCCCCACAGTATCATGCCTCTCATTTGTGCAACAACAAGCTGTGTGTGAACACAGATCATCTTGTTTTTTAACAAAGCGGCATTAATTGCCAGAGGCGTACATGTTTTAGAATGTCAAAGTGCAACGGCCATATGCTAGATGAAGGAAAACGCGCCCCGGACTGCCTGATAGAGCTGTCAGAGTAGCACTGGTAATGATAGCTTACATGTTTGGTTAATATGATTTGATCAGGGGTCAAAATGCAATGGATGTGTGTTCATACTGTATGTGTGTGGGGATGGGAAAGCATATAAATTGTTTATAATGCGTAGCAGAGCTTTTAAGCTGCATTTAGACACTCGGCAAAATTTCCCATTTCGGCCGGCAACAGGCCATCATCAGGGATTCTGCCATGAATCCGACGGGTGTTTTTTTTCTGTAGTGTCTTTCCACTTCTTTCATACATAACCCACCCCCTATCATCGTCTTGCAATGTGGTTGTATGTCAACAGCTTAATTTGTCCAACTGTCCCTTGATGTATTCATCTTGAACTTCAGCAGTGGCACCCGTCCGAGCAGTGTGAAAGTTGTGCTCCAGCTCAGCTCTACGCCTGCGACGTCTGGCCTTGAATGCATTGGTTCTCTGAAGTCTTTTCCGAGCTGCAGTAACCCGTGACCGTTGACGTAAGTAGCGCTGTGGTTTCGGAGAAAGCTTTAGGCCAGTTATTGACCCAACTTTAGCTTCAATTGAAGTCAATAGAGAGTTATTGAGTTGTAGTGTCTTAGAGGCCAGTTTTCCGATAAAGTTCCGAGAGTAGTTCACATCCTTTGGCAAAATAGAAAGCACACCGCGGTTAAAGGCCTCACATTTCTGTGTATCAGTATTCGATGCCACGTTGATAATAGCCTGCTCACTTAGTCTGATCTGTAGAATGCTTCTGAGCAGACCCTTGTCCTCATCTGTCATTTTCAGGCTATGTATGTTGTGTGTCTGGAGAAATTCTGAGTGGTACCACCAGTCGCTTACACCTCCAATTCCATCGCAGACGAGTGATCGATGTGGACAGAAGCTACAGTTGCCAGCATAGCATTCAACAGTGGCTGAACAGACCTGTGGAAGTAGAGGTAAGGTTCGCCTTAGGTCGCCATCACCAAGAATTCGCAGTCTGCTTACTATTTTAGAGCATCGTGACTTGATGTCTCTGGCAA
The DNA here is from genome assembly GCA_963576725.1 of Azorinus chamasolen. Classification (NCBI taxonomy): domain Eukaryota; kingdom Metazoa; phylum Mollusca; class Bivalvia; order Cardiida; family Solecurtidae; genus Azorinus; species Azorinus chamasolen. The sequence continues at coordinate 67,296,871 of OY755241.1, read as the reverse complement.
AGGCTGCAGTGGCTTGCTGCCGGGACTGTCTTGTCACCTTGTTCGGAAACATGTCCCTGCTCCAGTTTGCTTTTCGGGCATGTCTGATCTGCGTGCTTCCGAGATGGTAAGGGTCAGCTTGCCGAGTGACATTCCAAGCTTGGCCCAATTCATCATAATAATCCTGCATGCCCAAAAAGGATCTGGTGTCACCATCTGTTGTAAGGGTTCGAACTACTATGTCGTCCTCCCATAGTTGCTGTGCGACATCATGAGCCATGCGTCTCTCAGAATGGGGCTGCATGTAAGGGATGTTGGCTGTGCAACCTGCATGGCCACCAGGGCATACCACTTCCTCATAGGCTGCCCTCTTTAAATTAGCTCCAGTCCAGCAAACTTGTTCTCAATAGCCAAAGCGAGAACATATCTGTAGTCACTGTGGTTCTAAACAGCAACGCCGTATGCTTGAGACCCTGACTGACCGGGCTTGTAAGAAGAAACCATTCGGTTTGAGTTGTATCTACAGTCAAATGATAGATCGAGCTGTCTCGGGTCACCTTGATCTTGGTTCCGTTGAGTGATTCATTGCCTTTTATGTGCCATGTCTTCTTTGTTTAAGGAAACGGTCAATTTTGTCGCCTCGTTGAACAGTGTCTGCAGGTGACTTCTTGACGGTGGTAGTATGTCCATCGAAGAGAGTAAAGTATTTGCCTTTTCCACACCAATGCAGGTATCTTGTAGGCCTGATGCCAGCAGCATGTTGACGGCTGCTCCGCTTCTTTTTCCAGCTCGAGGCCTATATGTGCGGCAAGTTGTCGACACAAAGTGGCATGTTGTACAGGCAAACTGTAGATCAGACCCAAGGCCAACTTTTCTCTCTCTGTGAAGTGTCAGTTGCATTGATTTACAGTGGGTCTGGTGAGTCCAGTGGCTATTGGACACAGTACTGATGATCTGTAGCAGCTGATCTAAGCTAATTATTCTATTGCCCAAGTGGTCATTGCAGTCCCTGTTTTCGAGGTTTCTTCTCGGACGGAAATACAGTGGGCGCTCGTCTGGCTGTACATAGTCTGGTTGCAGATCTGGAGCAGAACTGGGTCCTGGTGTAGCATTGTCCACTGCAGTGTGCTTGGCTACAGGATTCGTCTGTTTGGTGCCGCCGAAGAGTTGCCCGGCCAGTCGTCGTTTCAATTTTCCCTTCTGAACCATGTCGGATCGAGTTGGAGCAAAACCTGGTGGACTCTTGTAAGATTCTGACAGCTAATGACCAAGCCCATTTATGGCCCTGGTTATATACAGTAGGAATTCCTGTGATGTAATCACCCAGACTTATGCCAGACACAGGGACCCCGTCTTGCGTATTGGGCCATCTTGAAGTGTGCCTCTCAGGCCAGATGCCTTACCAGATCCTGCAGGTATTTCTGATCTAAAGAAACCCTGCTGTCTTTTGAGGCATGTGTCAAGTTGATCAAACTTTCCAAAAGATGTATTTTTTAGAGAAATAATCACTAATTTCCACATTCACAGTAAAAAAACACACAAAAATTTGAGAATTTTACGTAAATGTTAAAGGTTTTTTCATGTTTATCAACAGGTTAAGGGTTGAAGCAATAGATTGTGATACATGATTATATTATTTCCAGGTAAAGCATTACCATGGGGCTTTAACATCTTTTATTTGAACAGGATCCAATGGAAATTCAAAGAGTTATTCAAGTTCTGGTGAAAGCTACCAGCGCCCTCAAAACAGTGCGACCGAGCTGGGAATTTGGCCGTAAGAGGTAAAGTTTTTGATTTAGCTCTGTTCGCTTAAAAATGGTTGGATCAACTTGCGATTGGTTTTGCTTCACTCAGAACTTCCTGGAGAGTTTGAGTAAAGTGATAATCAATGTTTTAAAACAGATCTGGGGCCCACTCTGGTGTGACCCCGGTGAGCAATTGCTTCCGGAGGTCGTAGTACAGTAAGAAGTAGTTCTTTAAAATTGAACTCCTGTAAATCTGGGCTGGAAAGTGTCTCTTAGCAACCTGACATGATGTGTAACTACATATTTTCAAGTAATTGTGTGTATTCTCTGCACATTTGGACCATTTTGTGTCACTTTCTGACAGAACTACATCCTCTGGTGGATGTTGGGAAATATGTGTGCACACCGGTCAAATGTCTCAAATTTAAAGCGAAAGTAGACGGTGTGTACATACTTTTGTGTGTAGCGAAAAAAGTCAACATTCTTGACCATGTTTTCTGGTGATCTAGAGACAGTGTTTGGACTAAATATGAACGTGCTAAGAGGGTATAACCCAAATCTATTCCTGGAAGGAGCTATGAGATTCAGAAAATGTCTGTTTTTACATAGAATAAAGAAGGGCAAAAGTGACCGGGCTCACACCTATAACTGAAACTGTTAAAATGGAATATCTTAAAAACGGTAAGGAATACAGCCCTGAAATTGTTCATGCTTGTTATTTTTAGCTACAGAAGCTTACAACAGGAGGCATTAACCACATATTTGAATATTTTTTGATTTATTGGGAATCTTAGAAAAATCACTGTTGTTGATGAGCCGGAGTTACCTCCCTTGCACTGTATAGTCAAAATTTAGCGCTTCCTGTGTCGTCTGCTTTAAAGATTCATCTTACCTTATTGACAGTTACTGAAATTTAACTTGATATTTATATACATCCCTGTTTTCTAGCATTTTTATTGACTTTTTTGATTTATTTCCTTATCAAAACTGGACATGGAAGAGTTTTGGAAGGTCTGTAAGGACAAAATAATTGCAAACAGTAGGCAGCATGCAAATGGCCAGTGCCAAATTTGGACTGGGTTCATTGGGGTTAAGGGCTACGGCCAGTTTAGATACAAAGATCCTAGGCGGGACCTGTCAGCTTCGCATAAAACCTGCACTGCAAACCGTGCAGCTCTCATGACTAAAATTAGAAGTCTCGACATATCCCCACAGTATCATGCCTCTCATTTGTGCAACAACAAGCTGTGTGTGAACACAGATCATCTTGTTTTTGAACAAAGCGGCATTAATTGCCAGAGGCGTACATGTTTTAGAATGTCAAAGTGCAACGGCCATATGCTAGATGAAGGAAAACGCGCCCCGGACTGCCTGATAGAGCTGTCAGAGTAGCACTGGTAATGATAGCTTACATGTTTGGTTAATATGATTTGATCAGGGGTCAAAATGCAATGGATGTGTGTTCATACTGTATGTGTGTGGGGATGGGAAAGCATATAAATTGTTTATAATGCGTAGCAGAGCTTTTAAGCTGCATTTAGACACTCGGCAAAATTTCCCGTTTCGGCCGGCAACAGGCCATCATCAGGGATTCTGCCATGAATCCGACGGGTGTTTTTTTTCTGTAGTGTCTTTCCACTTCTTTCATACATAACCCACCCCCTATCATCGTCTTGCAATGTGGTAGTATGTCAACAGCTTAATTTGTCCAACTGTCCCTTGATGTATTCATCTTGAACTTCAGCAGTGGCACCCGTCCGAGCAGTGTGAAAGTTGTGCTCCAGCTCAGCTCTACGCCTGCGACGTCTGGCCTTGAATGCATTGGTTCTCTGAAGTCTTTTCCGAGCTGCAGTAACCCGTGACCCGTTGACGTAAGTAGCGCTGTGGTTTCGGAGAAAGCTTTAGGCCAGTTATTGACCCAACTTTAGCTTCAATTGAAGTCAATAGAGAGTTATTGAGTTGTAGTGTCTTAGAGGCCAGTTTTCCGATAAAGTTCCGAGAGTAGTTCACATCCTTTGGCAAAATAGAAAGCACACCGCGGTTAAAGGCCTCACATTTCTGTGTATCAGTATTCGATGCCACGTTGATAATAACCTGCTCACTTAGTCTGATCTGTAGAATGCTTCTGAGCAGACCCTTGTCCTCATCTGTCATTTCAGGCTATGTATGTTGTGTGTCTGGAGAAATTCTGAGTGGTACCACCAGTCGCCTACACCTCCAATTCCATCGCAGACGAGTGATCGATGTGGACAGAAGCTACAGTTGCCAGCATAGCATTCAACAGTGGCTGAACAGACTTATGGAAGTAGAGGTAAGGTTCGCCTTAGGTCGCCATCACCAAGAATTCGCAGTCTGCTTACTATTTTAGAGCATCGTGACTTGATGTCTCTGGCAAAGGCTGCAGTGGCTTGCTGCCGGGACTGTCTTGTCACCGTGTTCGGAAACATGTCCCTGCTCCAGTTTGCTTTTCGGGCATGTCTGATCTGCGTGCTTCCGAGATGGTAAGGGTCAGCTTGCCGAGTGACATTCCAAGCTTGGCCCAATTCATCATAATAATCCTGCATGCCCAAAAAGGATCTGGTGTCACCATCTGTTGTAAGGGTTCGAACTACTATGTCGTCCTCCCATAGTTGCTGTGCGACATCATGAGCCATGCGTCTCTCAGAATGGGGCTGCATGTAAGGGATGTTGGCTGTGCAACCTGCATGGCCACCAGGGCATACCACTTCCTCATAGGCTGCCCTCTTTAAATTAGCTCCAGTCCAGCAAAGCTTGTTCTCAATAGCCAAAGCGAGAACATATCTGTAGTCACTGTGGTTCTCAACAGCAACGCCGTATGCTTGAGACCCTGATTGACCGGGCTTGTAAGAAGAAACCATTCGGTTTGAGTTGTATCTACAGTCAAATGATAGATCGAGCTGTCTCGGGTCACCTTGATCTTGGTTCCGTTGAATGATCCATTGCCTTTTATGTGCCATGTCTTCTTTGTTTAAGGAAACGGTCAATTTTGTCGCCTCGTTGAACAGTGTCTGCAGGTGACTTCTTGACGGTGGTAGTATGTCCATCGAAGAGAGTAAAATATTTGCCTTTTCCACACCAATGCAGGTATCTTGTAGGCCTGATGCCAGCAGCATGTTGACGGCTGCTCCGCTTCTTTTTCCAGCTCGAGGCCTATATGTGCGGCAAGTTGTCGACACAAATTGGCATGTTGTACAGGCAAACTAGATCAGACCCAAGCCCAACTTTCCTCTCTCAGTGAAGTGTCAGTTGCATTGATTTACAGTGGGTCTGGTGAGTCCAGTGGCTATTGGACACAGTACTGATGATCTGTAGCATCTGATCTAAGCTAATTATTCTATTGCCCAAGTGGTCATTGCAGTCCCTGTTTTCGAGGTTTCTTCTCGGACGGAAATACAGTGGGCGCTCGTCCGGCTGTACATAGTCTGGTTGCAGATCTGGAGCAGAACTGGGTCCTGGTGTAGCATTGTCCACTACAGTGTGCTTGGCTACAGGACTCGTCTGTTTGGTGCCGCCGAAGAGTTGCCCGGCCAGTCGTCGTTTCAATTTTCCCTTCTGAACCATGTCGGATCGAGTTGGAGCAAAACCTGGTGGACTCTTGTAAGATTCTGACAGCTAATGACCAAGCCCATTTATGGCCCTGGTTATATACAGTAGGAATTCCTGTGATGTAATCACCCAGACTTATGCCAGACACAGGGACCCCATCGGGGGGGTCTTGCGTATTGGGCCATCTTGAAGTGTGCCTCTCAGGCCAGATGCCTAACCAGATCCTGCAGGTATTTCTGATCTAAAGAACCCTGCTGTCTTTTGAGGCATGTGTCAAGTTGATCAAACTTTCCAAAAGATGTATTTTTTAGAGAAATAATCACTAATTTCCACATTCACAGTAAAAAAACACACAAAAATTTGAGAATTTTACGTAAATGTTAAAGGTTTTTTCATGTTTATCAACAGGTTAAGGGTTGAAGCAGTAGATTGTGATACATGATTATATTATTTCCAGGTAAAGCATTACCATGGGGCTTTAACATCTTTTATTTGAACAGGATCCAATGGAAATTCAAAGAGTTATTCAAGTTCTGGTGAAAGCTACCAGCGCCCTCAAAACAGTGCGACCGAGCTGGGAATTTGGCCGTAAGAGGTAAAGTTTTTGATTTAGCTCTGTTCGCTTAAAAATGGTTGGATCAACTTGCGATTGGTTTTGCTTCACTCAGAACTTCCTGGAGAGTTTGAGTAAAGTGATAATCAATGTTTTAAAACAGATCTGGGGCACACTCTGGTGTGACCCCGGTGAGCAATTGCTTCCGGAGGTCGTAGTACAGTAAGAAGTAGTTCTTTAAAATTGAACTCCTGTAAATCTGGGCTGGAAAGTGTCTCTTAGCAACCTGACATGATGTGTAACTACATATTTTCAAGTAATTGTGTGTATTCTCTGCACATTTGGACCATTTTGTGTCACTTTCTGACAGAACTACATCCTCTGGTGGATGTTGGGAAATATGTGTGCACACCGGTCAAATGTCTCAAATTTAAAGCGAAAGTAGACGGTGTGTACATACTTTTGTGTGTAGCGAAAAAAGTCAGCGTTCTTGACCATGTTTTCTAGTGATCTAGAGACAGTGTTTGGACTAAATATGAACGTGCTAAGAGGGTATAACCCAAATCTATTCCTGGAAGGAGCTATGAGATTCAGAAAATGTCTGTTTTTACATAGAATAAAGAAGGGCAAAAGTGACCGGGCTCACACCATATAGCATCATATTCAGGTCCTCTAAATAAGTTATATAAATTATGGTCGCCGGGTCAAAATTGGCCCCGCCCCAGGGGTGGGCACTTTTCAATAAACAAATTGTGAAAACTTTGAAAGTCTTCTCCTCTGAAACTGGAAGGTTCTCAGCTTTCATATTTGGCACATAGCATAATGTTCAGGCCCTCTACAAAAGTAATATAAATTATGGTCCTGCGGTCAAAATTTGCCCAACCCCAGGGGTGGGCAGTTTTCAATAGAAACAAATAGTGAAATCTTTGAAAATCTTTTTCTCTGAAACTGGAAGGCTCTCAGCTTTCATATTTGGAAAAAAAAACTGGAAGGCTCTCAGCTTTCATATTTGGCACAAATCATCATGTTCAGGTACTCTATATAAGTTATATAACTTATGGCCCTGGGGGTCAATATTGGCCCCGCCACAGGGATGGGCAGTTTTCAATAGAAACATATTGAGAAATCTTTGAAAATCTTCTAGTCTGAAGATGGAAGGTTAATCTCAGCTTTCATATTTGGCATATAGCATCATATTCAGGTCCTCTACATAAGTTATATAAATTATGGTCCTGGGGTCAAAATTGGCCCCGCCCCAGGGGTGGGCACTTTTCAATAAACAAATTGTGAAAACTTTGAAAGTCTTCTCCGGAAACTATATTTGGCACATAGCATCATGTTCAGGCCCTCTACAAAAGTAGTATAAATTTTGGTCCTGCGGTCAAAATTTGCCCCACCCCAGGGGAGGGCAGTTTTCAATAGAAACAAATAGTGAAATCTTTGAAAATCTTTTTCTCTGAAACTGGAAGGCTCTCAGCTTTCATATTTGGCATACATGAGCACCATGTTAAGGTACTCTATATAAGTTATATAAATTATGGCCCTGGGGGTCAATATTGGCCCCGCCACAGGGGTGTGCAGTATTCAATAGAAACATATTGAGAAATCTTTGAAAATTTTCTCGTCTAAAACTGAAAGGTTCTCAGCTTTCATATTTGGCTAATAGTATCATGTTCAGGTCCCCTACAAATGTTTTCTAATATATTCCCCTGGGGTCAAAATTGGCCCGCCCAAGGGCCAGCTAGTTTTCTGATGAAACATATAGTGAAAACTTTGAAAATCTTCTCCTCTGATTGTCTAGTGAGCGCTTCAGGGCCATTCCGGCCCTCTTGCTTTTATCGATGGCACGGTCTTCGAGTGGACTAAGGTGGTTGGGAAATAGTGTACAAGTTTACTCTTTGTGGGTTCGAAATCCACCAATTAAAAAAATCTCTTTTTTTCCTTTCTCGTATTTGTATAATTCTTTTGGTGATTTTTCCGTCATTCCATCAACATATTTACAGAAAATTGAAATACATTGTTATAGGAGCAGTAGGCAGTGGAGCTTGATGATCATCGTCTTCGTTTTAATTATAGGGCACATACTATTTGATATGCACAGTACATGTAGTTGTTTATAGAAACCAATTTACCACCCGGTGCAGAAACCTTGTGAAACGGCCCCTGAATATAGTACTGTTCGGTACAAAACTGCTGCAGGCCTCTCCTTGGCTTCCTTTTAGAAGGAAGTAAAGTTTTTGTTTCAGTGGAGGAACACGGGACTCTTTAACAAGCGCAGATTTTGTATCAAGACATTGGTCGGACCTGTCCCTGGTTATAGCAGACCCACATGACCGGGTAAGACCTGTCCTGGGTTATAGCAGACCCACATGTCTGGGTAAGGCCTGTCCTGGGTTATAGCAGACACACATGTCCAGGTAAGACCTGTCCTGGGTTATAGCAGACCAACATGTCTGGGTAAGACCTGTCCTGGGTTATAACAGACCCACGTGTCAGGGTTAGACCTGTCCTTAGTTATAGCAGACCCACATGTCCGGATAAGACTTGAAGCAGACCCACATGTCTGGGTAAGACTTGTAGCAGACCCACATGTCCTGGTAAGACTTGTAGCAGACCCACATGTCCGGGTAAGACTTGTAGCAGACCCACATGTCGGGGTTAGACCTGTCCCTGGTTATAGCAGACCCACATGTCCGGGTAAGACCTGTCCCTGGTTATAGCAGACCCACATGTCCGGGTAAGACTTGTAGCAGACCCACATGTCCGGGTTAGACCTGTCCTGGGTTATAGCAGACCCACATGTCTGGGTAAGACCTGTCCTGGGTTATAGCAGACCCATATGTCCGGGTAAGACCTGTCTTGGGTTATAGCAGACCCACATGTTCGGGTGAGACCTATCCCTGGTTATAGCAGACCCACATGTCCGGGTAAGACCTGTCCTGGGTTATAGCAGACCCACATGTCCGGGTATGACTTGTAGCAGACCCACATGTCCGGGTTAGACCTGTCCCTGGTTATAGCAGACCCACATGTCCGGGTTAGACCTGTCCCTGGTTATAGCAGACCCACATGTCCGGGTTAGACCTGTCCCTGGTTATAGCAGACCCACATGTCCGGGTAAGACCTGTCCCTGGTTATAGCAGACCCACATGTCTGGGTAAGACCTGTCCTGGGTTATAGCAGACCCACATGTCCGGGTAAGACCTGTCCTGGGTTATAGCAGACCCATATGTCCGGGTAAGACCTGCTTGGGTTATAGCAGACCCACATGTCCGGGTGAGACCTATCCCTGGTTATAGCAGACCCACATGTCCGGGTAAGACCTGTCCTGGGTTATAGCAGACCCACATGTCCGGGTAAGACTTGTAGCAGACCCACATGTCCGGGTTAGACCTGTCCCTGGTTATAGCAGACCCACATGTCCGGGTTAGACCTGTCCCTGGTTATAGCAGACCCACATGTCCTGGTTAGACCTGTCCCTGGTTATAGCAGACCCACGTGTCCGCGTAAGACCTGTCCTTAGTTATATCAGACCCACGTGTCAGGGTTAGACCTGTCTCTGGTTATAGCAGACCCACGTGTCCGGGTAAGACCTGTCCTGGGTTATAGCAGACCAACGTGTCATAGTAAGACCTGTCCCTGGTTATAGCAGACCCACATGTCCGGGTAAGACCTGTTCCTGGTTATAGCAGACCCACATGTCCGGGTAAGACCTGTTCCTGGTTATAGCAAACCCACATGTTCCGGGTAAGACCTGTCCCTGGTTATAGCAGACCCACATGTCCGGGTAAGACCTGTTCCTGGTTATAGCAGACCCACATGTCCGGGTAAGACCTGTTCCTGGTTATAGCAGACCCACATGTCCGGGTTAGACCTGTTCCTGGTTATAGCAGACCCACATGTCAGGGTTAGACCTGTTCCTGGTTATAGCAAACCCACATGTCCGGGTTAGACCTGTTCCTGGTTATAGCAGACCCACGTGTCCGGGTAAGACCAGTCCCGGGTTATAGCAGACCCACGTGTCCGGGTAAGACCTGTCCCGGGTTATAGCAGACCCACGTGTCCGGGTAAGACCTGTTCCTGGTTATAGCAGACCCACGTGTCCGGGTAAGACCTGTCCCGGATTATAGCAGACCCACGTGTCCGGGTAAGACCTGTCCCGGGTTATAGCAAACCCACATGTCCGGGTTAGACCTGTTCCTGGTTATAGCAGACCCACGTGTCCGGGTAAGACCTGTTCCTGGTTATAGCAGACCCACATGTCCGGGTAAGACCTGTTCCTGGTTATAGCAGACCCACATGTCCGGGTTAGACCTGTTCCTGGTTATAGCAGACCCACATGTCCGGGTAAGACCTGTTCCTGGTTATAGCAAACCCACATGTCCGGGTTAGACCTGTCCCTGGTTATAGCAAACCCACATATCCGGGTTAGACCTGTCCCTGGTTATAGCAGACCCACGTGTCCGCGTAAGACCTGTCCTTAGTTATATCAGACTCACGTGTCAGGGTTAGACCTGTCCCTGGTTATATCAGACCCACGTGTCCGGGTAAGACCTGTTCCTGGTTATAGCAGACCCACATGTCCGGGTAAGCCACATCTTTGGATACGGTTAACTCTTATACAACTGTGATGAAAAAAATAATGTCTGCCCAAATTTTGATCTGGTGCAATGCGACTACTTCTGAATCGAACAAGTTCCTGTGAAAGTTTTGACTAAGTTCGAAACAGTTCCCTATTAGACGCCGAGGAGACGCGCCAAGCAGCATATATAACACTAAGCATGTTCAATAAGTTTGTGTCTTCAAAAAAAACATTTTGATCCTTTTAATCCCAGAGTAGAAACTTTGTCCATTTTTTATGCGCCCGTTTGAAAAAACGGGACGTATTATGGATTATACGCCCGTTTGAAAGAACGGGACGTATTATGAAATGGCGCTGTCTGTGTGTCTGTCCGTCTGTAACATCTCTAACTCAAGTTGGCTTGGTGGATCCTTCTCAAATTTTAACACAATGTTTATCTTGACATTCTACAGTTGCCTGCCAAGTCCCGGTTTGTTTATCCAAGGTCAAGGTCACACAATTTGACTTAGCAAACTTTTTAACCAGTCTGTTTGTCTGTAACATCTCTAACTCAAGTTCCGCTTGGTGGATCCTTCCCAAATTTAACCACAATGTTTATCTAGACATGCTACAGTAGCCTGCCAAGTCCCGGTTCGTTTATCCAAGGTCAATGTTGCTAAATTTGACTTAGAATTTGCGTTTAGCAATTGCGTTATGCAAAAATGTTAACCTCTGTTTATGTGGAACAAGTCCACTTATTTACATAACACTTTGCGATAAAGCTTTGAAACTTGGAACACTTGTTCAACGTCACAACCTTCACCTGTAGGCCAGAGTAAATAACTCTGTCAAGCATTTTGACCGAATTATGCCCCTTTTTAACTTAGAATTTTTGGTTTAGGCTTTGTTAAAGTCCATTTATTTACATAACCCTTTGAGATAAAGCTTTTAAACTTGGAACACTTGTTCACCATCACAATATTCACCTGGAGACAAGAGTACATAGCTCTGGTAAGCAGTTTGACAGAATTATTCCCCTTTTTAACTTAGAAATTTTGGTTAAGGTTTTGGTAAAAATCCAATTATTTACATAACCCTTTCAGATTAAGCTTTTAAACTTGGAACACTTGTTCACCATCACAAGCTTCACCTGTAGGCAAGAGTACATAACTCTGTCTAACATTTCGACATAACTATGACGCTTTTTAGCTTGGAATTTTTGGTTACGGTTTTGGTTAAATTCCACTTATTTACATAATCCTTTCAGATAAAACTTTTAAACTTGAAACATTTGTTCATCATCAGAAGCTTCATCTGTAGGCAAGAGTAAATACAATGTAACCCTGTCAAGCATTGAGACAAAAGTATGGCCCTGTTTAATTCAGAAAGTTTGGTTAAGGTTTTTTGTTAAAGTATGCCTATTTACAACCTTGAAAATTGGTCGCAAAATTGGACTTAGAATTTGAAGTTAGCAAGTACGTTAACCCCAGTTTATGTTGAACAAACCTCAACGGGCGTATATTGTGCCCACTGGCACTCTTGTTGGCGAATCAAGATCAGGGTGACAACCCTTTTTGGATCCTTATGAGATCCCACTTGACTGTGTGTTTCATCTGGATCTACATGGTTTTCAAAGTTATATCGATAAAGTTATATCAATAAGTGTCAATAAGAGGGAAAGGGTTAGCTAGATAGCTGTAACCAAGCTCGTGTTGACAACCACACTAGACCCAGATGAGATCAGCGCAACTTGTCGTTTCATCAGGATCCAAACGTGTTGACACCTTATCAGCACTATCCAAATTATTTTCCAGTAGAATCTGTCTTAAGAGGCCATCAGAAAAGGTGTAATTATGGCTCTGTAAGGCAGGTGATAGCTTATTGCAGGTCAGAAGTAATGCAGAGTACTTTCATAGGAGCTTTCTGCATTACTTTTGATCTGCATTAAGCAACCGTCTGCTTTTAAGTTAACAAAGCAAACATATTTACAGCTAGAATATATGTGAAGTGGTGTCAACCACTGCTCTTGACAATACAGCAAGAATAAGGTTAAAGTGGTCCACTGCTATTGACAATACAGCAAGAATATGGTTAAAGTGGTGTTTACCACTGCTCTTGGCAATACAGCAAGAATATGGTTAAAGTGGTGTCAACCACTGCTCTTGGCAATTTGGAAGTGTTGTCACGGTACAATATGTTCATTTTAAGCATTCGGGTAACAAGTGTTTAGTGACCTCAGATCAACGTGAATTGTTTATATTTTTCGTATACAGTAAAACCCCTCTAAACCGGACGTTCAGTTTGGTATAAATACATGTATAGGCCTTTGAGACAGGCGGCAGCTTAATGCTGGATGAAAGTCATGCTGAAAGCTCCTCTATGAGCTTTCTACATGACTGTCAGCCTGATTTAAGCAACCACCTGTCCTAAAAGTATCTAAATTGTTCTCTTGTTATGGGGTATCTAATTGTATAGAAAACTGTGGTGTCTGTCTTGACTCTAGTACGCATATTAAGCATTTCGACGCTGAATTTTTAGCTCACCAGAGCACAAAGTGCTCAGGGTGAGCTTTTGTGATTGCCTCATGTCCGTCGTCCGTTGGCGTGCGTTGTGCGTCGTCAGTCGTCAACAATTTGAACCTTTAAAAATCTTCTCCTCTGAATCTACAGGGTTCTCAGCTTTCATCTTTGGCACATAGTATCATCTTTAGGTCCTCTATAAAAGTTATAAATTATGGCCCTGGGGTCAAAATTGGCCCGCCCAAGGAGTGCTTTGTTTTCAATAGAAACATATAGTAAAAAATTGAAAACCTTCTCTGAAACCAGAAGGTTCTCAGCTTTCATATTTGGCACATGGCATCATGTTCAGGTCCTCTACAAAAGTAATATAAATTATGGCCCTGGGGTCAAAATTGGCCCCGCCCCAGGGGTGGGCAGTTTTCAATTGAAACAAATCGTGAAATCTTTGAAATTCTTCTTCTCTGAAACTGGAAGGCTCTCAGCTTTCATATTTGGCACATAGCATCATGTTCAGGTCCTCTACAAAAGTTATATAAATTATGGCCCTGGGGTCAAAATTGGCCCCAAATACTGAAATCTTTGAAAATCTTCTTCTCTGAAACTGGAAAGCTCTCAGCTTTCATATTTGGCACAGAGCATCATGTTCAGGTGCTCTACAAAAGTTATATAAATTATGCCCCTGGGGTCAAAATTGGCCCCGCCCCACTGCCCCAGGGGTGGGCACTTTTCAATAGAAACAAATAGTGAAGTCTTTGAAAATCTTCTTGTCTGAAACTGGAAGGCTCTCAGCTTTCATATTTGGCATAGAGCATTATGTTTAGGTCCTCTACAAAAGTATTATAAATTATGGCCCTGGGGTCAAAATTGGCCCCGCCCCAGGGGTGGGCAATTTTCAATAGAAACAAATAGTGAAATCTTTGAAAATCTTCTTCTCTGAAACTGGAAGGCTCTTAGCTTTCATATTTTGCATAGAGCTTTATGTTCAGGTCCTCTACCAAAGGAATATAAATAATGGTCCGAGGTCAAAATTGGACCAGCCCCAGGGGGGGGGGCAGTTTTCAATTGAAACAAATAGTGAAATCTTTGAATATCTTCTTCTCTGAAACTGAGTGGTTCTCAGCTTTCATACTTTGCACATAGCATCATGTTGAGGTCCTCTACAAAAGTTATATAAATTATGCCCTTGGGGTAAAAATTGGCCCCGCCCCAGGGGTAGCCAGTTTTCAACAGAAACATATAGTGAAAACTTTAAAAATCTTTTTCTCTGAAACTGGAAGTTTCTCAGCTTTCATATTTGGCACATAGCATCATGTTCAGGTCCTCTACAAAAGCTATATTAATTGTGCCTATTGGGTCAAAATTAGCCCAGCCCCAGGGCAGGCTAGTTTTCTATAGAAACATATAGTTTAAACTTTGAAAATCTTCTCCTCTGATTGTCTGGTGAGCACTTCAGGGCCATTCTGGCCCTCTTGTTAAATGTACTGGTCCACAATTCAAACACGTTCAGCTTAATTCAGGGACTTTTCGAAGAAATGTGTAACATGACAAACAGTGCAGATCTTTGTGAGGCAGTCCATCGAGGAGCCTTTTTATATGTGTCTGCGTTGTCTCTAAAGTGACTCGTTTTCCACTGTCAAACGTTAACCATTTCCTTCATGTAAACGCGTTTTCACGCATCTGCAAACAGATTAAAACCCAGATCAGACGTCTCCTTTAGGTGCTGTCTGATCAGCGTTTGCTCTGTGTGCTTACGAAATTTGTTAGACCTGTTTCTTTCCGTTCTAAAATGGCTACACACTTCAACCTTCCAAATGTCTTTTAACTATTTTGTCCATGAATATGCAGTAGGTTTAGAAAGTTGGAATTTAGATAGAACAGGCAAAGAGCTAACCATTATCCAGTAGTGAAATTATAATGGCTGCTCAAATTGCGATCTGTTGCGAATGTAACTGGTAGCTACTTTCTATTTGAACAAGCTTTGTAGAAACTATTGGCCGAGTATCAAGCAGTTTGGATTTGAATGAGACACTGAATTACTCTGTGTTTATTGGCTGAGTATCAAATAGCTTGGATCTTGATGAGACACTGAATCACTCTGTGTCTATTGGCCGAGTATCAAGCAGTTTGGATCTTGATGAGACACTGAATTACTCTGTGTCTATTGGCCTAGTATTAAAATAGTTTGGATCTTGATGAGAGACTGAATAACTCCGTGTCTATTGATCGAGTAGCAAAATAGTTTGGATCCTGACGAGACACTGAATAACTCTGTATCTATTGACGGAGTATCTAATAGCTTAGATCTTGATGACACATTTATTTGCACTGTATCTATTGACCGAGTATCTAATAGCTTAGATCTTGACGACACATTTATTTGCACTGTATCTATTGATGGAGCATCTAATAGCTTCTAGATCTTAGACACTGAATTACGCTGTGTCTTATTTGGATCAGTGCGTTTTGTATATGCAAGTCAGGTCTCTGAAAGTGGGATAATGATCGGGTCTTTACTTCATGAATATTCATTAAAGAAATTATGATTTCGTGAATATTATTTAACCCTTTCCATGTTCTATATTAAATTTTATTCCAAATTTGAAATATTCATGGACAATAGTTATAATGAAATATAGGAGGTGGTGTATTGTAGCCATTTTAGAAGTTAATCAAACAAATGTTTCATATTCAGTTTAGCAAGCAGAGCAGACCCTGAACAGACGGCTCCTAGAGCAGCCATCTGATATGGGTCTACTCTGTTTGCAAATGCGTGACAACGCGTTTATAAATATGAAGAAAATATTTAACTTAATTGTTGCCGACGCTTACAACAGTGGATTTATGGAATATGTAACACGTGAAACAAACAGAGAAGATCCAGATCCAAAACTTGCAATACGTAATTGCTCTGAAATGCATCGTTACAGATATCTGGAAATAAAGGTAACAGCTTAATACAGGTCTAAAGTAATGCTGAAACCTGTATTAAGCTGTGGCATTGAGAAATTGTTCAGATTAGAAATCGAATGACTCGAACATATGTTATCTCGAACTAATTTGAATGATCCCTTCAAGTTCGAGTTATCGAAGTTCAACTGTACTTAGATTGCAGACGACAATTAGAAATTTGGCGCGGAAGGGAGTTTTTAAATGAAAAGCGGTGTTTCAATCTACAAGACACGTCCACTTTATAACCCATTTGTGACAATATTATTACTATGGCACATGGCCAGGCCATATTAAGAAAGAGTTACTGTCCCTATGACAAATTTAAAACACATGATATTAACTCTTTACTCCATAAATTTGCCTTTCTATGCCTTTGCAAATAGTGTGGACCAAGATCAGACGGCTCCAATAGGAGCCGTCTTATCAAGGTCTGCTGTGTTTGATTATGCTATAATAAAGGTATAAGTCTGCTGTTTCTGCTTTGGCTGAAATTTCATGTGTCCAAATGCTATTTTGCCAATCAATCTAATTTATATTGATGATGCAATTATTTGTTGCATGAATATTCATGGAGTAAATGCTAAGTGCGGGTATATAATTACATGTATGTACATGTCCTACAAGTGTATCTCACTTGTAACGCCATTTGGAGAATACTGCGCTTAAATTGTCAGTCTGTTCAGTTGTCTGTACGCTCGTCTGTCCGGTCGCATGTTTTTCGGTAGAAGATAAATTGTCCGGACAACTCTGCAGGTGTTTACTGATATTTTATGATCCTTCATAGTAACCAGGAATAATAGTAAACCACAGTAAGATCACGTACATAGCGATCAAAAACGAAACGTCATATCTATTCTCGGTGTTTGTTTCATTTTAACCCATTTGTTCCCACGATCCCATATAAGGGGCGTAAGCAAACAGGATAGACTCTGATCAGACGCCGCACAATGCGGCGTCTGATCAGGGTCTACACTGTTTGTCGATAAGAATTTCACTATAAAACAAAACGAAATTGAAAATTTAGGCTAGAAACCCCTTAGATAAAAAATAGACTAGTCCAGTATATAAACATTGAAGAATCCACGAGGCGCAAATGGGTTAGGGAGTATGAATTTGCTTATTAGGACGTACTCGAATGGTAGTAGTAGTTGATAGTAGTAGTACTAGCGAATGGTTTCAAGTTCAAGGAGACATCTTCTGAATGATTCTTATGTAACTTTTAACATACGTTGATCGCAAATCACAAGAGAAGTGATCTGATTTATTTCTTGATTTACTTTGATAGTGCAGTGTACTTGTATGTACAGGTTTTGTTATATAATATGCGTTACTAATTAGTACGTTTGATTAATATTTAGAAAAAAGGGAGCCAGTTTCAACAATTTAGTCCATAATTCGTCTTTCTATACTTTTGTAAAAAAAGAGCAGACCCAGATCAGACTGCTCATAAAGGAACCATCTGGTCATGGTCTGATTTGTTTGCGTATGAAATTCTACAGTTTCTGCCATGGCCAAAAGTTCCCATGTCCATGTGCTATTAAAATAATCTAATTAATATTCCTGACGTTACTATTTTTTACATGAACATCCGTGGAGTAAAGGGTTAATTAGTCAGGAGATTACAGGACGGGTTTTCGGGATTTCGCTTTTCAAAGATAGGGAAAAGAAAGGTAACCGATCAAACTTGAATTGTAAAATGATCTGGGTCTGCTCTGTTTGTTTATGGAATGATATTCTACGGTTTTTGCTATGGTAAATTATCCCTGTGTCCATTTGCTTTTATGAAAAATAGTTTAATTAAGTATTCACAACGTCATTATTTCTTACAGTTGGTGTAACATATTTACAAAAGTAGCACCGGTTTTTGACGTTACGTCTATCCCTTTCCTCCATGAATATTCATGTAAGAAATTATGACGTCATGAGTGTTAATTAGATTTACTGCTATAATAGCATATGGACACGGGAATGTTAAACCAGTGCAGAAACTGTTGAATCATATATGTACCACATACATGTACGTATATCATAAGCAAATAGAACAGACCCTGATCTGAGTCTACTCTGTTTGCAAAAGCGTAGAAAGGCGTATTTATGGAGTTAACATGTATATCTGTCAAGCATTTAGTTCCCTTTCCCCCTAGTTTCAATGGCAAAACAATAAACCTATTGTTTACAAGCAAACCTCTTTCTTAAAAATTGATTTAAAATAAATAAAATTATAAAAATACGAACCACATAGATCAAATTTGACCGACAGGAGTTTTTGTAGTGTGTGGGTTGTTTTATTGCCCAAAATGATAAATCAGACCCTTTGCTTTTCTCAGGAATAATTCCTTCAAAAAATGCGAACCACATGCTGTGTAATTAACAACACAATGGTGTTAGTTTTATATCATTTGAGCTATGTATTAAGTGTTAGGTATTAATGTGAATTATGCAAATTTGAATATGAATTAGCTAGGGCATATGTAAATGACAGACTGCTCGACAGGAAGGAAACTTTCGCAAACTGTTGGAAAAGGGTTTAGTACAATCTCATCCGTGATTAGATGTTATTTTACAATCATGTGGTGATTTTGACTTCATGTCATATTTATTGAACAACACTTTGAAACTAGTCCCCACAAATACGCCTTTCTACCCTTTTGCAAACAGAGTAGACCCAGTCAAGACGGCTTATGTTGGAGCCGTCTGATAAGAGTCTGCTGTTTACTTGTAATATAATATAAATATGATTCTACAGTTTCTGCCATTGTGATCACACTTTAGAATCGTATCGGAGTGGTCACAGTAGTGTTTGGTGGAGCAATAGAAGATCTATTCTTGAAGATGTTTGACTTTATGCAACGTATCTAGATCTCTGTGTATCATTACAACCTTTAACCTTTGACCTTCAACATTTGACCCTTGAACCTTTAACCATTTTACCTTTAACCCTTTCCTCCATAAATACGCCTTTCTACGCCTCTCTAAAAATCACCGGATGAAACCATTGTGATAAATGGAGCAAATGCTCTATTTATCACAATGGTTTCTATACTATACAACTAAAACATTTATTCAGCCTAAAATAGCCTATGGAGGAAATGGTTAAAGGGAAACTTATTACTGTTGCAAACAGTTTGGATTTACACCCAACGTTGTGTGTCAGGATCCAGGATGTTTATCCTCAGACACCTAATCTCCCCTTTCAAGCAGTTTGTAAAACTGAATGATTCAATCAGGCACCATTTTGATAACTTCAAATTATAAGTATATACAGTGACGACACTGATCCAACTTCTCGCTGCACTAGTGTGCCTGGCAGAATACTAACGGTAGTTAATTGAGGTTGCTTTCCAGAGGGAATCGAGCCAAATTTTACATGGACGACATTTAACTCAGCAGGCTAAAGGTTTTTTCCTTCATATATAAACACGTTTTCACGAAATTGCAAGCAGGGTAGACCTAGATCAGACGGCTTCCCAAAGGAACTTGATTGTTTACTTTCTAAAATGGCTACAATTGTTTCCTGATTTCATTATAACTATTTTTTCCATGAATACTCAGTATTGGAATTTGAAAAACAAAACAAAGAACATGGATATTATTTCAGTACTGTTTATTACATATTACATCATTTTGAACATATTCAACAGAACCTGTTTATAGCAACCATAAGAAATAAACATTGGTGGCTGCTTTATGCTGGAAAGCTTCACTTTCATCTTGCATTTAGCTACCACTGTATTACCTTCGTCCTGCATTAAGCAACCACCTGCTTATGAAGACAGCCATGTTTGATTATTAAGATGTCGCATTAGAGGGGGTCTACTGTATTACATTATTATTATATCATTCTTGTCTTTCATTAGAGGGGCTCTACTGTGTTATATTATTATTATATCATTCTTGTCTTTCATTAGAGCAGTTCTACTGTATTATATTATTATTATATCATTCTTGTCTTTCATTAGAGCGGTTCTACTGTATTATATTATTATTATATCATTCTTGTCTTTCATTAGAGGGGTTCTACTGTATTATATTATTATTATATCATTCTTGTCTTTCATTAGAGCGGTTCTACTGGATTATATTATTATTATATCATTCTTGTCTTTCATTAGAGGGGGTCTACTGTGTTATATTATTATTATATCATTCTTGTCTTTCATTAGAGGGGTTCTACTGTATTATATTATTATTATATCATTCTTGTCTTTCATTAGAGGGGTTGTACTGTATTATATTATTATTATATCATTCTTGTCTTTCATTAGAGGGGTTCTACTGTATTATATTATTATTATATCATTCTTGTCTTTCATTAGAGGGGTCCTACTGGATTATATTATTATTATATCATTCTTGTCTTTCATTAGAGGGGTTCTACTGTATTATATTATTATTATATCATTCTTGTCTTTCATTAGAGGGGTCCTACTGGATTATATTATTATTATATCATTCTTGTCTTTCATTAGAGGGGCTCTACTGTATTATATTATTATTATATCATTCTTGTCTTTCATTAGAGGGGCTCTACTGTATTATATTATTATTATATCATTCTTGTCTTTCATTAGAGGGGTTCTACTGTTTTATATTATTATTATATCATTCTTGTCTTTCATTAGAGGGGCTCTACTGTGTTATATTATTATTATATCATTCTTGTCTTTCATTAGAGGGGCTCTACTGTATTATATTATTATTATATCATTCTTGTCTTTCATTAGAGGGGTTCTACTGTTTTATATTATTATTATATCATTCTTGTCTTTCATTAGAGGGGCTCTACTGTATTATATTATTATTATATCATTCTTGTCTTTCATTAGAGGGGCTCTACTGTTTTATATTATTATTATATCATTCTTGTCTTTCATTAGAGGGGCTCTACTGTATTATATTATTATTATATCATTCTTGTCTTTCATTAGAGGGGCTCTACTGTTTTATATTATTATTATATCATTCTTGTCTTTCATTAGAGGGGCTCTACTGTGTTATATTATTATTATATCATTCTTGTCTTTCATTAGAGGGGCTCTACTGTATTATATTATTATTATATCATTCTTGTCTTTCATTAGAGGGGTTCTACTGTTTTATATTATTATTATATCATTCTTGTCTTTCATTAGAGGGGCTCTACTGTATTATATTATTATTATATCATTCTTGTCTTTCATTAGAGGGGCTCTACTGTATTATATTATTATTATATCATTCTTGTCTTTCATTAGAGGAGTTCTACTGTATTATATTATTATTATACCATTCTTTTTTTCTTTAGAGCAGTTCTACTGTATTATATTATTATTATATCATTCTTGTCTTTCATTAGAGGGGTTCTACTGTATTATATTATTATTATATCATTCTTGTCTTTCATTAGAGGGGTTCTACTGTATTATATTATTATTATATCATTCTTGTCTTTCATTAGAGGGGCTCTACTGTATTATATTATTATTATATCATTCTTGTCTTTCATTAGAGGGGTTCTACTGTATTATATTATTATTATATCATTCTTGTCTTTCATTAGAGCGGTTCTACTGTATTATATTATTATTATATCATTCTTGTCTTTCATTAGAGGGGTTCTACTGTATTATATTATTATTATATCATTCTTGTCTTTCATTAGAGGGGCTCTACTGTATTATATTATTATTATATCATTCTTGTCTTTCATTAGAGGGGTTCTACTGTTTTATATTATTATTATATCATTCTTGTCTTTCATCTTTCATCTGATGAATATACATGTAAAATATAATCACACGATGATGAGATTAATTTTTATATAGGAAATTGTACATAGGAATTTTGATCATGACAGGAACTAGATATGTAGGCAAACAGAGCAGACCCTGCTCTATAAGAGACTTCAGACCTGAGTTTTCTGTTTGCTAAGGCATGGAAAGTATTAAGCAGACTTTACTAAAAATTTGGTTCGTCGATGTGTTGTTTTTGTGTTTTTTTTTTATCTCAAATGAAACGATCACAACAGAACATCTAGAGGCCAATAAGTATTATGCAAGTAAGACATACAGCTGAGACCCTCTAAATTGACTACTCAATGAATAAACACTAGTGTCAAGTAAGACATACAGCTGAGACCCTCTAAATTGACCACTCAATGAATAGCCACTCGTCTCTTAAACCCTTTTCTCCATAAGTGTTTTCTACACCTTTGCAAACACAGTAGACCAAGATCAGACGGTTCCGCTAGGAGCTTTGTTTGCTTATAAATTAATATCGATAATATCATATAGTTTCTACCATGGCGCTCTAACAGTTTAACAATTTGAGGGGAATTACAAAACAATTACAATAATAACACAAAACACAAAAATAGTTCTAACGAGAACTAACGAATTCTTTGAGACTAATACAATAACAATTACAATAATAACACAAAACACAAAAATAACTCTAACGATTTAACAATTTGAGACCTGCACAAAATACAAAATACTTAACGAATAGACACTAGTGTCAAGTAAGACATACAGCTGAGACTCTCTAAAGCGACCACTCAACGAATAGACACTAGCGTCAAGTAAGACCTAATACAGCTGAGACCCTCTAAAGCGACCTCTCAATGAATAGACACTAGTATCAAGTAAGACATACAGCTGAGACCCTCTAAAGCGACCACTCAACGAATAGACACTAGCGTCAAGTAAGACCTAATACAGCTGAGACCCTCTAAAGCGACCTCTCAATGAATAGACTCAATGAATAGACACAAGTGTCAAGTAAGACATACAGCTGAGACTCTCTAAAGTGACCACTCAATGAATAGACACAAGTGTCAAGTAAGACATACAGTTGAGACCCTATAAAGCGACCACTCAATGAACAGACACTAGTGTCAAGTAAGACATACAGCTGGTACTCTCTAAAGCGACCATTCAATGAATAGACACTAGTGTCAAGTAAGACATACAACTGAGACCCTCTAAAGCGACCATTCAATGAATAGACACTAGTGTCAAGTAAGACATACAACTGAGACCCTCTAAAGCGACCACTCAATGAATAGACACCAGTGTCAAGTAAGACATACAGCACTGAGACCCCCTAAAGGACCGGTCCACTCAATGAACAAGAGGGCCATGAGGCCCTGAAGCGCTCACCTGAGATACCCCAGGGGCTGGGCCATCATTTGTACAACCTTGGTAGAGAACCACAAGGCAAAGCAGTATTCCATTAATTAAAGGTCCAAGCCTTATGGCTTCAGAGAAAAATAATATATTTTTCCCATGAAAAACTGATATGCCAGGGCCAAGTTTCGCCCAGAGGTCATGGTCGTAAGTTGAACAATCTTTGTAGAGGACCATTAGATCATGCTACATGCCAAATACAAAGGTCTAGGCCTTACAGTTTCAGAGAAGAAGATTTTTAAAGATTTTCCTATGAAAAACTGATGAGCCCTTGGGCGGGGCCATTTTTGGCCCGTGGGTAATAATTTGAACAATCTTTGTAGAGGACCATTAGATCATGCTACATGCCAAATATCAAAGGTCTAGGCCTTACAGTTTCAGGGAAGATTTTTAAAGATTTTCCTATGAAAAACTGATAAGCCCTTGGGCGGGGTCATAATTTGAACAAAATTTGTAGAGGACCATTAGATCATGCTACATGCCAAATATCAAAGGTCTAGGCTTTACAGTTTCAGAGAAGAAGATTTTTAAAGATTTTCCTATGAAAAACTGATAAGCCCTTGGGCGGGGCCATTTTTGGCCTGGGGTCATAATTTGAACAATTTTTGTAGAGGACCATTAGATCATGCTACATGCCAAATATCAAAGGTCTAGGCCTTACAGTTTCAGAGAAGAAGAATGTTAAAGATTTTCCTATGACAAGAGGGCCATGAGACCCTGAAGCGCTCACCTGAGATAACCCCAGGGGCGGGGCCTTTTTTGACCACAAGAAATAATGTGGACAACCTTGGTAGAGAACCACAAGGCAAAGCAGTATGCAATTAATTAAAGGTCTAAGCCTTATGATTTCAGAGAAAAATAATATTTCATATTTTTCCCATGAAAAACTGATAAGCCCTGAGGCAGGGCCAAGTTTCGCCCAGTGGTCAGGGTCGTAAGTTAAACATTCTTGGCAGAGGACTACAAGCCACAGCTACATATTTATAGAGGACCAGTAGATCATGTTAGTCATACCAAATATCAATGGTCTAGGCCTTACAGTTTCAGTAGATTTTCCAATGAAAAACTGATAAGCCCTTGGGCGGGGCCATTTTTGGCCTGGGGGTCATTATTTGAACAATATTTGTCGAGGATCATAAGTTCATGCTACATACCAAATATCAAAGGTCTAGGCCATACAATTTCAGAGAAGAAGATTTTTAAAGATTTTCCTACGAAAAACTGATAAGCCCTTGGGCGGGGCCATTTTTGGCCCGGGGATCATAATTTGAACAATATTTGTAGAGGACCATAAGATCATGCTACATACCAAATATCAAAGGTCTAGGCCATACAATTTCAGAGAAGAAGATTTTTAAAGATTTTCCTACGAAAAACTGATAAGCCCTTGGGCGGGGCCATTTTTGGCCCGGGGATCATAATTTGAACAATATTTGTAGAGGACCATAAGATCATGCTACATACCGAATATCAAAGATCTAGGCCTTACAGTTTCAGAGAAGAAGATTTTTAAAGATTTTCCTATGAAAAACTGATAAGCCCATGGGCGGGGCCATTTTTGGCCCGGGGGTCATAATTTGAACAATATTTGTAGAGGACTATAAGATCATGCTACATACCGAATATCAAAGGTCTAGGCCTTACAGTTTCAGAGAAGAAGATTTTTAAAGATTTTCCTATGAAAAACTGATAAGCCCTTGGGCGGGGCCATTTTTGGCCCGGGGATCATAATTTGAACAATCTTTGTAGAGGACCATAAGATCATGCTACATACCAAATATCAAAGGTCTAGGCTTTACAGTTTCAGAGAAGAAGATTTTTAAAGATTTTCTAATGAAAATTCCATATTACCATATATGGAAAAAATGACCACGCCCTCTGGCGGCCATGTTTTTTGCCGGATCAAAATTCTTTTAACAACTTTTGTAGTCTATCAACTGAGAAACATTTTGGTGAAAACTATATTCAAATCCAACAAGTCATTCTGGAGAAGAAGATTTTTCTAGATAATGTGTCTGGTTGCCATGGCAACAAGACCAATGGCTCCACCCACTATCTTTTAACAACTTTTGAAGCCCCCACCCACAGTGTGTATCTGACCAAGTTTGGTTACAATTGGGCAGTCGGTTTCAGAGAAGAAGTCGTTTGAAATTGTTGACGGACAGACGGACGCCGGACACAGGGGTATCACAAAAGCTCACCTTGAGCACTTTGTGCTCTGGTGAGCTAAAAAACTGATAAGCCCTTGGGCGGGGCCATTTTTGGCCCGGGGTCATAATTTGAACAATCTTTGTAGAGGACCATTAGATCATGCTACATGCAAAATATCAAAGATCTAGGCCTTACAGTTTTAGAGAAGAAGAATGTTAAAGATTTTCCTATGAAAAACTGATAAGCCCTTGGGCGGGGCCATTTTTGGCCCGGGGGTCATAATTTGAACAATCTTTGTAGAGGACCATTAGATCATGTTACATGCCAAATATCAAAGGTCTAGGCCTTACAGTTTCAGAGAAGAAGATTTTTAAAGATTTTCCTATGAAAAACTGATAAGCCCTGGGGCGGGGCCATTTTTGGCCCGGGGGTCATAATGTGAACAACGTTTCGTTCCCCCTAGCCACTGATGCTTCTGACAAAATTTGGTTAAAATCGGGTCAGCAGTTTCAGAGGAGATGTCGTTTGAAAATGTGGACGGACGCCGGACAAATAGCGGTCACAATAGCTCATCCTGAGCCTTTGGCTCAGGTGAGCTAATAAACACTAGTCTCTTTAACCCTTCACTTCATCAGTAAACACAGTAGACCCAGATCAGACGGCTCCTCTAGGAGCTTTTTTTGTTTATAATAGTTTCTACCATGGTGGCATTATAAAAAATAATTTAATATAATATACAGATAGATAGAATCTTTATTTACACTCCTCAATGCACATTCAGTAACTATAAAAACATATACAATAAATATTTCAGTTAGTGCAGCCATTCCATAGAGGTTTTTATAAGAGATGGTATAAATGCCATAGCATATCATATATAACAAACAAATTTATAACATCAAAGTATGGCACAAATAAAATCGATCAAACATAATGTCATTTTTCTCAAACAGAATAGGGTCCTTTTGTGCTTGTGGTTGTTTCCTGTAGGAGCTTTCTGCATAACTACCATCCTGCATTAAGCTAACACCTGCCATATTTTAAGTGGTTTACAGACATGTACATGTATGGCGGCAATGTTTGTTTGCAGCTAACACATGGCATGACATGTAAGAAATGATAACAGATGAATGACACATGAAAGTTTTTGCCATGGCAGAATGGATAGAATTATATTACAAGCAAACAGAGCAGATCCAGATCAGATGGCTCCGGGTCTTCTGTTTGCAAAGGTGTAGAAGGCATATTTATGGAGTAATTTATAAAAGGTCATGGGTCTAGACCCAGACCTCTCCCATATTAATTTCCCTGTTGAATATTAATATAAGATATTAGCTAAATTTTCATAATAACATGAACACATGAATATTTGGTATTAGTAGATACTGTAGAGTCAGATCTATTATACGTCTAAAAGCTCCTACAGGAAAGTTGGTTTGAAAATGCGTCAACAAAGCCGTCAACAAAATATTTCTGCTCTTATATATACTTTATTAAATAAATACATGACTTCTGTAAGTTTTATATCCATTTGCCTGTTACACAAATGACATCTGCTTAACAAGTTACAAAACTTACTTCCTTTTGAGCAACTCCTAACTGTCAAACATTTTGGTCCTTAGAAGATAATTTAGTTAATCAGCGTCTCGTCTGGACCAAAATGCGAAGGGTTAAGAGCTAATACAAAACAGTTTAACAATTTGAGAAGTAACAACTGCTTAACAAGTTACAAAAGTTATTTCTGACAAACATTTTCGTCCTTAGAATATAATTTAGTTAATCAGTGTCTCGTCTGGACCCAAATTTGCAAATGCAAAGGGTTGAGAGCTAATAGAAAACAGTTTAACCCTTTACCTCATAGGCTATTTTTAGGTACAACCTCTTTGAATAAATCTACCGAAAGGGAGCATTAACTAGAGAAAAGGAACATTTTGCAATTTAGTAGTTTGAAACCATTGTGATAAATAGAGCATTTGCTCCTATAGGAGCAAATGCTCTATTTATCACAATGGTTTCACAGAGTGTATTTTACAGAGTCGTCAAAAGTCGTCAATATCAGGGAATGGGTTAACAATTTGAGAAGTAATAGAACAATTACAACTAGAGGTTTTTGTCACAAAAACGGATGTCTCCCCTCTAATAAAACAATATGTAAAGGGAAATCACTAAAAATGTTATGGTCTTGATGAATGATACTTCCCCTCATTATGCGTTTTCCACACTACATTTTTCAAGAAGAAAATGATAACAGCTAATAACTCCAAAATACTGACAACCAGATTTATGGCCCTTGTGCATGACACTTACTTTCATCATGCTCTTTCCAAAAATAAAATGTCATTCCAATAGCATCAGTCGAACAGGAGTTATTGATCAGCCAAAAAATGTAACAAAGGGCAATAACTCCAAAAGTATTGAAGTCAGAATTATGGCCCTTGTTCATGACACTTTCTCTCATCATGCTCTTTCCATGTATGAAGTTTCAATACGATGGCAAGAGCCATGTAGGAGTTATAGTCTGGACAAGAAAGAATTAAACAAATGTACAAGGGGCAATAACTCTAAATTTATTGAAGCTCGAGTTAAGGATCTTATGCATGACACTTTCTCTTATCATGATCGTTCCATGTATGAAGTTTCACTCCAATGGCATGTGTCACATAGGAGTAATCATCCGGACAAAAAATTGTGATTTTTTTTTACAAAGGGCAATAACTCCAATATTAGTGAAGCCAGAGTTATGGACCTTGTGCATGACACTTCCTCTTGTTATGATCTTTCCATATATGAAGTTTCAATCCAATGGCATGAGCCATATAGAAGTTATCGTCCGGACAAAAAAGTGTGGTGTGATTTTTTTTACAAAGGGCAATAACTCCTATATTAGTGAAGCCAGAGTTATGTACCTTCTGCATGACACTTCCTCTCATTATGCTCTTTCCATATATGAAGTTTCAATCAACTGGCATCAGGCATATTGAAGTTATTGTCTGGACAAAAAATGATATTTTTTACAAAGGGCAATAACTCCAATATTAGTGAAGCCAGAGTTATGGACCTTGTGCATGACACTTCCTCTCGTCATGATCTTTCCATATATGAAGTTTCAATCCAATGGCATGAGCCCTATAGGAGTTATCGTCCGGACAAAAAAGTGTGATTTTTTTTTACAAAGGACAATAACTCCAATATTAATGAAGCCAGAGTTATGGACCTTGTGCATGACACTTCCTCTCTTTATGCTCTTTCCATATATGAAGTTTCAATCAACTGGCATCAGGCATATTGAAGTTATCGTCCGGACAAAAAGTGTGACAGACAGACGGACGGACGGACGGACGGACAGACGGACGGACAGACAGACAACTCTCACGAAAACAATATGTCTCCCCCATATAAATATGGGGGGAGACATAATAATAACACGAAACACATTGTTACAAAAATAGCTCTAACAATTAAAGTAATTTAACAATTTAAAAACTACACATAATACAAAAATATCTCTAACAATTAACAATTTGAGAATTGCAGAATAAAATCTATATTGTTTTATAAGCAAACTGAACCGACCCTGATATAGGATTGAGTGAGTTGGTTTTGGCACTGCGACACTTGATATGTCATATAGCGCCGATTAATGATGAGATGATATGATGATGAGGGACGATATCAGAGAGATGATTTCGGCTGATCTCATTCACTGCAAAGCAGTGCATGGGATCAAAACCACCAACCTGCCTTCCTTTTAGTTTTTGGCAGAGGGGATAATCCCCGTCAAATGAACAAAAATATCCCCTATGACAATTAAGCCCCAGAACCACGGCAAGGTAGGAAGGTCTCTGGAGTCATCTGATATGTCTATTATGTTTTAAAGGTGTCAAAAGGCGTATCTATACAGTAAAGTGTCAAAAGGCGTATCTATACTGTAAAGTATCAAAAGGCGTATCTATACTGTAAAGTGTCAAAAGGCGTATCTATACAGTAAAGCGTTGACATGGATCAATACCAAACAACTGATAAGACAAGATATCACAAAAATATGTATGCATGTTCAGAGCAACAGATAAAATTGTCATTTCTCCAGCAAATGATTCTAAAGAGTGGTCACAGTATTGGGTTTGGTGGAGAAATAAAGGATCTATTCTTGAAAATCTTTAAATATACGCACCTTATCTTGACCGTTGTATGTTCAAAAACAATGAAAGATTAATGAGGTCACTATATAAATTATCACCATCTAACCCTTTCAGTGTGGTAAAAAACATATCATGCCCTTTTCAAACAATGTAGACCCAGATGACAGAGCTACCAAATGAGCTCTCTAATCAGGGTCTGCACTGTTTAGTTGTTACACTCTTTAAAGATTCACTGAACATTCACAGCAAGATTGACCTGTTTAAAATTTAGAATTGACTATTTGTTAATTCAGCACTGAAAGTAGTAACGAAATTTATAGGTACATTTTACAGAAGTGTTAAAACCCAAACAAGAACTCTCAAATAAGTTAAAAAAAAAAGGAGTCTTCAGGGTTGCAAACAGTGTATATATAAGAACCTGCCTATAGCCACCATGCAATGAATAAATAAATGAATGAATTAATGGGGGAGACATAATGATGCTTGTGATGGTGAACAAGTGTTCCCAGTTTCAAAGTGTTATGTTTTCAGTTTGAAAAGCTTTATCTCTCAGGGTTATGTAAATAAGTGGACCATAACCAAAACCTGAATTAAAATTATAAGAGCCATAATTCTGTCAAAATGTTATGACAAATGTCCCATGTTTCAAAGTTTTGTCTCAAAGGGTAAATAAGTGAATTTGAACAAAAACCTTAATAAAACTTAAAATGCTGGGGCGAATAGGAAAGCTCCACTATTCTTCAAACAGTCGAGCTAAAACAAACACCCATTAATAATTCTGTAAACACCCTTATACAGTTATATATATTCAGCTAAATCACCCTCATACAGTTATATATAGTCAGCTAAAACACCCTTATACAGTCATATATAGTCAGCTAAAACACCCTTGTACAGTCATATATAGTTAGCTAAAACACCCTTATACAGTTATATATAGTCAGCTAAAGCACCCTTATACAATTATATATAGTCAGCTAAAACACCCTTATACAGTTAAATATAGTCAGCTAAAACACCCTTATACAGTTATATATAGTCAGCTAAAACACCCTTATACAGTTATATATAGTCAGCTAAAACACCCTTATACAGTTGTATATAGTCAGCTAAAACACCCTTATACAGTCATATATAGTCAGCTAACACACTCTTATACAGTTATATATAGTCAGCTAAAACACCCTTATACAGCTATATATATTCAGCTAAAACACCCTTATACAGTCATATATAGTCAGCTAAAACACCCTTATACAGTCATATATAGTCAGCTAAAACACCCTTATACAGTTACATATATTCAGCTAAACCACCCTTATACAGTAATATATAGTCACTAGTCAGCTGACTCAGCTCTCATTACAAAAATGTTCACTCCCACAAAAAGTGTCTTAACCCTTTTCCTCATATAAATGTGTTTTCATGCATTTGCAAACAGAGTAGACCCAGGTCAGACCCATCTGCTCTGATTGCTAATAAAATTGGATAGATCTATTTCTTTGCTTTGTTTAATTTATACAATGTTCCACCTTTCATATTTTGTAAACGAATATTCAATAGGTATTAAAATTTGGCCTAAATACAGAACAGGGAAAGGGTTAAAGTTAAACAGTAACACCCCTCTAAACTGGATGTTCCAACTTAGCATCAATATTTGTGTAAGTGTCTTACAGTTAAACAGTAACACCCCTCTAAACTGGATGTTCCAACTTAGCATCAATATTTGTGTAATTGTCTTACAGTTAAACAGTAACACCCCTCTAAACTAGGTGTTCCAACTTAGCATCAATATTTGTGTAATTGTCTTACAGTTAAACATGTTTAGTAACACCCCTCCAAACTGGATGTTCCAACTTAGCATCAATATTTGTGTATAAGTGTCTTAAAGTTTAACAGTAACACCCCTCTAATTTGGCATTTGCAAAGAGAGTAGACCCAGATCAGACAACTACTGTAGGGGCCATTTGACCTTTTCACACAGAGTAAACCCAGATCAGACAGCTGATGTAGGAACAATTTGCCCTTTGCAAACAGAATAGACCCAGATCAGACAGTTATTGTAGGAACAATTTGGCCTTTTCATACAGTAGATCTAGATCAGAGAGCTACTGTAGGAACAATTTGGCCTTTGCAAAAAAAATAGACCCAGATCAGGCAGCTGCTGTAGGAACAATTTGGCCTTTTCAAACAGTAGACCAAGATCAGACAGTTACTGTAGGAGCCATTTAGCCTTTGCAAACAGAGTAGACCCAGATCAGACAGCTGCTGTAGGAACTATTTGGCCTTTGCAAACAGAGTAGACCCATATCAGACAGCTACATGTATTGTAGGGGCCATTTGACATTTGCAAACAGAGTAGATCAAGATCAGACAGCTATTGTACGGGCCATTTGACATTTGCAAACAGAGTAGATCCAGATCAGACAGCTGCTGTAGAAACAATTTGGCCTTTGCGAACAGAGTAGACCCAGGTTAGACAGCTGTGCGTATTATAGGGGCCATTTGACATTTGCAAACAGAGTAGATCCAGATCAGAAGGTAATTGTACGGGCCATTTGACATTTGCAAACAGAGGAGACCCAGATCAGACAGCTATTATAGGGACCATTTGGCATTTGCAAGCAGAGTAGATCCAGATCAGACAGCTACTGTGGGAACAATTTGGCATTTGAAAACAAAATAGACCCAGATCAGAAAGCTGTTGTAGGAACAATTTGGCCTTTTCAAACAGTAGACCCAGATCAGACAGCTACTGTAGGAACAATTTGGCCTTTTCAAATAGTAGTCCCAGGTCAAACAGCTACTGTAGGGTCCATTTGACATTTGCAAACAGAGTAGATCAAGATCAGACAGCTATTGTACGGGCCATTTGACATTTGCAAACATAGTCGACCCAGATCAGACAGCTATTGGAGGGGGCATTTGACATTTGCAAACAGAGTAGACCCAGATCAGACAGCTGCTTTAGGGACAATTTGGCCTTTTCAAACAGTAGACCCAGAGCGCAGACAGCTACTGTAGGAACAATTTTAGCCATTGCAAACAGATAAGACCCAGATCAGACAGCTACTGTAGGAACAATTTAGCGTTTGCAAACTGTAGACCCAGATCAGACAGCTATTTAAGGGGACATTTGCAAACAGAGTAGACCCATATCAGACTGCTGCTGTAGCAGCTATTTGATCAGGAACTGCCGGTTCGAGTCCCAGTACCTTTATCGTATAATAATAATAGCTGAAATTGTGTCCCCAAGTGGAGTATCAAGTATTAAAATGTTTGGAAATGATTGGATTGGAAAATGATTGGAATTCTTAAAACATTATTACATGTTTTTCATACATCGATGAAGAACATAGCACTCGGTATGCTATCCTGTCATACAATAAAAAGATGCAAACAAGACTAGTTACTCAAAATTTGACTTGAAAAGACTCAACCTAGAAAAAAGCAAGGTCAAATGAGAAATTGCGAATCAGTTACTATGGAGATTTAACATCAGAATATTTGAACACAGTTGAGTTAAATTAAGTTGTTTATAGGAAATATGGAACATCAGTACACATGGAAATCCTAAGTTTCATTCTACAAATATGTGACATTGTTTAATCCTGAGTTTCATTCTACAGATATGTGACACTGTTTACTCCAAGTTTCAAGAAAAAACCTATCCAAGACATTTTAAAACTTGTTATTTTGATCAGTGATACTGAACCCTTTCCCTCATATAAACACATTTCCACATATTTGCCAGCAGAGTAGACCCAGATCAGGAGCCATCTGATCAGGGTCTGCTCTGTTTGATAATGGAATTTGATAGTCCTGTTTATTTACTTTCTGAAATGGCTACAACCTTCCATCTTTTTAATTGTAACAATTTTGTCTATGAATATCCATAGTTATTGAAATTTTGAATAAACATAACGAGTAAAGGAATAAACAGAGCCAACTATGATCAGACGGTACCAAAAGCAGCCAAAAAAGGTTTTAGGTATGAAAAAACTTTCAAACAAATAGGTGCCTATCAAACACTTCTTATTTTGTTTAACGAAACTGCAGAATTATATCTACATAATAACAAACATCAGACGGTTCCTGCAAGAGCCATCCGACATGTGTGTCCACTGTTTTTCAAAGGCATAACAATAATATCGGGTACAGGGTTACATGTAAGCAGGTTAAATTAAATTTTGTGTAGATTTACATGAATGGTTTGCTGCAGATATTTGCATATTCCTGTAAACACCTTCAAGGAGTATAAGTGTTGAGGTGTAATGTAATGGGTTAAATATTAAGTGCCTGTGCCAACAGTGCAGTGTTAATGAGGCAGACAAGGAGATGTATTCTAATATTCTGACAGTATCATCCATAATAGACAGAAATTATGTAGTCCAAATCCTATAGGCGAAGTCTGAAAACAAGGCAAAAACGTAGTTTATAATTATGTTTGAAATTCAGTTTTGTATAGAAACATCTCCGATGTAAATTATTCACGAAAACCTTCAAACATTTTCTTCAAATTCATCAATGTAAATTCTACAACTCAACACTGACTTCTTCGCCCCCCCCCCCCCCCCTCCCCAGTTTAGAAAGGTCAACTCATTACTTGAGTTGTATATGTATCCAAATTGTTTGCGACTCGACTGGGACTCGAGCCCAGGGCTGAACTGAACTGTTTCACCACAATATCTATCCAGCTACAGATCTATAACTGATTCCCTCATCATATAAACGCATTTTCACAAAATTGCAAACAGTAGACCCAGATCAGGCGGTACCTATATGAGCCGTCAGATCAGAGTCTACTATATTTAAACCGTCAGATCAGAGTCTACTATATTTGCTTTGAACATGACACAAGTCTGATTCTACAGTGTCTATCAAAGAAACTAAATTCCTTGAAAAGTATACATCATAAAACTTCAGATAAAATATCCATGCTGTCATAATTTATTACCTGAATATTGAAACAGGTAATTGGAATATTTAGGAAATCAAACTAAAATATTTTCGTATTTCTCTGACACTGTAAAATCATACCTATATTGTGTCATAAGCAATCATGCCCTGATCAGAGGCTCATGCATGCAGCAACTGTCTAGTCTGAGTCTACTCTGTAAATGTGTAGAAACCAGGCAAAGGGTTAAATTTCTCTGACAAACTCATTCTTGCTGGTACTCATTAGAATCACAGCAACAGTCTAGTCTGGGTCTACTGTTTGCAAATGTGTAGAGACCAGGCAAAGGGTTACAAATTTCTCTGACAAGCTCATTCTTGCAATTATTTATTAGAATCACAGCGACCGTCTAGTCTGGGTCTACTGTTTACAAACGTGTAGAAACTAGGCAAAGGGTTAAATTTCTCTGACAAACTCATTCTTGCTGGTACTCATTAGAATCACAGTAACCGTCTAGTCTTGGTCTACTGTTTGCAAATGTGCATACACCAGGAAAGGGTTAAATTTATTTAGCAAACTCATTCTTGCTGGTACTCATTAGAATCACAGTACCTGTCTAGTCTGGGTCAACTGTTTGCAAAAGTGTAGAGACTAGGCAAAGGATTAAATTTCTCTGACAAACTCATTCTTGCTATTACTCTTTAGAATGACAGCAACTGTCTAGTCAGGGTCTACTGTTTACAAACGTGTAGAAACTAGGTAAAAGGTTAAATTTCTCTGACAAACTCATTCTTGCTGGTACTCATTAGAATCACAGCAACCGTCCAGTCTTGGTCTACTGTTTACAAACGTGTAGAAACTAGGTAAAGAATTTCTCTGACAAACTCATTCTTGTTGGTACACATTAGAAACACAGCAACCGTCTAGTCTGTGTCTACTATGTTTACAAATGTGTAGAAACCAGGCAAAATGTTAAATTTCTCTGACAAACTCATTCTTGCTGGTACCTACACAGAATACAAACATACCTCTTACAATTTAACAATTTGAGAGCTAATACAATAACAATAATTAGAATAATAACACAAAATACAAAAATAGCTCTTACAATTTAGGCAAGACAGACTATTGTTTTTGGCTCAAAACATAAACTGAAAGCAAGATCTCATATTAAGGCAGAGAGAACAGAAAACAACTAAGGGTGTCATGAGAAAGACTATTCAATTCTATCCTGGAATATCAATGGGTTAATGCGTAAACTTGCAGATACCGACTTTCTCGATCTTGTTACAGATTATGATATTGTTGTTCTGACTGAAACTTGGTTGTCTAAAAATGTTTGTATAAATCTAGAAATACCAGGCTATAAGAATGAACATTTGTATGGTAACAAATCAATTAATACTAAAAAGGGTCGTTATAGTGGAGGTTTATCAATTTACTGGAAGACTGCTCTAAATGAAAGTACACAACGTATACAAGTGATAGAAAAATACCAAAATGGTATAATCTGGTTGAAAATAGCGAAAAATGTATTTGTTTTTCACGAAGATGTGTTTTTATGTGCAACACATATACTCCTAAAAAACTGAAATGTTTACAATTCACATGAGTACGATTTTTATGAACAAATAGAAAATGGTATTGAGAAATTTAAAAAAGATGGGAAAATATTTATTATCGGTGATTTTAATAGCAGAACGTCACAATTAAATGATACATTAGAGTACAATTCTTATATTGACAATGATGACACGGACCTGTCAAACTTTGTTTACATTCCGCCACGTGTTAGTAAAGATCACGTGACTGATGCACAGGGTAAACGCTTGATTGAACTATGTCAGAGTACATCGCTAGTAGACATTTTTCGCTGCTGCTGAACACGGCTCTCGAGAAGCGAATGGCAGACTGAATATGGGGGTCTTCTCAAAACGTATGATAAGGTATTAAATTTGTACTTGTATAACAAGGGCGGATAATGTGCCTTTAAAGAATGGATTCATTTGATATTGTTTTGCTGTAACTTAATTAATGAAAACATGACCAAAAGAACATTTATGATATGTCATGAAACAGGCTTTGGATACAAAAGTTGGCGCTATTCAGTGTAATAGCACGGTAAAACCCAGCTCATCCATCTAAAAAGATTGGATATTTTCATGCAGTTTAAGTTACTGAACAACATAAGTTTAGTCATACATTAAAGATGCAAACCACGGTTTCTTAGTACATTTTATCACTCAAATTGCATACTGACATAAACAATAAAACGTCCGGAATTAGAAATTGATGTCGACCATGCTTTAACCATTGGCAGAAAGTGAAGTAACTCCCCTTTTATTGTAACTGCTTAACAAGTCATAAACGAGATAGAATCATGTTTTTCTCATGAAAGTTAGCAATAAAATTGAAAAGTAGCCAGTGACAAAAAATGAAATTTTGGAGAATAATTCTTGTGTACAATCGTCCGTTGACAAAGGCGATATGTTTCAAATTATCTCCTTTTACAGAATTAAATTTGTTAGCAGACAAGACTTATCCTAACATATATCCGCTATTGACTGCTTACACCTCTGCCCAGCTGGACAGAAAGCAAGGAAGAGATTTGCAACAGTGCAGAAAGTTTAATATGGTTCATTCAGCATATCGAGTGAGTGTCGAGCATGCCATTGCCAAGCTCAAGTCTTACAGAGCAGTGAACTCTGTGTGAAGACATTCAAGGTCCCTTTTAGGACGAAATGTGAAAATATGTGCCGATCTTATCAGCAGACGGAAGCATATTGGATAAAATGATTAACATAATACTTTTTTTTGTTTTGAACTTATTCATCTTTTTAGTTACCGATTTGGAAACCCATACATCTTGGATCCAGAAGTGGGTACCTTTTCACCAAACGTCGTACGCATACGATAATTGTGTTGCCTTGCGAAGTATGGTTAACCTTCTACTTGGTATGCATTTCTCGTCTGCGAAACTTTGCCGTCTACAACAATTTTCTGCATTTTTGTACCGAACAATATCAGTGGAGTGTCAAACAGTTTGGATCAAGATGAGACGCCGCGGCATGCGGCGTTTCGTCCGTATCCAAATTCACCCGTAGTAGGCAGGATGTTAAACAGTACACATCCCACCAAAACCAAAAGGGCTAATCTGAGGTCCAATATGTTCGACAAAGCTTTTCATTAGTGCAGAAGTAATGGAAACAAACTACAGTACAACCCCTCTAATGCGACAACCAAAAAGATGTATAATTCTGGGTCTTAAATACAACAGGTAGCTTAATGCAGGTCAAATGTTATGCAGAGAGCTCCTGCAGGAGCTTTCTACATAAATTTCGACCTGCATTAAGCGACCACCTGTTTTTAAAGACATTTATTTCCATTCATAAAGTGATCGCATTAGAGGGTTTTTGCTGTATTTGTATTTGGAAAATAAGCAGACGACAAGAAAGCAGGCGGTAATTTAATTTCAAACAGCATTACGTCCGAATGGTTTGAAAAAGACCCCATAAATAAGTCGTGCACAGTCACCCGCTACTCGCAATCAGCAGCAGCGAAAAATGTCTAGTAATCGGCAACGGTAGGCTATACGGGGATTGAGGTATAGGTGAATAAACATATCACTATGAAGAGTATGGTTAATTATTTTATTTTAAATCCACATGATTTAAAGAATGTAACTGACTTTAATATCTTAGAGCCCAACGAATTTTCAGATCATAGCGGGATAGAAATAAAATTTGCAAAGAATTCACTATTATCAAAAGAAATATTAGATACGAAAGATAAAGAAATGTACATACATTGTATATTTCGATAATACAAAAACCGACGCCTTTAAATATAGATGACATAACAGAAAAATTTACATCTTTGCTGCAACAATCAACAATGGAAACGTTCGGAACGAAACAAAAATCTAAACGCATAAATGATGGGCACGTCAAAAATTAATGGTTTAATGCGAATTGTTACACAGCGAGAAAAAAAAACAAACTTTAATATAGCTAGGAATGCATTCGTGCGAGATAAAACCGTCGAAAATAAGCAAAATTTCATAAATACGAAAAACACATATAATAAAATAAAACGAACCGAAAAGAACATGTATAAACATGCTGAACGAGAACAATTATCTAAACTCGGTAAATCGAATCTTAAAATTGTTTGGAAAGAGGTAAAAAGTCTGTACAAAACATACGAAAATAATGCAGGAAAAATACAAATAAATGACTTATATGAACACTTTAGATCTCTTTAAACATGAAGCACCGAAATTGATGCAGAAAACTCAATCGATAATCATAACGAAACCTTTATAGACGAAGATCTGGACAAAAATTTAACTTTACAATAATTGAAAGATACGTTCTTTTCACAAAATAACAATAAAAGTGGCGAGATAGATCAAATGAAAGCAGAAATCTATCAATACTCTTCATTGAAACTTCCGAATTTATGCTTAAATTATTCAACCAACTGTATCTGAACGGGGAATATCCCAAATCATGGGACGAAGGTATAATAGTACCTATATATAAGGGAAATAATCAAGATGATGCAAAAAACTACCGTGGAATAACCTTAATTAACATAAATGGGAAAAAATATACTCAAACATTCTTTTAAACAGATTAACAAAATGGTCGTTAAAGCATGAAACAATAATACCTAACCAGTTTGGATTCCAAAAAGGAAAATCCACAATCGATTGTATACATATATTTACACTGCATGCAATTATAGCAAAAACATTAAGTTCGAAAAAGAAACTATACTGCGCGTTCATTGACTTCGAAAAATGTTTTGATAAATTACCGTAGATAGATCATCCATATGGCAAAAATTACACTCAGAAAACGTCAGCTCTAAATTTGTTCAGGCAAAGACAGCTATGTACCAGGTTGTTAAATCGCTTGTTCGCTTGTTCGTCACATATCAAAGTACTCAGATTTTATCAGTTCAAACATCAGGGTCAAGCAGGGAGACCCGAGCTCAAGTTTTATGTTTTTATTTTTTGTCAATAACATCATGGAACATATAAATTCAGATATCGAAGGTTAGTTCTCGATAAACGAAATAAAGGTTTTCTTGTTAATGTTTTGCGATGACGCGACTGTATTCGCAGAAACGCCCCAGGCACTTCAATCGATCTTAAATGGTCTGGATACATATCGCAAAACATGGGGTCTAAAGATGAATACCAACAAAACTAAGGTTATGATGATATTGATTCATTTAAATATTTGGGAGTAAAACTCTTTAAAACGGAAATTGGTCTAGAACACAAAAATATTTAGCACAACATTCAAAACATGCACTGCATAAATTATTTACAGTTTATAACCAGATAGAATTAATTTACAACTGACAAATGCAGACTGTTTGATAGTTTGGTGGGATCTATTCTTAACCATAGTGCAGAGGTTTGGGACTATCATGAGACTAAAGATATAGAATGATACTGTCAATTTTTGCGTAAAGCGTTATGCGTTAAAAGGTCAACAAATTTAGATGGTCTATATGGAGAGTTGGGAAGCCATCCACTAAAATACAGAGAAAACTGATTTTGGTAAAGTATTGGCTGAAGATTCTACACTCAAATAATTCAGTCTTGAAAATGATATACACACAGCTTAAACACGATACAGAAAATAACATTACATATGGAGGGATGAATTGGGCTTATCAAATAAAACACTTACTGAAATTGGTATGGCTAACCTTTGGCATAATCAAGATATCTTGAACACTGATCTAAATTTCAAATATATCAAACAAAGGATCCTTGACATTAATATATGCAGTCTTGGTATGCAAATATCAACAATTCAAGACGTCTCACATCATATTGTATTTATAAACATGAATTCAAATCAGAAAAATATCTTAGCTGTATCAAAACAAATAAATTTAGAATTTCGCTAACAAAATTTCGATTATCATCATATGATTTAGAAATGGAAGCAGGAAGATACACAAACGTAGCAAGAGAATACCGAATGTGCACGAAATGCAGCATGAATGCTATTGAAGACGGAATATTATTTCCTATTAGTATGTCCAAAATACAGAGATCTCGGACAAAAGTACTTTAAACCATATTTCTGCCACTGGCCAACTGTCAATAAATTCTCTAACCTCAATTCATCAGACTCCAAATCTGAAATCAACAGCTTATCTAAGTTCTTATATTCTGCATTTAAATTAAGATAAAAAAATGAGAATGGATGATGCAATTTGATCACCATCAAGGGCAAGTATAAGGAGAGTTTCCGCTCTTCTTTCTTTGAAAACCGTGTATCACATACATATATGTATAAATAACATGTACTTCACAATTTTCACGAATTCGATATTGGCTTTATATGTGCGTTATCCAACTTAATGCCAAATGAAATATGTGTCATTTGAAGATATGTTGTAATGACGCACCTATTAAATCAGTATCGTTTGTCAATTATCTTGGTGTAACTATAGATCAACATTTGTCTTTTAATGGTATGGCAGAACCAATTATAAAGAAAGTTAATGTCAGGCTTAAGTATCTTTACAGGAAGAAGGATTTTCTTACACAACATACTAAAAAGCTTCTTGTAATGTCTCTAATTCAGTGTCATTATGATTATGCTTGTGCTATTTGGTATAATGGAATATCAAAATCTCTTATACTTAAATTGCAAACGACACAGAATAAGCTGCTAAGATTTATATTCAATCTTGATTCAAAAAGTCATGTTGGGTATCAGCATTTTAAATCTCTTGATTGACTGCCTGTTGACAAGAGAGTTGATGATATTATAATTATTGTGCCATGTATACAAAATTAAGCACAACATATCACCTGATTATATGCAGGATTATTTAACATTGCAAAAATCTGTACACTCTTACAACACCAGACTAAAAGAGAGAGGTGGTTTCAGTTTGCCCAACAAACGCTTTCTTTTATACTGGATCTAAACTTTGGAACAGCTTACCAGTTGAATTTACTGATATACACAACTTATCTTCCTTCAAGTCAGCAATCAAGAGGCACTTGATGAAAAAAAAAAATTCTTATTATTGTCTATATTTACACAGCATTTTAATGCGCTCGACTGCTTTTTATGATATTTATAATTCTCGGCAAAAAACTTGTTCTATCTTGCACTATTGTCAATTACTTTACTGGTGCATAACTGGTGCATAACTTGTGTTTCTCATCTGTTAAATTAAGGGACTGTGATGCAAGTTTTAATATTCTATTTAATAATATGACTTACAGTTTAATTCATGTGATATAGCATCCGCTTGTGATAGTATTCATATTATATCTTAAAGCCTCTCTATGTCATGCCACCTGATTGGTATAGAAAGCATGCCATGGTTTTTCACTATGCATCATTTTATGAATTATTATTTATTATGATGTGATACATGTTTGTGAACCATATTATGTTTTCTGTTTGCCGAAATAAATCTATATATCTAGTAGACCCAGATCAGACCCGTCTGATCAGGGTCTGCTCTGTTTGCTAATAAAATGGATATATCTATTTCTTTACTATCTTTAATTTATACAATGTTCCACCTTCCATATTTTGTTAATGAATATTAAATAGGTATTTAAATTTTGCCTACGTAACACCTCGCTAAACTGGATGTTCCAACTTAGCATCAATATTTGTGTAAGTCTCTTAAAGTTAAACAATAACACCCCTCTAAGACCAGGCGTCCACTAGGACGCCGAATTGTTCCCGAAGGGTTCCCGAATGTGGATATCGCAGATTCTGGA
The DNA here is from genome assembly GCA_963576725.1 of Azorinus chamasolen. Taxonomy (NCBI): domain Eukaryota; kingdom Metazoa; phylum Mollusca; class Bivalvia; order Cardiida; family Solecurtidae; genus Azorinus; species Azorinus chamasolen. Next base: position 67,254,865 of record OY755241.1, on the reverse strand, counting down.
TGATTCGGCATGCCTTCGGGATGTTCGGGAACCCTTCCGCGTCATTCTTGAACCCTTCGGGAACCATTCTGGGTGATTCGGGGACTGATCAGGGTCGAAAAAGATTCGGCATCCAAGTTTTAAAAGTTTTAAAATTTGGACGCCGAATCTTTTATTCGGGAAGGCTTCGGGACCTTCTGGAACCCTTCGGGACGTTCGGGAACCCTTCGCTGTGGCTTCGGGGTAGATTCGGGGTCATTCTGCAAGGCTTCGGGATCTCCTATCCACCCCGAGCGGTTCAAGAATGATGCCGAATCGATGCAGAATGCTTCCCGAAGGCTTCCCGAATGCTTCCCGAAGACGCGGAAGGGTTCCCGAACCCATGCGGAAGACATGCCGAATGTATGATGAACAATTCATATACTTAATATGAAGTATTTTTATCTAAGCAAAATCCTTATAGACATTATGTTATATTTTATATTATTATATTAATCAGAAAATAACAGTTTGTGCATGAACTATCTAATTAAATCCAGTCTGTTACACATTCTTAAATACTGTTTTTGATTTAGATTACCCTCAATTATTATCAAATACAATATGTATTCTTTAAATGACAATTAAACAAACGTCTTACAATTTGATTTTACAAATTTTATGAAAATGTATGCTCTGATATATTTTTAAGTAACAGGCTTAGCTAAGTTATTACTTAAGAATGTTCGTGAAACTGGGGCTTGAATAGTCTCAGAAGATGCTGATGTCAGCAAAACTTATATCTGTAAAAGAACGGGATTTCGAGATATAAAATAAAATATACAAGAAACTTTACTTATAATCGGATGTTACAAAACAGCTTATTTACCATAAGCTAGAAGTTATTTATCGACTAAAACAATAGCTTCTTAACAAAATACATTCCATTACTATAGCTATAAAATATAACACATCTCATTTTTGCTACCTATTATAAATAGCTTAAAATAGCATGTATATAATAAATCCCTTATACTCGTAATTATGTTTTTGTTTTAACAAAAAACAAATAAAACACATGAGAGGGAATCATTTATATGTAGATGTATGTGTGTGCGTACGTTTGTGTGTGCTCTTCACAAGTACTAGCTAAGAGTGTATTTGAGCCCCACCCAAACAGGGTCTACAGAGTTTGTATTAATATTAATATATAGATATGTGTGTATCCTTTACAAGTAGTATATTTGCAAAGAGTGTACTTGTCTTTTGCAAACAGTGGAGATTTTGAAAAAGGGATTCGTGTTTGACCCACCCAAAAAGGGTCCATAGAGTTTGTTATTTTGCAACACATATATAGCTGTAATAGATAAATGTCAATATTTATTTACATTAATTATCATGTACACACTTACTTATTTTGTAGTATAAGGCTGTGTGCATATAGTATGGATATGTGTAAGTGGATCTATACTTGTACTATAGAAGCCTAAGAACTATCTTTAGATGCAAATTAAGGTATGAAATGGAAATAAGACATACATGAGTAATAGTCGTTAAGAACTGACATAGAAAATGAATCTTTCTTAATTAATTATGAGAGGTTTTTAAGCAATCCCCAGTAACATATATTGAAATAGTACGACACCATGCATGGAGAGGAGAAGAAGGTAATATATACAGTTTAAAAAGGGTACATGTATTAATATAAAGCAAGCATAAGAATGTTCATCCGGACGTAAAGGAACTGTCAGTATTTATTACATGATAATGGTGCCATGTACTCCGATCCACTACCCATTAGGTGTTGGGGGCCGGAGGTAACCATCCGCTCCATCCGAATGAATCTAGTCTAGATATAAGTGGGGGGGGGGGGGGGGGGGGGGGGGCATCTTTTCCACTCCAACGAGACATCTTTTCCATTCCAAAACACAAAAATGCGACATCGTTATATTCCCAGACTCTCAATTCGGCAACCCTTCGGCCTTATTTCTGCAACGATTCGGCATCCCTTCGGCATGTTCTGCAACGGTTCCGCAACCTTTCCGCACGATCGGAAACCATTCGGGAGGTTATCCTCAAGGTTTCGGCATGATTCTGCATCGCTTCGGCGTCTGTTCCGCAACGCTTCGTAAGCCATTTCCCGAATACTTGCGGAATACATGCCGAATGACCCCGAATACAAAGCTGATCCCGAATGGTTCCCGAATCGAGCAAAATTTATTCGGCAACCCTTCGGCAAGGCTTCGGCGCTCTAGTGGACGCCAGGCATAAACTGGATGTTCCAACTTAGCATCAATATTTGTGTAAGTCTCTTAAAGTTACACAGTAATACCCCTCTAAACTGGATGTTCCAACTTAGCATCAATATTTGTGTAAGTGTCTTAAAGTTACACAGTAACACCCCTCTAAACTGGATGTTCCAACTTAGCATCACTACTCGTCTGTAAGACAGGTGGCAGCGTAAACCATTACCTCATAGGCTATTTTCAGACCTAACCTGTTTGAATGAATCTACCAAATAGGAGCATTAACTAGAGAAAATCACAATCTATCACAATGGTTTCAAGAAGATACATTTACAGAGGCGTAGAAAGGCGTATTTATGGAGGAAAGGGTTAAAGCAGGATGAAAGTTATGCAGAAAGCTCCCCGTGTTTGGGAAATGTTTAACCCTTTCTCTAATGTAAATGCTGCTTGCAAACAGAGTGGACCCAGATCAGACAACTGCTGTAGGAGCCATTTGACCATTTCAAACAGAGCAGATCCAGATCAGACAGCTACTGTATGAACAATTTGGCCTTTGCAAAAAATTAGACCCAGATCAGACAGCTGCTGTAGGAACAATTGGGCCTTTGCAAATAGAGTAGACACATTTCAGACAGCTACTGTAGAAACAATTTGGCCTTTTCAAACGGTAGACCCAGATCAGACAGCTACATGTACATGTATTGTAGGGGCCATTTGAAATTTGCAAACAGAGTAGATCCAGATCAGACAGCTATTGTACGGGCCATTTGACATTTGCACACAGAGTAGACCCATATCAGACAGCTACTGTAGGGGCCATTTGACATTTGCAGAGTAGACCCAGATCAGACGGCTGCTGTAGGAACAATTTGGCCTTTGCAAACAGAATTGACCCAGATCAGACAGCTGCTGTAGGAACAATTATGCCTTATTTAACAGTATAATACCCAGATCAGACAGCTACTGTAGGAGCCATTTGACATTTGCAAACAGAGAAGATCCAGATCAGACAGCTATTGTACGGGCCATTTGACATTTGCAAACAGAGTAGACCCAGATCAGACAGCTATTGTACTGGCCATTTGACATTTGCAAACATAGTACACCCAGATCAGACAGCTATTGTGGGAACAATTTGGCCTGTCCCAGTACCTTAATCATATAATAATAATAATTTAAAAAAACGAGCTAAAATTTTGTCCAAAGTGGAGTAAAAAAAAAATGATTGGAATGCTTAAAAACATTTGTGCAGGTTTTTCCTACATGAATGAAGAACATAACACTCGGTACAAAATGTATGCTATCCTGTCCTACAATTATAAGATGCAAATAAAAAATCTAAAAATGAGTCTAAGATAAGTTACTCAAAATTTGACTTGCAAAGACTCAACCTAGAAAATAGTAGTTTACTCTCCAAGCAAGATCGAATTAGAAAATGGGAAACAGTTACTAAGGAGATATAACACCAGAATATTTTAACACAGGTGCAATGGTTATGGGTTAAATATTAAGTGCAGTGTTAACGATTAAGGGAAGGAGATGTATTCTAATATTCTGACAGTATCACCCATCAAAGACAAAAAAATATGTAGTCCAAATCCTATAGGCTGAGTCTGGATACAAGACAAAAATGTAGTCAGTAACTATGTTTGAAATTCAGTTTTTATGGAAACATCTCAAAAACTTCAAAAAACTTTGAAAAACATTTTCTTCAAATTAATCAGTGTAAATTCTACAATTAAACTGCAAACACTGACTTCTTCACCCCCATTGTAGAAAGGTAAACTCATTACTTGATGTTTTATATGGATCCAAATTGTTTGCGACTCGACTTGGCCTCTGGCTTACCATGCCAACACTACCGACTGAGCTACCAAGTCCGGCTACAGATCTATAACCAATTCCCTCATATAAAGGCATTTTCACACAATTACAAACAGTAGACCCAGATTAGGCGGTTCCTATATAAGCCGTCAGATCAGAGTCTACTATATTTGAGCCGTCAGACCAGAGTCTACTATATTTGCTTTGAACATGACAGAGGACTTATTTTGTCAAAGAAAATAAATTCCTTGAACAGTTTAGATCATAAAATATCTATTATGACATAATTTATTACCTGAGTATTGAAACAGGTAATAGGAATATTTAAAAAATCAAAGTAAAACATTTTCTTATTTCTCTGACACTGTAAAATCATACCTATATTATGCTTTAAGCAGACATACCCTGCTTATACAGCAATTGTCTAGACTGGGTCTACTCTGTTTGCAAACGCTTAGAAACCAGGCAAAGGGTTAAATATCTCTGACAAACTCATTCTTACTAATACTCATTAGAATCACAGCAATCCTCTAGTATTGGTCTACTCTGTTTACAAATGTGCAAAAACGAGGCATATTTATGGAGTAAAGGGTTAAATTTCTCTGACAAACTTATTCTTACTGGTACTCATTAGAATCACAGCAACCGCCTAGTCTGGGTCTCCTATGTTTACAAATGTGTAGAAACTAGGCATATTTATGGAGTAAAGGGTTAAATTTCTCTGACAAACTCATTCTTACTGGTACTCATTAGAATCACAGCAACCGTCTAGTCTGGGTCTACTATGTTTGCAAATGTGCAGAAACCAGGCACATTTATGGAGTAAAGTGCTAATTTTCTCTGACAAACTCATTCTTACTGGTACTCATTAGAAATACAGCAACCATCTAGTCTGGGTCTACTATATTTACATATGTGTAGAAACCAGGCATATTTATGGATTAAAGGGTTAAATTGCTCTGACAAACTCATTCTTGCTGGTACTCATTAGAATCACAGCAACGTCTAGTCTGGGTCTACTATGTTTACAAATGTATAGAAACCAGGCATATTTATGGAGTGAAGGGTTAAATTTCTCTGACAAACTCATTCTTACTGGTACTCATTAGAATCACACAAACCATCTAGTCTGGGTCTACTATGTTTGCAAATGTGCAGAAACCAGGCACATTTATGGAGTAAAGTGCTAAATTTCTCTGACAAACTCATTCTTGCTGGTACTCATTAGAATCACAGCAACTGTCCAGTTTGGGCCTACGCTGTTTGCAAATGTGCAGAAACCAGGCATTGTTATGGAAAAAAGGGTTAAAATTCTCAGATACACTCATTCTTTTTGGTACTCATTAGAATCACACCAACTGTTTAATCTTTGTCAGCAACTGTCTAATCTTTGTTTACTATGTTTACAAATGTGTAGAAACAAGGAATATTTATAGAATAAAGTGTTAAATTTCTCTGACAAACTCATTCTTGCTGGTACTCATTAGAATCACAGCAACCATCTAGTCTGGGTCTACTATGTTTACAAATGTGTAGAAACCAGGCATATTTATGGAGTAAAGGGTTTTATTTCTCTGATAAACTCATTCTTACTGGTACTCATTAGAATCACATCAACCGTCTAGTCTGGGTCTACTGTGTTTACAAATGTGTATAAACCAGGCATATTTATGGAGTAAAGTGTAAAATTTCTGACAAACTCATTCTTACTGGTACTCATTAGAATCACACCAACCGTCTAGTCTTGATCTACTATGTTTACAAATGTGTAGAAACCAGACATATTTATGGAGTAAAGGGTTAAATTTCTCTGACAAACTCATTCTTGCTGGTACTCATTAGAACCACAACAACCGTCTAATCTAATAACTAATGACTCCAAAGCTAACAGGGGGAGACAATTCAAAAACCCTACATGCACAATAACTCATGCTGGTGAACATGCCTGTGAAGTTTGTTCTCTGGTCTTAGCGGTTTCAGAGATATGCATGACACAAACATTTTCTGATTTTAAGTCATCAGGGGCAATAACTCCAAAGTTATCAGGGGAGAAAATTCAAAAACACCAGGTGAACAACAACTCATGCTTGTCAACATTCCTTTGAATTGATCCTAGCCCTACTGGTTTCAGAGATACATGCGACACAATTTTGTGACGGACAGACGGACGGACAGACAGCAAACAGACAACTCTTGCAAAAACAATAAATGGGGGAGACATAATAATTGCCTACGGATGATGCTTGTGATGGTGAACAAGTGCTCCCAGTTTCAATGGGTTATGTTCCCAACTTGAAAAGCTTTATCTCTCAGGGTTATGTAAATAAGCGGACCTCAATTAAAAAAAAGGGCTATATTTCTGTCAAAATGTTAGGTTATGAAGGTTAACAAGTGTTCAAAGTTTCAAAGCTTTGTCTCAAAGGGTTATGTAAATAAGTGAACTTGAACAAAAGTCTTAATAAAACTTAAAATGCTGGGGCGAGTAGAATTGCTCCACTATTCTTCAAACAGTCAAGCTAAAAACAAACACCAATAAATAATTCTGTAAACACCCTTATACAGTCATATATAGTCAGCTGACTTATACAGTCATATAATTATAGTCACTAGTCAGCTGACTCAGTTCTCATAACGACAATGTTCACTCCCACAAAAAGTGTCTTAACCCTTTCCCTCATATAAACATGTTTTCACACATTTGCAAACAGAGTAGACCCAGATCAGACTGCTCCTCTGCTGTTTGCTAATAAAATTTGATAGATCTTTTTCTTTGCTTTCTTTAATTTCCCATATTTCTTTATTTTTGTTAACTATTTTGTTAACGAATATTCAATAGGTATTAAAATTTGGACTACATACAGAATTGGGAAAGGGTTGAAGTTAAACAGTACCACCCCTCTAAACTGGGTGTTCCAACTTAGCTCGTCAAAATAGGCAGAAAGTACAGATTTTCTACCCGGCAAAGCTTGTTGCAGAAAAATATAGTCGGAGATAAGTTTCCGGAATGGCATAGAATTCTGAGTGAAAGCCGCGTGATTGGAGTTGATTTTGAGAGACTTGAGCATCATGATGATAGCCTGACAGACCGATCAAGTGACACCAGTGTGACAAGGTGACAGCGACAGTGATGCGTTTTCGAGTGACGATTGCGTTTTCACGTCACCGCAGAAGCAGAAAAGTCAGACTGACGTTAACAGTGAGAGTGACAGACACGCCCACCGGCAGGTACATAAACAAGGTGAAACGGACGTGTCACATGATCAGTCACGTGATGAAACACCGACACACAGGGCTGGAACAAACATTAAGAAAACGAGATTACCTGTTCATAAGAAATCAAATTCCAGTCCTGTGCAACAGCATAGGAAGGATAATCCAAAACTACGGCCAGGAAAAGCCGACACTAAGCAGGGAACTTCAGTGAAACAGTCGGAAAACACTGACACTAATCGCGACTGTTGCCCACAGCACATGTTAGATCCCGGTACACGTTATAAAAATAGATCCGGAATACCCCAAACAGACTGAAAGTAGGGCTGTTTTGAAAAACGTGATGAATTTTATAGACATTTGGATCTGTATAGATCAAATCAGACCGAGGAGAACCGCATTAATACGACAACAGTAAGGGCAGCTTATAAGTGTTTAACTCGTAGTAAAAAATCAGAATATAATAAACGCCAGACAAAACAGCTTGAATCAATGAGGTTTAGAAATGCGAAAGAATACTGGAAGATGTTGAAAGGAACAACTTCAGAATTAAAGTCGAAACAGCTAGATGCTGGAAAATTTTCAGACTATTTCAAAGCTTTAATGACCCGAATTCGGTATTTTTTTCAGCCGAATGAGGATGTGTTATCTTTTAATGAAAAATATTTACAAGGAGAGCTCCAAGAAATATTTTCTGAGCTTAACGTACTTATTACACAGGACGAAATTTTTAAAGCTTGCAAAGATTTTAAACCTGGAAAATCTGGTGGACCTGATTTAGTTTTAAATGAATTTTATTAAACACGGTATAGATTCACTTATTCCATATATTCATAAACTGTTTGATAAAGTCATAGGTACAGTTTTTTCCCAGATCAATGGGCAGAAGGCAATATCGTGCCTTTATTTAAAAAGGGTGATGTAAATGATACAAGTAATTACAGAGATATAACCTTGCTAAGTACACTAGGGAAACTTTTTACTAATTGCTAATTGCTTAAGTAAAAGCTTCTCTTTGACACTTGGACTCGCTCAGGGTGAGTGTCTCTCGCCATTTATGTTCAAAATGTTTTTAAATGATCCGGAAGAGACATATATCTTAAAGGATTTGAAGGTATAGACATTTACACGATAAAGCTTTGTTTACTCTTATATGCAGACGACATTGTGTTATTCTCTACTACAGAGCATGGATTACAAAAAGGACTAGACATACTTTATGACTATTGTCAAAGATGGAAACTTGTAGTTAGAACTTTTTAAGAAAGTGGTAGAACACGTAGAGGTACTAAATTTACATATTAAAATCTCGACATAGAAATAGTTTCAAAATTTAATTACCTAGGCATAACTTTTACTTGCGGCGGTGCTTTTTCTGAAACAGATTCGGCACTTGCTGGCCAGGCTTTGAAGGCTCTTTTCAAACTCAAGTCACATCTTTATAATTTTACAGATTTTTCTGCAGCACACAACCTTCATCTGTTCGACAAGCTTATTCTACCAATACAGGGTTGCCACAAACCAGGGGAAAAAAAATTCCCTGACATTTCCCTGACATAATTTCAAATTTCCCTGACACATTTCATCGCGAAATTTGGTCTTTCTGTCATAATTTCTGTAATATGTTATGGATGTTTTAAAATATATAACATTCATTCTCATGTTTTCAAAATTCCCTGACAATTCCCTGACATTTGCCTATATTTTCAATTTTCCCTGACAGTTCTCAAAATTCCCTGACCTTGAAAAAATTTAAATTTCCCTGACTTTTCCCTGACGCGTGGCAACCCTGCAATACTGACATACGGGAGTGAAGGTTGTGGGTTTTCAAAGGCAGAAACGCTAGAATGAGTACATTTAAAGTTTAGCAAACAGCTGCTTGAAGTAAAAGGACAAACACAGAACAATTTCATTTATGGAGAATTAGGAAGAACGTCATTGAAAGAGTATAGGTTTGTTTCTGTAATACATTAATGGCTAAAGATTATACATTGTAATGATACAAAATATGTTAAGTGTGTTTATAATATGATGTTAGATGATCTGCAAAAATGGCCTCAATGGTTATCAAAAGTGAAAAATGTATTGGAATCGCTTGCGTTTTATGACATTTGGTTAAACCAAGGTGTAGGGAACTCTAAACTTTTTCTAAATATCTTTAAACAGAGAATTACTGATAACTTTATTCAAGTTTGGCATGATGAACTTTCCAATTCGTCAAGGGCTGATAGCTATATCGTTTATTCTCAGATTTTGGTTTTAAAGAATATCTAAGCAAAGTCAGTATCACAAAATTTAGAAAAGAATTAACGAGATTAAGAGTTTCATCACACAGATTTGAAATTGAAACAGGACGTTGGCATACACCACATCCCACGCCACGCCAAGATAGAAAATGTCAGTTATGTAACATCCTTGAAGATGAATATCACTTTTGTTGGAATGTCCTCTTTATAACAATCTGCAGAAAATTTACATAAGACAATCATACTGGAGATATCCAAATATGTTCAAATTTATTGATTTTCTCGATCAGGAAACGAAACTGAGTTAAGAAATTTATCTATGTATATAAATGCTTCAAGTTAAGAAGCGACACGTTCTTTGATAATAATTAAACCAATTCGAATTAATGTACATGTATAGTATTATAGTGATTCTTGTGTTGAGCGACCACTGAGTGAAGTAGTGTGGAAATCACTGGGTACGAGTTGTTGCTTGTGTGGGAAGAGAACGGTGCAGAGCTCGAAAGGGAGCTTTCTGCGTTGTTTTTGCATGCATTAAGCGCTCGCTTGAATGTAAATTACAGACAGCGCTAATAGGTGGTCGCTTAATAAATGGTTGGGTGGAAAACTAAGAGCGAACAACTACATACATGTATTTGCTCCACCATGTACAATGATAAATATGATTTCATCATTTTTCCTTCGTAAAGACGGGTATTTTTTATTAGCTGATGTTACGAATATTTTCTATTACGTATCAGCATAATTATAGTGTATGCCGTTGACCATATGTAGTGTATATTTGTATGCTTGTGTGCTGTTGGGCCTATGGCCTTATGTAAGAATAAACTATCTATATCTAACATTTGCGTAAGTGTCTTAAAGTTACACAGTAACACCCCTCTAAACTGGATGTTCCAACTTAGCATCAATATTTGTGTAAGTGTCTTAAAGTTACACAGTAACACCCCTCTAAACTAGATGTTCCAACTTAGCATCACTACTCGTCTGTAAGACAGGTGGCAGCGTAAACCATTACCTCATAGGCTATTTTTAGACCCAACCTGTTTGAATGAATCTACCAAATAGGAGCATTAACTAGAGAAAATCACAATCTATCACAATGGTTTCAAGAAGATACATTTACAGAGGCGTAGAAAGGCGTATTTATGGAGGAAAGGGTTAAAGCAGGATGAAAGTTATGCAGAAAGCTCCCCGTGTTTGGGAAATGTTTAACCCTTTCTCTAATGTAAATGCTGCTTGAAAACAGAGTGGACCCAGATCAGACAACTGCTGTAGGAGCCATTTGACCTTTTCAAACAGAGCAGATCCAGATCAGACAGCTGCTGTATGAACAATTTGGCCTTTGCAAAAAATTAGACCCAGATCAGACAGCTGCTGTAGGAACAATTTGGCCTTTGCAAATACAGTAGACACATTTCAGACAGCTACTGTAGAAACAATTTGGCCTTTTCAAACGGTAGACCCAGATCAGACAGCTACATGTACATGTATTGTAGGGGCCATTTGAAATTTGCAAACAGAGTAGATCCAGATCAGACAGCTATTGTACGGGCCATTTGACATTTGCACACAGAGTAGACCCATATCAGACAGCTACTGTTGGGGCCATTTGACATTTGCAGAGTAGACCCAGATCAGACAGCTGCTGTAGGAACAATTTGGCCTTTGCAAACAGAATGTCAGACCCAGATCAGACAGCTGCTGTAGGAACAATTATGCCTTATTTAACAGTATAATACCCAGATCAGACAGCTACTGTAGGAGCCATTTGACATTTGCAAACAGAGAAGATCCAGATCAGACAGCTATTGTACGGGCCATTTGACATTTGCAAACAGAGTAGACCCAGATCAGACAGCTATTGTACTGGCCATTTGACATTTGCAAACATAGAACACCCAGATCAGACAGCTATTGTAGGAACAATTTGGCCTGTCCCAGTACCTTAATCATATAATAATAATAATTTAAAAAAACGAGCTAAAATTTTGTCCAAAGTGGAGTAAAAATAAAATGATTGGAATGCTTAAAAACATTTGTGCAGGTTTTTCCTACATGAATGAAGAACATAACACTCGGTACAAAATGTATGCTATCCTGTCCTACAATAATAAGATGCAAATAAAAAATCTAAAAATGAGTCTAAGATAAGTTACTCAAAATTTGACTTGCAAAGACTCAACCTAGAAAATAGTAGTGTACTCTCCAAGCAAGATCGAATTAGAAAATGGGAAACAGTTACTAAGGAGATATAACACCAGAATATTTTAACACAGGTGCAATGGTTATGGGTTAAATATTAAGTGCAGTGTTAACGATTAAGAGAAGGAGATGTATTCTAATATTCTGACAGTATCACCCATCAAAGACAAAAAAATATGTAGTCCAAATCCTATAGGCTGAGTCTGGATACAAGACAAAAATGTAGTCAGTTATTATGCTTGAAATTCAGTTTTTATGGAAACATCTCAAAAACTTCAAAAAACTTTGAAAAACATTTTCTTCAAATTAATCAGTGTAAATTCTACAATTAAACTGCAAACACTGACTTCTTCACCCCCATTGTAGAAAGGTAAACTCATTACTTGATGTTTTATATGGATCCAAATTGTTTGCGACTCGACTTGGCCTCTGGCTTACCATGCCAACACTACCGACTGAGCTACCAAGTCCGGCTACAGATCTATAACCAATTCCCTCATATAAAGGCATTTTCACACAATTACAAACAGTAGACCCAGATTAGGCGGTTCCTATATAAGCCGTCAGATCAGAGTCTACTATATTTGAGCCGTCAGACCAGAGTCTACTATATTTGTTTTGAACATGACAGAGGACTTATTTTGTCAAAGAAAATAAATTCCTTGAACAGTTTAGATCATAAAATATCTATTATGACAATTTATTACCTGAGTATTGAAACAGGTAATAGGAATATTTAAAAAATCAAAGTAAAACATTTTCTTATTTCTCTGACACTGTAAAATCATACCTATATTATGCTTTAAGCAGACATACCCTGCTTATACAGCAATTGTCTAGACTGGGTCTACTCTGTTTGCAAACGCTTAGAAACCAGGCAAAGGGTTAAATATCTCTGACAAACTCATTCTTACTAATACTCATTAGAACCACAGCAATCGTCTAGTATTGGTCTACTCTGTTTACAAATGTGCAAAAACGAGGCATATTTATGGAGTAAAGGGTTAAATTTCTCTGACAAACTTATTCTTACTGGTACTCATTAGAATCACAGCAACCGCCTAGTCTGGGTCTCCTATGTTTACAAATGTGTAGAAACCAGGCATATTTATGGAGTAAAGGGTTAAATTTCTCTGACAAACTCATTCTTACTGGTACTCATTAGAATCACAGCAACCGTCTAGTCTGGGTCTACTATGTTTGCAAATGTGCAGAAACCAGGCATATTTATGGAGTAAAGTGCTAAATTTCTCTGACAAACTCATTCTTACTGGTACTCATTAGAATCACAGCAATCGTCTAGTCTAGGTCTATTATGTTTACAAATGTGTAGACACTAGGCCTATTTATGGAGTAAAGTGTAAAATTTCTCTGACAAACTCATTCTTACTGGTACTCATTAGAAATACAGCAACCATCTAGTCTGGGTCTACTTTATTTACATATGTGTAGAAACCAGGCATATTTATGGATTAAAGGGTTAAATTGCTCTGACAAACTCATTCTTGCTGGTACTCATTAGAATCACAGCAACCGTCTAGTCTGGGTCTACTATGTTTACAAATGTATAGAAACCAGGCATATTTATGGAGTGAAGGGTTAAATTTCTCTGACAAACTCATTCTTACTGGTACTCATTAGAATCACGCCAACCGTTTAGTCTGGGTCTACTGTGTTTTACAAATGTGTATAAACCAGGCATATTTATGGAGTAAAGGGTTAAATTTCTCTGACAAACTCATTCTTGCTGGTACTCATTAGAATCACAGCAACTGTCCAGTTTAGGCCTACGCTGTTTGCAAATGTGCAGAAACCAGGCATTGTTATGGAAAAAAGGGATAAATTTCTCAGATACACTCATTCTTTTTGGTACTCATTAGAATCACAGCAACCGTCTAATCTTTGTTTACTATGTTTTCAAATGTGTAGAAACAAGGAATATTTATAGAATAAAGTGTTAAATTTCTCTGACAAACTCATTCTTGCTGGTACTCATTAGAATCACAGCAACCATCTAGTCTGGGTCTACTATGTTTACAAATGTGTAGAAACCAGGCATATTTATGGAGTAAAGGGTTTTATTTCTCTGATAAACTCATTCTTACTGGTACTCATTAGAATCACAGCAACCGTCTAGTCTGGGTCTACTGTGTTTTACAAATGTGTATAAACCAGGCATATTTGTGGAGTAAAGTGTAAAATTTCTCTGACAAACTCATTCTTACTGGTACTCATTAGAATCACACCAACCGTCTAGTCTTGATCTACTATGTTTACAAATGTGTAGAAACCAGACATATTTATGGAGTAAAGGGTTAAATTTCTCTGACAACAAACTCATTCTTGCTGGTACTCATTAGAACCACAACAACCGTCTAATCTAATAACTAATGACTCCAAAGCTAACAGGGGGAGACAATTCAAAAACCCTACATGCACAATAACTCATGCTGGTGAACATGCCTGTGAAGTTTGTTCTCTGGTCTTAGCGGTTTCAGAGATATGCGTGACACAAACATTTTCTGATTTTAAGTCATCAGGGGCAATAACTCCAAAGTTATCAGGGGAGAAAATTCAAAAACACCAGGTAGTCTGGGTCTACTATGTTTACAAATGTATAGAAACCAGGCATATTTATGGAGTGAAGGGTTAAATTTCTCTGACAAACTCATTCTTACTGGTACTCATTAGAATCACGCCAACCGTTTAGTCTGGGTCTACTCTGTTTGCAAATGTGTAGAAACCAGGCATATTTATGGAGTAAAGGGTTAAATTTCTCTGACAAACTCATTCTTGCTGGTACTCATTAGAATCACAGCAACTGTCCAGTTTAGGCCTACGCTGTTTGCAAATGTGCAGAAACCAGGCATTGTTATGGTAAAAAGGGATAAATTTCTCAGATACACTCATTCTTTTTGGTACTCATTAGAATCACAGCAACCGTCTAATCTTTGTTTACTATGTTTACAAATGTGTAGAAACAAGGAATATTTATAGAATAAAGTGTTAAATTTCTCTGACAAACTCATTCTTGCTGGTACTCATTAGAATCACAGCAACCATCTAGTCTGGGTCTACTATGTTTACAAATGTGTAGAAACCAGGCATATTTATGGAGTAAAGGGTTTTATTTCTCTGATAAACTCATTCTTACTGGTACTCATTAGAATCACAGCAACCGTCTAGTCTGGGTCTACTGTGTTTTACAAATGTGTATAAACCAGGCATATTTGTGGAGTAAAGTGTAAAATTTCTCTGACAAACTCATTCTTACTGGTACTCATTAGAATCACACCAACCGTCTAGTCTTGATCTACTATGTTTACAAATGTGTAGAAACCAGACATATTTATGGAGTAAAGGGTTAAATTTCTCTGACAACAAACTCATTCTTGCTGGTACTCATTAGAACCACAACAACCGTCTAATCTAATAACTAATGACTCCAAAGCTAACAGGGGGAGACAATTCAAAAACCCTACATGCACAATAACTCATGCTGGTGAACATGCCTGTGAAGTTTGTTCTCTGGTCTTAGCGGTTTCAGAGATATGCGTGACACAAACATTTTCTGATTTTAAGTCATCAGGGGCAATAACTCCAAAGTTATCAGGGGAGAAAATTCAAAAACACCAGGTGAACAACAACTCATGCTTGTCAACATTCCTTTGAATTGATCCTAGCCCTACTGGTTTCAGAGATACATGCGACACAATTTTGTGACGGACAGACGGACGGACAGACAGCAAACAGACAACTCTTGCAAAAACAATAAATGGGGGAGACATAATAATTGCCTACGGATGATGCTTGTGATGGTGAACAAGTGCTCCCAGTTTCAATGGGTTATGTTCCCAATTTGAAAAGCTTTATCTCTCAGGGTTATGTAAATAAGCGGACCTCAATTAAAAAAAAGGGCTATAATTCTGTCAAAATGTTAGGTTATGAAGGTTAACAAGTGTTCAAAGTTTCAAAGCTTTGTCTCAAAGGGTTATGTAAATAAGTGAACTTGAACAAAAGTCTTAATAAAACTTAAAATGCTGGGGCGAGTAGAATTGCTCCACTATTCTTCAAACAGTCAAGCTAAAAACAAACACCAATAAATAATTCTGTAAACACCCTTATACAGTCATATATAGTCAGCTGACTTATACAGTCATATAATTATAGTCACTAGTCAGCTGACTCAGTTCTCATAACGACAATGTTCACTCCCACAAAAAGTGTCTTAACCCTTTCCCTCATATAAACATGTTTTCACACATTTGCAAACAGAGTAGACCCAGATCAGACTGCTCCTCTGCTGTTTGCTAATAAAATTTGATAGATCTTTTTCTTTGCTTTCTTTAATTTCCCATATTTCTTTATTTTTGTTAACTATTTTGTTAACGAATATTCAATAGGTATTAAAATTTGGACTACATACAGAATTGGGAAAGGGTTGAAGTTAAACAGTACCACCCCTCTAAACTGGGTTGGAACAACTTAGCTCGTCAAAATAGGCAGAAAGTACAGATTTTCTACCGGCAAAGCTTGTTGTTGCAGAAAAATATAGTCGGAGATAAGTTTCCGGAATGGCATAGAATTCTGAGTGAAAGCCGCGTGATTGGAGTTGATTTTGAGAGACTTGAGCATCATGATGATAGCCTGACAGACCGATCAAGTGACACCAGTGTGACAAGGTGACAGCGACAGTGATGCGTTTTCGAGTGACGATTGCGTTTTCACGTCACCGCAGAAGCAGAAAAGTCAGACTGACGTTAACAGTGAGAGTGACAGACACGCCCACCGGCAGGTACATAAACAAGGTGAAACGGACGTGTCACATGATCAGTCACGTGATGAAACACCGACACACAGGGCTGGAACAAACATTAAGAAAACGAGATTACCTGTTCATAAGAAATCAAATTCCAGTCCTGTGCAACAGCATAGGAAGGATAATCCAAAACTACGGCCAGGAAAAGCCGACACTAAGCAGGGAACTTCAGTGAAACAGTCGGAAAACACTGACACTAATCGCGACTGTTGCCCACAGCACATGTTAGATCCCGGTACACGTTATAAAAATAGATCCGGAATACCCCAAACAGACTGAAAGTAGGGCTGTTTTGAAAAACGTGATGAATTTTATAGACATTTGGATCTGTATAGATCAAATCAGACCGAGGAGAACCGCATTAATACGACAACAGTAAGGGCAGCTTATAAGTGTTTAACTCGTAGTAAAAAATCAGAATATAATAAACGCCAGACAAAACAGCTTGAATCAATGAGGTTTAGAAATGCGAAAGAATACTGGAAGATGTTGAAAGGAACAACTTCAGAATTAAAGTCGAAACAGCTAGATGCTGGAAAATTTTCAGACTATTTCAAAGCTTTAATGACCCGAATTCGGTATTTTTTTCAGCCGAATGAGGATGTGTTATCTTTTAATGAAAAATATTTACAAGGAGAGCTCCAAGAAATATTTTCTGAGCTTAACGTACTTATTACACAGGACGAAATTTTTAAAGCTTGCAAAGATTTTAAACCTGGAAAATCTGGTGGACCTGATTTAGTTTTAAATGAATTTTATTAAACACGGTATAGATTCACTTATTCCATATATTCATAAACTGTTTGATAAAGTCATAGGTACAGTTTTTTCCCAGATCAATGGGCAGAAGGCAATATCGTGCCTTTATTTAAAAAGGGTGATGTAAATGATACAAGTAATTACAGAGATATAACCTTGCTAAGTACACTAGGGAAACTTTTTACTAATTGCTAATTGCTTAAGTAAAAGCTTCTCTTTGACACTTGGACTCGCTCAGGGTGAGTGTCTCTCGCCATTTATGTTCAAAATGTTTTTAAATGATCCGGAAGAGACATATATCTTAAAGGATTTGAAGGTATAGACATTTACACGATAAAGCTTTGTTTACTCTTATATGCAGACGACATTGTGTTATTCTCTACTACAGAGCATGGATTACAAAAAGGACTAGACATACTTTATGACTATTGTCAAAGATGGAAACTTGTAGTTAGAACTTTTTAAGAAAGTGGTAGAACACGTAGAGGTACTAAATTTACATATTAAAATCTCGACATAGAAATAGTTTCAAAATTTAATTACCTAGGCATAACTTTTACTTGCGGCGGTGCTTTTTCTGAAACAGATTCGGCACTTGCTGGCCAGGCTTTGAAGGCTCTTTTCAAACTCAAGTCACATCTTTATAATTTTACAGATTTTTCTGCAGCACACAACCTTCATCTGTTCGACAAGCTTATTCTACCAATACAGGGTTGCCACAAACCAGGGGAAAAAAAATTCCCTGACATTTCCCTGACATAATTTCAAATTTCCCTGACACATTTCATCGCGAAATTTGGTCTTTCTGTCATAATTTCTGTAATATGTTATGGATGTTTTAAAATATATAACATTCATTCTCATGTTTTCAAAATTCCCTGACAATTCCCTGACATTTGCCTATATTTTCAATTTTCCCTGACAGTTCTCAAAATTCCCTGACCTTGAAAAAATTTAAATTTCCCTGACTTTTCCCTGACGCGTGGCAACCCTGCAATACTGACATACGGGAGTGAAGGTTGTGGGTTTTCAAAGGCAGAAACGCTAGAATGAGTACATTTAAAGTTTAGCAAACAGCTGCTTGAAGTAAAAGGACAAACACAGAACAATTTCATTTATGGAGAATTAGGAAGAACGTCATTGAAAGAGTATAGGTTTGTTTCTGTAATACATTAATGGCTAAAGATTATACATTGTAATGATACAAAATATGTTAAGTGTGTTTATAATATGATGTTAGATGATCTGCAAAAATGGCCTCAATGGTTATCAAAAGTGAAAAATGTATTGGAATCGCTTGCGTTTTATGACATTTGGTTAAACCAAGGTGTAGGGAACTCTAAACTTTTTCTAAATATCTTTAAACAGAGAATTACTGATAACTTTATTCAAGTTTGGCATGATGAACTTTCCAATTCGTCAAGGGCTGATAGCTATATCGTTTATTCTCAGATTTTGGTTTTAAAGAATATCTAAGCAAAGTCAGTATCACAAAATTTAGAAAAGAATTAACGAGATTAAGAGTTTCATCACACAGATTTGAAATTGAAACAGGACGTTGGCATACACCACATCCCACGCCACGCCAAGATAGAAAATGTCAGTTATGTAACATCCTTGAAGATGAATATCACTTTTGTTGGAATGTCCTCTTTATAACAATCTGCAGAAAATTTACATAAGACAATCATACTGGAGATATCCAAATATGTTCAAATTTATTGATTTTCTTCGATCAGGAAACGAAACTGAGTTAAGAAATTTATCTATGTATATAAATGCTTCAAGTTAAGAAGCGACACGTTCTTTGATAATAATTAAACCAATTCGAATTAATGTACATGTATAGTATTATAGTGATTCTTGTGTTGAGCGACCACTGAGTGAAGTAGTGTGGAAATCACTGGGTACGAGTTGTTGCTTGTGTGGGAAGAGAACGGTGCAGAGCTCGAAAGGGAGCTTTCTGCGTTGTTTTTGCATGCATTAAGCGCTCGCTTGAATGTAAATTACAGACAGCGCTAATAGGTGGTCGCTTAATAAATGGTTGGGTGGAAAACTAAGAGCGAACAACTACATACATGTATTTGCTCCACCATGTACAATGATAAATATGATTTCATCATTTTTCCTTCGTAAAGACGGGTATTTTTTATTAGCTGATGTTACGAATATTTTCTATTACGTATCAGCATAATTATAGTGTATGCCGTTGACCATATGTAGTGTATATTTGTATGCTTGTGTGCTGTTGGGCCTATGGCCTTATGTAAGAATAAACTATCTATATCTAACATTTGCGTAAGTGTCTTAAAGTTACACAGTAACACCCCTCTAAACTGGATGTTCCAACTTAGCATCAATATTTGTGTAAGTGTCTTAAAGTTACACAGTAACACCCCTCTAAACTAGATGTTCCAACTTAGCATCACTACTCGTCTGTAAGACAGGTGGCAGCGTAAACCATTACCTCATAGGCTATTTTTAGACCCAACCTGTTTGAATGAATCTACCAAATAGGAGCATTAACTAGAGAAAATCACAATCTATCACAATGGTTTCAAGAAGATACATTTACAGAGGCGTAGAAAGGCGTATTTATGGAGGAAAGGGTTAAAGCAGGATGAAAGTTATGCAGAAAGCTCCCCGTGTTTGGGAAATGTTTAACCCTTTCTCTAATGTAAATGCTGCTTGAAAACAGAGTGGACCCAGATCAGACAACTGCTGTAGGAGCCATTTGACCTTTTCAAACAGAGCAGATCCAGATCAGACAGCTGCTGTATGAACAATTTGGCCTTTGCAAAAAATTAGACCCAGATCAGACAGCTGCTGTAGGAACAATTTGGCCTTTGCAAATACAGTAGACACATTTCAGACAGCTACTGTAGAAACAATTTGGCCTTTTCAAACGGTAGACCCAGATCAGACAGCTACATGTACATGTATTGTAGGGGCCATTTGAAATTTGCAAACAGAGTAGATCCAGATCAGACAGCTATTGTACGGGCCATTTGACATTTGCACACAGAGTAGACCCATATCAGACAGCTACTGTTGGGGCCATTTGACATTTGCAGAGTAGACCCAGATCAGACAGCTGCTGTAGGAACAATTTGGCCTTTGCAAACAGAATGTCAGACCCAGATCAGACAGCTGCTGTAGGAACAATTATGCCTTATTTAACAGTATAATACCCAGATCAGACAGCTACTGTAGGAGCCATTTGACATTTGCAAACAGAGAAGATCCAGATCAGACAGCTATTGTACGGGCCATTTGACATTTGCAAACAGAGTAGACCCAGATCAGACAGCTATTGTACTGGCCATTTGACATTTGCAAACATAGTACACCCAGATCAGACAGCTATTGTAGGAACAATTTGGCCTGTCCCAGTACCTTAATCATATAATAATAATAATTTAAAAAAACGAGCTAAAATTTTGTCCAAAGTGGAGTAAAAATAAAATGATTGGAATGCTTAAAAACATTTGTGCAGGTTTTTCCTACATGAATGAAGAACATAACACTCGGTACAAAATGTATGCTATCCTGTCCTACAATAATAAGATGCAAATAAAAAATCTAAAAATGAGTCTAAGATAAGTTACTCAAAATTTGACTTGCAAAGACTCAACCTAGAAAATAGTAGTGTACTCTCCAAGCAAGATCGAATTAGAAAATGGGAAACAGTTACTAAGGAGATATAACACCAGAATATTTTAACACAGGTGCAATGGTTATGGGTTAAATATTAAGTGCAGTGTTAACGATTAAGAGAAGGAGATGTATTCTAATATTCTGACAGTATCACCCATCAAAGACAAAAAAATATGTAGTCCAAATCCTATAGGCTGAGTCTGGATACAAGACAAAAATGTAGTCAGTAATTATGCTTGAAATTCAGTTTTTATGGAAACATCTCAAAAACTTCAAAAAACTTTGAAAAACATTTTCTTCAAATTAATCAGTGTAAATTCTACAATTAAACTGCAAACACTGACTTCTTCACCCCCATTGTAGAAAGGTAAACTCATTACTTGATGTTTTATATGGATCCAAATTGTTTGCGACTCGACTTGGCCTCTGGCTTACCATGCCAACACTACCGACTGAGCTACCAAGTCCGGCTACAGATCTATAACCAATTCCCTCATATAAAGGCATTTTCACACAATTACAAACAGTAGACCCAGATTAGGCGGTTCCTATATAAGCCGTCAGATCAGAGTCTACTATATTTGAGCCGTCAGACCAGAGTCTACTATATTTGTTTTGAACATGACAGAGGACTTATTTTGTCAAAGAAAATAAATTCCTTGAACAGTTTAGATCATAAAATATCTATTATGACAATTTATTACCTGAGTATTGAAACAGGTAATAGGAATATTTAAAAAATCAAAGTAAAACATTTTCTTATTTCTCTGACACTGTAAAATCATACCTATATTATGCTTTAAGCAGACATACCCTGCTTATACAGCAATTGTCTAGACTGGGTCTACTCTGTTTGCAAACGCTTAGAAACCAGGCAAAGGGTTAAATATCTCTGACAAACTCATTCTTACTAATACTCATTAGAACCACAGCAATCGTCTAGTATTGGTCTACTCTGTTTACAAATGTGCAAAAACGAGGCATATTTATGGAGTAAAGGGTTAAATTTCTCTGACAAACTTATTCTTACTGGTACTCATTAGAATCACAGCAACCGCCTAGTCTGGGTCTCCTATGTTTACAAATGTGTAGAAACCAGGCATATTTATGGAGTAAAGGGTTAAATTTCTCTGACAAACTCATTCTTACTGGTACTCATTAGAATCACAGCAACCGTCTAGTCTGGGTCTACTATGTTTGCAAATGTGCAGAAACCAGGCATATTTATGGAGTAAAGTGCTAAATTTCTCTGACAAACTCATTCTTACTGGTACTCATTAGAATCACAGCAATCGTCTAGTCTAGGTCTATTATGTTTACAAATGTGTAGACCCTAGGCCTATTTATGGAGTAAAGTGTAAAATTTCTCTGACAAACTCATTCTTACTGGTACTCATTAGAAATACAGCAACCATCTAGTCTGGGTCTACTTTATTTACATATGTGTAGAAACCAGGCATATTTATGGATTAAAGGG
Source organism: Azorinus chamasolen (assembly GCA_963576725.1). Lineage (NCBI taxonomy): Eukaryota > Metazoa > Mollusca > Bivalvia > Cardiida > Solecurtidae > Azorinus > Azorinus chamasolen. The sequence continues at coordinate 67,232,464 of OY755241.1, read as the reverse complement.
TTAAATTGCTCTGACAAACTCATTCTTGCTGGTACTCATTAGAATCACAGCAACCGTCTAGTCTGGGTCTACTATGTTTACAAATGTATAGAAACCAGGCATATTTATGGAGTGAAGGGTTAAATTTCTCTGACAAACTCATTCTTACTGGTACTCATTAGAATCACGCCAACCGTTTAGTCTGGGTCTACTCTGTTTGCAAATGTGTAGAAACCAGGCATATTTATGGAGTAAAGGGTTAAATTTCTCTGACAAACTCATTCTTGCTGGTACTCATTAGAATCACAGCAACTGTCCAGTTTAGGCCTACGCTGTTTGCAAATGTGCAGAAACCAGGCATTGTTATGGAAAAAAGGGATAAATTTCTCAGATACACTCATTCTTTTTGGTACTCATTAGAATCACAGCAACCGTCTAATCTTTGTTTACTATGTTTACAAATGTGTAGAAACAAGGAATATTTATAGAATAAAGTGTTAAATTTCTCTGACAAACTCATTCTTGCTGGTACTCATTAGAATCACAGCAACCATCTAGTCTGGGTCTACTATGTTTACAAATGTGTAGAAACCAGGCATATTTATGGAGTAAAGGGTTTTATTTCTCTGATAAACTCATTCTTACTGGTACTCATTAGAATCACAGCAACCGTCTAGTCTGGGTCTACTGTGTTTTACAAATGTGTATAAACCAGGCATATTTGTGGAGTAAAGTGTAAAATTTCTCTGACAAACTCATTCTTACTGGTACTCATTAGAATCACACCAACCGTCTAGTCTTGATCTACTATGTTTACAAATGTGTAGAAACCAGACATATTTATGGAGTAAAGGGTTAAATTTCTCTGACAACAAACTCATTCTTGCTGGTACTCATTAGAACCACAACAACCGTCTAATCTAATAACTAATGACTCCAAAGCTAACAGGGGGAGACAATTCAAAAACCCTACATGCACAATAACTCATGCTGGTGAACATGCCTGTGAAGTTTGTTCTCTGGTCTTAGCGGTTTCAGAGATATGCGTGACACAAACATTTTCTGATTTTAAGTCATCAGGGGCAATAACTCCAAAGTTATCAGGGGAGAAAATTCAAAAACACCAGGTGAACAACAACTCATGCTTGTCAACATTCCTTTGAATTGATCCTAGCCCTACTGGTTTCAGAGATACATGCGACACAATTTTGTGATGGACAGACGGACGGACAGACAGCAAACAGACAACTCTTGCAAAAACAATAAATGGGGGAGACATAATAATTGCCTACGGATGATGCTTGTGATGGTGAACAAGTGCTCCCAGTTTCAATGGGTTATGTTCCCAACTTGAAAAGCTTTATCTCTCAGGGTTATGTAAATAAGCGGACCTCAATTAAAAAAAAGGGCTATATTTCTGTCAAAATGTTAGGTTATGAAGGTTAACAAGTGTTCAAAGTTTCAAAGCTTTGTCTCAAAGGGTTATGTAAATAAGTGAACTTGAACAAAAGTCTTAATAAAACTTAAAATGCTGGGGCGAGTAGAATTGCTCCACTATTCTTCAAACAGTCAAGCTAAAAACAAACACCAATAAATAATTCTGTAAACACCCTTATACAGTCATATATAGTCAGCTGACTTATACAGTCATATAATTATAGTCACTAGTCAGCTGACTCAGTTCTCATAACGACAATGTTCACTCCCACAAAAAGTGTCTTAACCCTTTCCCTCATATAAACATGTTTTCACACATTTGCAAACAGAGTAGACCCAGATCAGACTGCTCCTCTGCTGTTTGCTAATAAAATTTGATAGATCTTTTTCTTTGCTTTCTTTAATTTCCCATATTTCTTTATTTTTGTTAACTATTTTGTTAACGAATATTCAATAGGTATTAAAATTTGGACTACATACAGAATTGGGAAAGGGTTGAAGTTAAACAGTAACACCCCTCTAAACTGGGTGTTCCAACTTAGCTCGTCAAAATAGGCAGAAAGTACAGATTTTCTACCCGGCAAAGCTTGTTGTTGCAGAAAAATATAGTCTGAGATAAGTTTCCGGAATGGCATAGAATTCTGAGTGAAAGCCGCGTGATTGGAGTTGATTTTGAGAGACTTGAGCATCATGATGATAGCCTGACAGACCGATCAAGTGACACCAGTGTGACAAGGTGACAGCGACAGTGATGCGTTTTCGAGTGACGATTGCGTTTTCACGTCACCGCAGAAGCAGAAAAGTCAGACTGACGTTAACAGTGAGAGTGACAGACACGCCCACCGGCAGGTACATAAACAAGGTGAAACGGACGTGTCACATGATCAGTCACGTGATGAAACACCGACACACAGGGCTGGAACAAACATTAAGAAAACGAGATTACCTGTTCATAAGAAATCAAATTCCAGTCCTGTGCAACAGCATAGGAAGGATCGATAATCCAAAACTACGGCCAGGAAAAGCCGACACTAAGCAGGGAACTTCAGTGAAACAGTCGGAAAACACTGACACTAATCGCGACTGTTGCCCACAGCACATGTTAGATCCCGGTACACGTTATAAAAATAGATCCGGAATACCCCAAACAGACTGAAAGTAGGGCTGTTTTGAAAAACGTGATGAATTTTATAGACATTTGGATCTGTATAGATCAAATCAGGCCGAGGAGAACCGCATTAATACGACAACAGTAAGGGCAGCTTATAAGTGTTTAACTCATAGTAAAAAATCAGAATATAATAAACGCCAGACAAAACAGCTTGAATCAATGAGGTTTAGAAATGCGAAAGAATACTGGAAGATGTTGAAAGGAACAACTTCAGAATTAAAGTCGAAACAGCTAGATGCTGGAAAATTTTCAGACTATTTCAAAGCTGTTAATGACCCGAATTCGGTATTTTTTTCAGCCGAATGAGGATGTGTTATCTTTTAATGAAAAATATTTACAAGGAGAGCTCCAAGAAATATTTTCTGAGCTTAACGTACTTATTACACAGGACGAAATTTTTAAAGCTTGCAAAGATTTTAAACCTGGAAAATCTGGTGGACCTGATTTAGTTTTAAATGAATTTTATTAAACACGGTATAGATTCACTTATTCCATATATTCATAAACTGTTTGATAAAGTCTTAGGTACAGTTTTTTCCCAGATCAATGGGCAGAAGGCAATATCGTGCCTTTATTTAAAAAGGGTGATGTAAATGATACAAGTAATTATAGAGATATAACCTTGCTAAGTACACTAGGGAAACTTTTTACAAGGGTGCTTAACACTAGACATACTGAATGGGCAGAAATACACAGCGTGTATGTAGAGGCACAGGCCGGATTTAGAAAACACATGGGCACCATAGACAATATATATATCCTCAATGGTGCTATTTCTCATATATTGTATGAAAACAGAAACTACTTGTTGCTTTTATAGATTTTAAAAAAGCCTTTGAGTATGTTATGCATGATGTTTTATGGTTCAAACTTGTGAGATATGAAGTTAGAGGGAAAACTCTGAATGTTATAAAATCGATGTACTGTAAACTCAAGTCGAAGGAAAATATGCTAATTGCTTAAGTAAAAGCTTCTCTTTGACACTTGGACTCGCTCAGGGTGAGTGTCTCTCGCCATTTATGTTCAAAATGTTTTTAAATGATCCGGAAGAGACATATATCTTAAAGGATTTGAAGGTATAGACATTTACACGATAAAGCTTTGTTTACTCTTATATGCAGACGACATTGTGTTATTCTCTACTACAGAGCATGGATTACAAAAAGGACTAGACATACTTTATGACTATTGTCAAAGATGGAAACTTGTAGTTAGAACTTTTTAAGAAAGTGGTAGAACACGTAGAGGTACTAAATTTACATATTATAATCTTGACATAGAAATAGTTTCAAAATTTAATTACCAAGGCATAACTTTTACTTGCGGCGGTGCTTTTTCTGAAACAGATTCGGCACTTGCTGGCCAGGCTTTGAAGGCTCTTTTCAAACTCAAGTCACATCTTTATAATTTTACAGATTTTTCTGCAGCACACAACCTTCATCTGTTCGACAAGCTTATTCTACCAATACCGGGTTGCCACAAACCAGGGGAAACAAAATTCCCTGACATTTCCCTGACATAATTTAAAATTTCCCTGACACATTTCATCGCAAAATTTGGTCTTTCTGTCATAATTTCTGTAATATGTTATGGATGTTTTAAAATATATAACATTCATTCTCATGTTTTCAAAATTCCCTGACAATTCCCTGACATTTGCCTATATTTTCAATTTTCCCTGACAGTTCTCAAAATTCCCTGACTTTGAAAAAAATTAAATTTCCCTGACTTTTCCCTGACGCGTGGCAACCCTGCAATACTGACATACGGGAGTGAAGGTTGTGGGTTTTCAAAGGCAGAAACGCTAGAATGAGTACATTTAAAGTTTAGCAAACAGCTGCTTGAAGTAAAAGGACAAACACAGAACAATTTCATTTATGGAGAATTAAGAAGAACGTCATTGAAAGAGTATAGGTTTGTTTCTGTAATACATTAATGGCTAAAGATTATACATTGTAATGATACAAAATATGTTAAGTGTGTTTATAATATGATGTTAGATGATCTGCAAAAATGGCCTCAATGGTTATCAAAAGTGAAAAATGTATTGGAATCGCTTGCGTTTTATGACATTTGGTTAAACCAAGGTGTAGGGAACTCTAAACTTTTTCTAAATATCTTTAAACAGAGAATTACTGATAACTTTATTCAAGTTTGGCATGATGAACTTTCCAATTCGTCAAGGGCTGATAGCTATCATTTATTCTCAGATTTTGGTTTTAAAGAATATCTAAGCAAAGTCAGTATCACAAAATTTAGAAAAGAATTAACGAGATTAAGAGTTTCATCACACAGATTTGAAATTGAAACAGGACGTTGGCATACACCACATCCCACGCCACGCCAAGATAGAAAATGTCAGTTATGTAACATCCTTGAAGATGAATATCACTTTTGTTGGAATGTCCTCTTTATAACAATCTGCAGAAAATTTACATAAGACAATCATACTGGAGATATCCAAATATGTTCAAATTTATTGATTTTCTTCGATCAGGAAATGAAATTGAGTTAAGAAATTTATCTATGTACATAAATGCTTCAAGTTAAGAAGCGACACGTTCTTTGATAATAATTAAACCAATTCGAATTAATGTACATGTAAAGTATTATAGTGATTCTTGTGTTGAGGGACCACTGAGTGAAGTAGTGTGGAAATCACTGGGTACGAGTTGTTGCTTGTGTGGGAAGAGAACGGTGCAGAGCTCGAAAGGGAGCTTTCTGCGGGTTTTTTTGCATGCATTAAGCGCTCGCCTGAATGTAAATTACAGACAGCTCTAATAGGTGGTCGCTTAATAAATGGTTGGGTGGAAAACTAAGAGCGAACAACTACATACATGTATTTGCTCCACCATGTACAATGATAAATATGATTTCATCATTTTCCCTTCGTAAAGACGGGTATTTTTTATTAGCTGATGTTACGAATATTTTCTATTACGTATCAGCATAATTATAGTGTATGCCATTGACCATATGTAGTGTATATTTGTATGCTTGTGTACTACTGGGCCTATGGCCTTATGTAAGAATAAACTATCTATTAGGGATGTCAATAATCGGGTTTTTCACTAACCGATTAATCGTTCATTCTTTCGACCGGTTAACCGGTTAATCGGAAGATTTTTGACTATTATACAACGGCATTACAAATTTGGCGAAGTTGGTGTGTGTCTGGATACCTCATAACAGCGGACTGCACGTATATTGGCCCCAGGTGTTTAATACATTGTTCTATTAAAACGGGTTTTCAAAACAAATCCGACCAATGAATAAATGTAATGACTATGTTTTCTCAAAGATACGTCAACAGACCCAACAACAAAGTATCAGCGTTCTAGCTGTCAGATTTTCATCAAGGGAGATAATGCAAACGCACTTCCAGCGAGTTCTATTCGGCGACTCGAATCTCGCTTTCGATTGCATTTGAAAATTATTATTTTCATACTGCAGCTGTATCTATTAAAACTCAAAGGTATAGAGTTAACCTCTATTTTATCTGCCGTAACGTGTGTTTAGCGAAGGAATTCTGCCCACATGGCTACACATTGATAGCTCGGATAGTTCGTTGTTTCTTGCGTACATTTGGTAAGTAGAATGAATTCATCCTGCTTCACCACTCGGAACACCTCAGCTTATGTCCGACCTCTGACGGAATACAACGAGTAGTTACGAATTGCTGCTTCACATGTTCTTTAACTAAACACAAATTGATGTAGCGAGTAACTTGCGCAAAACAGGTGTTGATCCACTTGAGTGGGTATTGTCATTCGACCCAAACAATATGCAAACAACAAACTGCTCCAAATGATACAGTGGTTATCAAAACAAAATGTGCTTGATTAGCGCTTATCTACTGGTGACACCTTAGACCTATGGATGCTATCACTAATCTGCCTTGAGGGCTTGTTTGTCACAACAGGGGGCAATCTTTATGATATGGATGGGAAGAGAAAGTTAAATTTTCGGGATTTTAGTGTCATTATAAAATGAATGACACTAACATTTTTAATATTTATTTTTTAATTCAGGTAATCGAATATCATATTTAGTAACCGATTATTGGTCATCCGAACGATTAACCGGTTAACCGGTTAGCCGTTGACATCCCTACTATCTATATCTAACATTTGCGTAAGTGTCTTAAAGTTACACAGTAACACCCCTCTTAACTGGATGTTCCAACTTAGCATCAATATTTGTGTAAGTGTCTTAAAGTTACACAGTAACACCCCTCTAAACTGGATGTTCCAACTTAGCATCACTACTCGTCTGTAAGACAGGTGGCAGCGTAAACCATTACCTCATAGGCTATTTTTAGACCCAACCTGTTTGAATGAATCTACCAAATAGGAGCATTAACTAAAGAAAATCACAATCTATCACAATGGTTTCAAGAAGATACATTTACAGACGTAGAAAGGCGTATTTATGGAGGAAAGGGTTAAAGCAGGATGAAAGTTATGCAGAAAGCTCCCCGTGTTTGGGAAATGTTTAACCCTTTCTCTAATGTAAATGCTGCTTGAAAACAGAGTGGACCCAGATCAGACAACTGCTGTAGGAGCCATTTGACCTTTTCAAACAGAGCAGATCCAGATCAGATAGCTGCTGTATGAACAATTTGGCCTTTGCAAAAAATTAGACCCAGATCAGACAGCTGCTGTAGGAACAATTTGGCCTTTGCAAATAGAGTAGACACATTTCAGACAGCTATTGTAGAAACAATTTGGCCTTTGCAAACGGTAGACCCAGATCAGACAGCTACATGTACATGTATTGTAGGGGCCATTTGAAATTTGCAAACAGAGTAGATCCAGATCAGACAGCTATTGTACGGGCCATTTGACATTTGCACACAGAGTAGACCCCTATCAGACAGCTACTGTAGGGGCCATTTGACATTTGCAGAGTAGACCTTGATCAGACAGCTGCTGTAGGAACAATTTGGCCTTTGAAAACAGAATGTCAGACCCAGATCAGACAGCTGCTGTAGGAACAATTATGCCTTATTTAACAGTATAATACCCAGATCAGACAGCTACTGTAGGAGCCATTTGACATTTGCAAACAGAGAAGATCCAGATTAGACAGCTATTGTACGGGCCATTTGACATTTGCAAACAGAGTAGACCCAGATCAGACAGCTATTGTACTGGCCATTTGACATTTGCAAACATAGTACACCCAGATCAGACAGCTATTGTAGGAACAATTTGGCCTGTCCCAGTACCTTAATCATATAATAATAATAATTTAAAAAAACGAGCTAAAATTTTGTCCAAAGTGGAGTAAAAATAAAATGATTGGAATGCTTAAAAACATTTGTGCAGGTTTTTCCTACATGAATGAAGAACATAACACTCGGTACAAAATGTATGCTATCCTGTCCTACAATAATAAGATGCAAATAAAAAATCTAAAAATGAGTCTAAGATAAGTTACTCAAAATTTGACTTGCAAAGACTCAACCTAGAAAATAGTAGTTTACTCTCCAAGCAAGATCGAATTAGAAAATGGGAAACAGTTACTAAGGAGATATAACACCAGAATATTTTAACACAGGTGCAATGGTTATGGGTTAAATATTAAGTGCAGTGTTAACGATTAAGGGAAGGAGATGTATTCTAATATTCTGACAGTATCACCCATCAAAGACAAAAAAATATGTAGTCCAAATCCTATAGGCTGAGTCTGGTTACAAGACAAAAATGTAGTCAGTAATTATGTTTGAAATTCAGTTTTTATGGAAACATTTCAAAAACTTCAAAAAACTTTGAAAAACATTTTCTTCAAATTAATCAGTGTAAATTCTACAATTAAACTGCAAACACTGACTTCTTCACCCCCATTGTAGAAAGGTAAACTCATTACTTGATGTTTTATATGGATCCAAATTGTTTGCGACTCGACTTGGCCTCTGGCTTACCATGCCAACACTACCGACTGAGCTACCAAGTCCGGCTACAGATCTATAACCAATTCCCTCATATAAAGGCATTTTCACACAATTACAAACAGTAGACCCAGATTAGGCGGTATCTATATAAGCCGTCAGATCAGAGTCTACTATATTTGAGCCGTCAGACCAGAGTCTACTATATTTGTTTTGAACATGACAGAGGACTTATTTTGTCAAAGAAAATAAATTCCTTGAACAGTTTAGATCATAAAATATCTATTATGACATAATTTATTACCTGAGTATTGAAACAGGTAATAGGAATATTTAAAAAATCAAAGTAAAACATTTTCTTATTTCTCTGACACTGTAAAATCATACCTATATTATGCTTTAAGCAGACATACCCTGCTTATACAGCAATTGTCTAGACTGGGTCTACTCTGTTCGCAAATGCTTAGAAACCAGGCAAAGGGTTAAATATCTCTGACAAACTCGTTCTTACTAATACTCATTAGAACCACAGCAATCCTCTAGTATTGGTCTACTCTGTTTACAAATGTGTAGAAACCAGGCATATTCATGGAGTAAAGGGTTAAATTTCTATGACAAACTTATTCTTACTGGTACTCATTAGAATCACAGCAACCGCCTAGTCTGGGTCTCCTATGTTTACAAATGTGTAGAAACCAGGCATATTTATGGAGAAAAGGGTTAAATTTCTCTGACAAACTCATTCTTACTGGTACTCATTAGAATCACAGCAACCGTCTAGTCTGGGTCTACTATGTTTGCAAATGTGCAGAAACCAGGCATATTTATGGAGTAAAGTGCTAAATTTCTCTGACAAACTCATTCTTACTGGTACTCATTAGAATCACAGCAATCGTCTAGTCTAGGTCTATTATGTTTACAAATGTGTAGAAACTAGGCCTATTTATGGAGTAAAGTGTAAAATTTCTCTGACAAACTCATTCTTACTGGTACTCATTAGAAATACAGCAACCATCTAGTCTGGGTCTACTATATTTACATATGTGTAGAAACCAGGCATATTTATGGATTAAAGGGTTAAATTGCTCTGACAAACTCATTCTTGCTGGTACTCATTAGAATCACAGCTACCGTCTAGTCTGGGTCTACTATGTTTACAAATGTATAGAAACCAGGCATATTTATGGAGTGAAGGGTTAAATTTCTCTGACAAACTCATTCTTACTGGTACTCATTAGAATCACACCAACCGTCTAGTCTGGGTCTACTCTGTTTGCAAATGTGTAGAAACCAGGCATATTTATGGAGTAAAGGGTTAAATTTCTCTGACAAACTCATTCTTGCTGGTACTCATTAGAATCACAGCAACTGTCCAGTTTGGGCCTACGCTGTTTGCAAATGTGCAGAAACCAGGCATTGTTATGGAAAAAAGGGTTAAATTTCTCAGATACACTCATTCTTTTTGGTACTCATTAGAATCACAGCAACCGTCTAATCTTTGTTTACTATGTTTACAAATGTGTAGAAACAAGGAATATTTATAGAATAAAGTGTTAAATTTCTCTGACAAACTCATTCTTGCTGGTACTCATTAGAATCACAGCAACCATCTAGTCTGGGTCTACTATGTTTACAAATGTGTAGAAACCAGGCATATTTATGGAGTAAAGGGTTTTATTTCTCTGATAAACTCATTCTTACTGGTACTCATTAGAATCACAGCAACCGTCTAGTCTGGGTCTACTGTGTTTACAAATGTGTATAAACCAGGCATATTTATGGAGTAAAGTGCTAAATTTCTCTGACAAACTCATTCTTACTGGTACTCATTAGAATCACAGCAATCGTCTAGTCTAGGTCTATTATGTTTACAAATGTGTAGAAACTAGGCCTATTTATGGAGTAAAGTGTGAAATTTCTCTGACAAACTCATTCTTACTGGTACTCATTAGAAATACAGCAACCATCTAGTCTGGGTCTACTATATTTACATATGTGTAGAAACCAGGCATATTTATGGATTAAAGGGTTAAATTGCTCTGACAAACTCATTCTTGCTGGTACTCATTAGAATCACAGCTACCGTCTAGTCTGGGTCTACTATGTTTACAAATGTATAGAAACCAGGCATATTTATGGAGTGAAGGGTTAAATTTCTCTGACAAACTCATTCTTACTGGTACTCATTAGAATCACACCAACCGTCTAGTCTGGGTCTACTCTGTTTGCAAATGTGTAGAAACCAGGCATATTTATGGAGTAAAGGGTTAAATTTCTCTGACAAACTCATTCTTGCTGGTACTCATTAGAATCACAGCAACTGTCCAGTTTGGGCCTACGCTGTTTGCAAATGTGCAGAAACCAGGCATTGTTATGGAAAAAAGGGTTAAATTTCTCAGATACACTCATTCTTTTTGGTACTCATTAGAATCACAGCAACCGTCTAATCTTTGTTTACTATGTTTACAAATGTGTAGAAACAAGGAATATTTATAGAATAAAGTGTTAAATTTCTCTGACAAACTCATTCTTGCTGGTACTCATTAGAATCACAGCAACCATCTAGTCTGGGTCTACTATGTTTACAAATGTGTAGAAACCAGGCATATTTATGGAGTAAAGGGTTTTATTTCTCTGATAAACTCATTCTTACTGGTACTCATTAGAATCACAGCAACCGTCTAGTCTGGGTCTACTGTGTTTACAAATGTGTATAAACCAGGCATATTTATGGAGTAAAGTGTAAAATTTCTCTGACAAACTCATTCTTACTGGTACTCATTAGAATCACACCAACCGTCTAGTCTTGATCTACTATGTTTACAAATGTGTAGAAACCAGACATATTTATGGAGTAAAGGGTTAAATTTCTCTGACAAACTCATTCTTGCTGGTACTCATTAGAACCACAACAACCGTCTAATCTGATAACTAATGACTCCAAAGCTAACAGGGGGAGACAATTCAAAAACCCTACATGCCCAATAACTCATGCTGGTGAACATGCCTGTGAAGTTTGTTCTCTGGTCTTAGCGGTTTCAGAGATATGCGTGACACAAACATTTTCTGATTTTAAGTCATCAGGGGCAATAACTCCAAAGTTATCAGGGGAGAAAATTCAAAAACACCAGGTGAACAACAACTCATGCTTGTCAACATTCCTTTGAATTGATCCTAGCCCTACTGGTTTCAGAGATACATGCGACACAATTTTGTGACGGACAGACGGACGGACAGACGGCAAACAGACAACTCTGTTGATATGTAGTGATGCTTTGTATGCACTGAAAATGAAGTGAAAACCGCTTTTACGCACCAGCGGATACAGTGATCCTCAGCTCAGCTCACTATGCTTGTCGTCGTGCACTTCAAATCAAAGCATCAAGACATACCTTATTATACAGTGCTTGTATCACTTATCTTTCTTATGTTAAATGATACATCAGTGTAAGTCTGAAATAGTTTTACCCCTTTACATTTAATGGTTCAAAAAATCTCCATTACAAAAGCAGGAATGAAATTATCTGGGACTCAGTTGAATTTGCTTGGGACGCAACTTTTGCTGATGCCCTGGGTCCTAGGGACTCGGTAAAATTCAATCCTAATGAGAACACTGTATATATACAGTGTAGTTTGTATTGTTAAAATCTTTGAATGCAGAAATAATAAGTACTGACATTTGAAAAATGTAGACCCAGACAAGATAGCTAAAAAAGCAACCCTCTGACCAGGGTCTTCACTGTTTATTATTCAAAATCTATTCTAGGACATTTGCCCCGGACCTTTGCGCCCCCCCCCCCCCCCCCCCCCATATTTGGGTATGGGCGGACATTTTCCCCCCGTGTTTTAGCTTGGGCGGACATTTGCCCCTTGACATATACCCCTGTTGGACGTGGGCGGACATTTGCCCCCCGCCCGGGGTCTTGCCACTACATGTATTGTGTGACTCGATCTCAGGAAACAGAGATAACTTCCATTCAAATTTATTAGAAATTGCTCTAATACAGAAACGTAGCTATTTTAAATAATTACTTAGATCTAAGTTAAGTAAATTACTTTTTTGTTGTTAAATCAGTAATTTTGTATTCAAATAACAAACAGAATGATGTATACATGTTCTATGCATTATTGGAATACAGACAATTCTAGAATTGCCCTGCGCGTTTTAGGAATTCCAATAATGGCAGACCATTCCAGAATTGCCCTGCGCGATTCTAGAATCGCGCAAAGCAAAATTACATTAGGCTCTTTGATTAGCATCGTTGTTATGATCTACCGTTGTTCGGTGAGAAAAAAGAGAATTTGATGCGGGTACACTTGAGTCTTTGTTTGTCTAAAATATGTTCGTTTTGTGGACATTATTACCTTATTATTTGTGGTATTTATTGTTTTTTTAATCTACTATTGTTTGACGAGAAAAACAGTTGGATGCGGGTACACTTTATTTTTACTAAAGGCGGTGATATTTGTGTGAAACAATGTTTCACATATCAATCGGCATGACTTAAATGAAGTTGATAATGATTTCACCTCCAGATCTTATTTTATTTTATTGTAGAAAATTGTGTCGGGTGAATCAAGGTCAGCAAAATTCGTAGTTTTCAAACAAATATTTATCATAAAAGCTAAGCCGACAGTAAATGAATTTCGTTAGTGTAGAATTTTTCAATGCCTTTAGGCTAGTCAAACGGGGCCATTCCACCTTAAAATTCAAGAATTCAAAAATGTAACCCTTTCTCTAATATAAACGGTAAACGTGTTTCATGCATTTGCAAACAGCGTAGACCTAGATCATACGGCTCCTACAGAAGCTGTAGGATCTGGGTCTGCTCTGTTTATTTATGAAATTGTAGTAGGTCCGACTCTACAGTTTCTACCAACAAAACAATCCTGTCTACAAATGTCATTGAAAACATTAGCTTATAAATATTCATGATATCATTATTTCTTACATGAATACTGAGCAGGGAAAGGGTTAATCATCACAAAGCAACAGAATAACAAGAACGTTTTCTTAGTTATACAATTCATAAAAATATGTTCATTTGTTTAAACCTCCTAACTCTTTATAAACACGTTTGCACGTTTATTTCATGTAGACTATAAGTATGGGAGTTTGTATGCCTTGTGAACATCACTTAATGTGATAATGGTTTCTACGTCAGTGTGTTTCAGCAAATGAATAACATTGATCTGTGACGTAATGTCTATTATTGGTGTCATACACAGGTATTATGCATCGTGGCTATTAAAACATTCTCCCGTTTCTGCTATTAATTTATACATTACAGTCATGTTTCCCAATGTATATGTTAAACGAGTACGAATCATTGAAATTTAGCTGAAGAAATGCGGGTTAGTTCGACTTAAGCGATGTCGAAGTATCGACATTTCACTGTATTTTTTCACTGAAGTTTTTGCTTCCTGCTTCAACCAAACCACATGTTTTGACCACTCAATGGAATGATTGCTTCAACATGATTTCATTAAATAGTCACATCACAGGGGTTTGCCATATTTACATAAAAAAGTGTTCTTCAAATGTGCACCTTCTTTCATTTCATACCATACTATTAAACAAATATGTTCTTAATGGTTATATATCTGCACTTGTACAACTGATATAAGCATGTTACATGAATATGCATGTATTCATAGACTCAGTTCTATTTGCACTACGATGCAAAGCTCACTATATCCTATTTCAGTGACAAAGTAAAAATGCAAAAATAGCTAAATCTTTCCATGAATAACTCCTAACTTTAACATCAGTCATGTTTCCTTCCTATAATATTTTTTTATCCCCCCATAACAACTTCTGCTCCAAGTTTAATTCATGAGTCATGCTTATATACAATCACATGTTAATTGCCATGTAGTTAATTAGTTTATATTTTGTTTTCCTTATACAGTATAACCTGCCTTATCCCACATCCTTCAATACCAACTGTGGATGACGGATAAATCAGTGTGTCAGTTACAGCAGATATCGCTTAAGTCCAAATGAGCAGTATTCCTTTAGTTGAGATCAGATAGCTTGAATTCGCTTAAGTCGAACTTACTCTTATTTCAAAGTTAACACGTGGCATAGCCACATTTTAACTCGCAAGTAAGGGTAAGTTCGACTTCAGCGACTTCAAGTTATCGAGGTTCAACTGTATGATATTCAACATTTGGGACCGACCATCATTGTTGAATAAAGCAGGTTTTTTTTATTAACCAGGTGTCGGATAAGCCAGGTTATACTGTACATGTATATATATTGTGCTACTGATCCAGTAGACTTGCCAAATATTGTGCTCCTTTATAATGATAGTTATGTTATGTTTGACGAAAATAGAACACAACTCCATATAATATATTTACAGATCATGTATCATATCTTATGTACGTACTACAAACAATTCTATAATCATTATATCACTCCTAGTGCCAAATTTCAACTAGTCTAAGTAACATTCTAATTGTCACCACAGCTTTTGCATAGTTTTGAAACACTGTATTTCAACATTATTCATTGTCTACTTGGTTAAAAACAATTTTTTGAATATCATCTCAAATTCAGATATTCAGTACCCCAAATACAAGTTTGTAAGCCACTTATTTGCAAAAAGTTATTGCTCCAAGCTTCAACCCACCCATATGTTTTCACCACTCAGTAAAATCGCCGCTTTAACATGATTTCATTGACAAGTCGTGTCCGAGTGGTTACGGTCACTGTGACTAACAATCACTCACATCCTCACCGCTGTGAGTTCGCGCCCAGTATGGGCCAGTCCGAAATTTTCAAGTGGGAAAGCCTTCTAGCTGGCTTGCAGAAGGTCAGTGGCTCTACCCAATTGCTGATTTGTATATGAAAAAAAGTGTATAAAGGGCATCTGGGGTCTTCCTCCACCAGTAAATAGCTGGACGTCGCGATACGACTGAAATACTGTTAAAAGCGACGTTAATTCGAAATCAATCAATCATTGACAAGTCACATCATAGAGATTTCATACGACCTTTTGGTCCGGTCTATGACTCAAAAAGTATATTACCTAGTCAATAGCTACCAACATGAAACCTCTCATGTGTTTTAGGCCGTGCACAATTCCTTTGCTGCACTCTTGCAGCAATTGCGTACTTGTATAATCTGCTTTCATCTATATCTACTGCTAAAGTAAAACGAAATCTGTCATACCACATAAAATACTGCACGGTGCTCTGAAATGTGCAGTTTAGCCATAAATCCCAATCGGTCAGAGAGATCTAATACATAGCGTATCTGGAGCCTGAGTGAATTGGGATGTTAAAAGTATGCGGGCAGGTTTTATGGCACTGCAACACTTTATAGGTTATAGAGACGGGAGGAATTGCTGACCCATATCTCATTTACATCAAGATAAAATACATGTATGGGATACAGATCCAGAAATTTAAGACATGCTGGAGAATCAGAGATTCTATTGTATACATCAAATTTAACTCATTTCTGCAAATTGACGCCTTCAGGTGCCTATTGAGTCACTTTTTGAAACCATTATGATAAATGAGCAAATACTCTATCACAATGGTTTCAAAACTATACAGTTCTAAAATTTTAATGCCCCTCTTCGGTAAGATTCAAAAGAGGATGGATGTAAAAGTACACACTATATATATGTCAATTGATGAACCATCTCTTTACCCTTTCCCTGTTCTATATTCATTTCTACTAAATATTATTTGACAAAATATGTATAATGAAATATGGAAGGTGGAGCATTGTAGCCATTTTAGAAACTAAAGAAACAGATCTATCAAATTCCATTAGCAAAAAGGACAGACACTGATGAGACGGCTCCTATAAGTACCATCTGATCTGGGTCTAATTTGTTTGCATATGCATGAAAAAGTGTTTATACGAGGGAAAGGGTTAACAAATCAACTAATCAAAATACAGCAAAACCTTGCGAATTCAAACTTTAAGTGAGACAAGTGGTTCCTACCTTATTGAACAGTACAGTCTATTCTCTATGAGCACGTACACATTTCTCAGCATCTTTATCAATGTCAAACAGTGCTGATCTGGGTCCGAGTTCCATCTTTATTAATGTCAAACAGTGCTGATCTGGGTCCTAGTCGCCATCTTTATTAATGTCAAACATTGCTGATCTGGGTCCGAGTCCCATCTTTGATCTGGGCCCGAGTCCCATCTTTATTAATGTCAAACAGTGCTGATCGGGGTCGGAGTTCCATCTTTATTAATGTCAAACAGTGCTGATCTGGGTCGGAGTCCCATCTTTATTAATGTCAAACAGTGCTGATCTGGGTCCGAGTCCCATTTTTATTAATGTCAAACAGTGCTGATCTGGGTTCGTGTCCTATATTTATTAATGTCAAATAGTGCTGATCTAGGTCTGAGTCTGCCAAATAACACAATTTCCATATCCAAGGGGTCATTGCTCCAGCTGTATCTGTGTTATCCTGTAAAAAAGTTTTGTATCATCTTTACAAATGATAGATGCAATCAAATCAGCGTCTTCTCTCTTTGCTTATGGAATTGTATACATGTAGATCTAATTCTACAGTTTTTGCCACAGTAAAAAAAATCCTTCTGTACCATTATTAAATTTCAGCTAATAAAATTTCAGCCAATGAATATTCATGATGTCATTATTTCTTAATGAATATTCATTGAGTAGAAGGGGTGTATTGCAAGTATAGACATATAATTTCTCCACCATTTTCTCTGTATCGTCTATCAAGAAAACTCTTTAGAGAGGTCACAATAATCTGCTGTCTGCTGTATCTAACAAAAAAGTCTCGTCTACTTAACCCTTTCCTCCATAAATACGCCTCTGTAAAAGTCACTTTATAAAACCATTGTGATGAATAGAACATTTGTTCCCATAGGAGCAAATGTTCTATTTATCACAATGGTTTCAAACTATGAAATGCGCACATTTTCCTTTTCTCTAGTTAATACTCCTTTTCGCTAGATTTATTCAAAGTGGTTGGAATTTAAAATAGCATATAAAGTAATGGGTAAACCGTTACAGTGGGAGACACCAGT
This sequence comes from Azorinus chamasolen, assembly GCA_963576725.1. Classification (NCBI taxonomy): domain Eukaryota; kingdom Metazoa; phylum Mollusca; class Bivalvia; order Cardiida; family Solecurtidae; genus Azorinus; species Azorinus chamasolen. The sequence goes on along the minus strand of OY755241.1, from coordinate 67,214,950 downwards.
CACTTAATGTTCGGTTTGGTTTTATCAGGTTTTACATAAGATTAACGGTATTTCAGTCATGTCACGACGTCTGGCTAATTACAGGTGGAGGAAAACCCCAGAGGAACTTATGTGCATGGAACAAATTGCATAGTTTCATACAGAGAAGAACATGTTTTACACGACTCATGGATTTAAATATTAACTAGAACTGTAAGCCAAAGGCTAACAAATACACCCCACCTGTCTGCTTGTCAGAACACTTATCATCAATCTGAACATATGTACATACAGAAACATGAAGAGATTTGAAAACATTACATGCCCCAACCGAATTTATGTAATAAAAATGAACAATAAATCAGAGAAACAAGACCGTTTCAGGAGGTTTTTGTCAAATTCAAAGTTCTAAAACTAGGTACCTTTTCAGAAAAACATTAAGTTCAAAGACAACAACTCTGACAAAAATTATTCAACAAGACCCATATTTGATCTTAAGCTGTACAACATCTAGATTTGGCTTTATTGCAAATATGAAGTTAATATCTCCAACCACTTCCAAAGAAAGACCAGAAAATTGAAAAATTGACAAAAAAATTAAAGTTCAAGGGCCTTAACTCTGGCAAAAATTATTCAACCAGACTGAGATTGGGAATTAAGCTATAATTCATCTAGAGTTAGCTTTATGCCAAATATAAAGTTAATATCTGCAACCACTTCCAAAAAAAGTCTGGAAAATCCAAAATTTGAATAAAAAAATTAACGTTCAAGGGCAATAACTCTAGAAATAATAATTCAACCGGGCTGGGATTGTAACATAAGCTGTAACTTATCTAGATTTAGCTTTGTACTTTGTACTTTAGTTGATATCTCGAGTCACTTCCATAAAAAGTCCAGAAAACCAGAAAACATTGGTAGGGGACTAAAAAGGGGAGATAACTCCTGAAGTAGTGGTCCGATCATAACGGAAATATGCGGTGCACAGGTTTGTATAGTCATATGGATATATATGAACTTTCAACAAAATTGAAACAAAACTTTAGAAGAAGAAGGCCGGACAAAATTGTGTCCACGGACGAACAGACGGACGGACGGATGGACAGACGGACAACCTGATTCCAGTATAACCCCCCCCCCCCAAACTTCGTTGTGGGGGGGTATAATAGACAGTCCTTTTCAAGCTTGATCAATTTGTACAACAATAATTTTTTACCTTAACAGAGATTAAATTGACTGGCTGCATCATTAAGAATCCCCATTGCCTTGAAAGATCATGGCAGTTACATCTCTGGTGAAGTAATGCCTGAAAAAGAACAATAAATGTTAAGTGTCCTTGGAAAGGCGGGCCTGTGGTAAAAAAATAAAATATGACAAATCAGATGCTTGAGAATGAATGCAATAACTTAAGCATAACGTTTTAGAACCGATTTATAACTGAGCCACCTCTGGCATACCAGGGTAGATACAGATCCTAATGATAGGACAAGTACAGTCTCACTTAGAGGTCATCACAACTTCTCCCGCTTTTTCATTCATTTACAAACAGAGTAGACCCAGATTAGACAACTCTAACTACAGTCTCTGTTGCAACCAACACATCCAATGTTCATTTTGCCTTTATCGAATTCAGGCATGAATATTCATCACAAAAAGGGTTAACATAGTAGAATTTTATGGATGTCAAATATCTGCAAATTTACATCTGATCTGCGTATACACTGCTTGCTAACTACATTTACAAGGTACCCTTCTCTCGTGGGAAAAACTTGTAATGACTATTAAAGACAAAGCACGAATTTTATGTCAGTCCAATTTGTGTAATGGTTGTTTTTAACCCTTTCCTCTATAAATATGCCTTTATATGCCTCTATAAAAGACACCAGGTCCTGTTGAAATCATTGGGATAAATTGAGCATTTGCTCCTAGAAAATGCTCTATTTATCACAATGGTTTTAAACTACAAAATTCTAACAATTTCCTCTTTTCTCTAGTTAGTGCTCATTTTGGGTAGAATTATCCACAAAGTGGTTGGATCTAAAAATAGCCTATGAGGTAATGGGTTAAACCTATCCCGGATAGAGAGGCATTTTCATGTATTTGCAAACAGAGTAGACTCAGATCAGATGGCTACTGTGGATCGGCTCTGTTTAAGGCCAAAATACCCAGAGATATGCAGCTAATAAATATTCATGGTGTTATTAATTCTTACATAATGTTCATTAGATAAATAGAAAATATCAACATCGTCATCTCCATTGACCAGCCACTGGGCACTACAATCATATGTCCAGTATGTTGACCCATTGTAACCAGAGTAGACAGTCATAATGGCAGAAACTGTAGAATGCTGAATCAGACCTTTATTATTTTACAGGCAAACAAAGCAGTTCCTGATCAGACGGATCCTAAGAAAATGAGTGTCTGATCTGGATCTACTTATCTGCAAAGGTGAATGCACATGTATGATGGAAAGAGTAACTCATTCTCTCAAAGGCCTCGTATTATTAGATCCATGCTATTTGAGTAACTCATTCTCTCAAAGGCCTCGTATTATTAGATCCATGCTATTTGAGTAACTCATTCTCTCTAAGGCCTCGTATTATTAGATCCATGCTATTTGAGTAATTCATTCTCTCTAAGGCCTCGTATTATTAGATCCATGCTATTTGAGTAACTCATTCTCTCTAAGGCCTCGTATTATTAGATCCATGCTATTTGAGTAACTCATTCTCTCTAAGGCCTCGTATTATTAGATCCATGCTATTTGAGTAACTCATTCTCTCTAAGGCCTCGTATTATTAGATCCATGCTATTTGAATAAATCTAATGTAAAGGAGCATAGAATTACATTGTACATGTATGTAGTTTTGAAACCATTGTGAGAAATAGAGTATTTTATAAAGAAAATGCTCTATTTGTCAAAATGGTTTTAAAATGTAACTTTTGAAGGGGCGTCAAAGGGTGTTCATATATGGGAATGGGTTAACTATCCTAACTACCCAAACTATTCAGAAGGCGTCAATATGAGGGAATGGGGTTAATAACCCTAACTACCAAAAATAACACCTAATCTCTTCTCTCCACTATTCATTCAGCCCCATTTTTATAACTTAAAATCAGACCGAGATTGTAACAAACAGTGATAAACCTGAAAACGAACTCTCAAGAGAAGTTTGATCTAGTTCTGCACTATTTGCTTGTCTGAATAGTTAGGGTAATTAGGATATGAAACTAGAGGTTTTTGTCACAAAAACGGATGTCTCCCCTCTAATAAAAACAATATATAAAGGGAAATCACTAAAAATGTTATGGACTTGATGATTGATACTTCCCCTCATTATGCGCTTTCCACACCACATTTTTCAAGAAGAAAATGATAACAGCTAATAACTTCAAAAATATTGATACCAGAGTTATGGCCCATGGGTATGACGCTTACTTTCATCATGCTCTTTCCTTAAATGAAATGTCATTCCAATAGCATCAGTCGAAGAGGAGTTATTGATCGGACAAAAAATGTAACAAAGGGCAATAAAGTATTGAAGCCAGAGTCATGGCCTTTGTTCATGATACTTTCTCTCATCATGCTCTTTCCATGTATAAAGTTTCAATACAATGGCAAGAGCCATGTAGGAGTTATCGTCCGGACAAGAAAGCGTTAAACAAATGTACAAGGGGCAATAACTCTCAATTTATTGAAGCCAGAGTTAAGGACCTTATGCATGACTCTTTCTCTTATCATGATCAATCCATGTATGAAGTTTCCCTCCAATGGCATGTGCCATATAGGAGTTATCATCCTGACAAAAAATTGTGTGTTTTTAGCTCACCAGAGCACTTTTGTGCTCAGGGTGAGCTTTTGTGATCACTTGATGTCCGTCGTCCGTCGTCGTCCGTCGTCCGTCGTCGGGCGTCAACAATTTGAACCTTTAAAAATTTTCTCCTCTGAATCTACAGGGTTCTCAGCTTTCATCTTTGGTACATAGCATCATCTTTAGGTCCTCTACAAAAGTTATATAAATTTTGCCCCTGGGGTCAAAATTGGCCCCGCCCCAGGGGTGCCTTGTTTTCTATTGAAATATATAGTAAAACTTTGAAAATCTTCTCCTCTGAATCTACAGGGTTCTCAGCTTTCATATTTGGCACATAGCATCATGTTCAGGTCTTCTACAAAAGTTATATAAATTATGGCCCTGGGGTCAAAATTGGCCCCGCCCCAGGGGTAGCCAGATTTCATTAGAAACATATAGTGACAACTTTGAAAATCTTCTCCTCTGAATCTACAGGGTTCTCAGCTTTCATATTTGGCACATAGCATCATGTTCAGGTCCTCTACAAAAGTTATATAAATTATGGCCCTGGGGTCAAAATTGGCCCCGCCCCAGGGGTAGCTAGTTTTGAATAGAAATATATAGTGACAACTTTAAAAATCTTTTCTTCTGAATCTACAGGGTTCTCAGCTTTCATATTTGGCACATAGCATCATGTTCAGGTCCTCTACAAAATTTGTATAAATTATGCCCCAGGGGTCAAAATTGGCCCCGCCCCAGGGGTGGTCAGTTTTCAATAGAAACATATAGTGACAACTTTGAAAATCTTCTCCTCTGAAACTACAGGGTTCTCAGCTTTCATATTTGGCACATAGCATCATGTTCAGGTCCTCTACAAAATTTATATAAATTATGGCCCTGGGGTCAAAATTGGCCCCGCCCCAGGGGAAGCCAGTTTTCAATAGAAATATATGGTAAAACTTTGAATATATTCTTCTCTGAAACTGAAAGGTTCTCAGCTTTCATATTTGGCACATAGCATCATGTTCAGGTCCTCTACAAAAGTTATATACATTATGCCCCTGGGGTCAAAATTGACCCCGCCCCAGGGGTGGCCAGTTTTCAATAGAAACATATAGTGAAAACTTTGAAAATCTTCTCCTCTAAATCTACAGGGTTCTTAGCTTTCATATTTGGCACATAGGATCATATTCAGGTCCTCTACAAAAGTTATATAAATTATGCCCCAGGGGTCAAAATTGGCCCCACCCCAGGGGTAGCCATGTCTCAATAGAAACATATAGTGACAACTTTGAAAATCTTCTCCTTTGAAACTGGAAGGTTCTCAGCTTTCATAATTGACACATAACATCATGTTCAGGTCCTCTACAAGAGTTATATAAATTATGCCCCCGGTGTCAAAATTGGCCCCGCCCCAGGGGTAGCCAGTTCGCAATAGAAACATATAGTGTCAGATTTGAAAATATTTTCCTCCGAAACTGGATGGTTCTCCGCTTTCATATTTGGCACATAGCATCATGTTTAGGTCCTCTACAAAAGTTGTATAAATTATGCCCCTTGGATCAACATTGGCCTGCCCCAAGGGTGGCTAGTTTTCTCTAGAAACATATAGTGAAAACTTTGAACATCTCCTCCCCTGTGCCTGGTGAGCGATGTCAGGGCCATTCTGGCCCTCTTGTTTTACAAAGGGCAATAACTCCAATATTAGTGAAGCCAGAGTTATGGACCTTGAACATGACACTTTCTCTTATCATGATCTTTCCATGTATGAAGTTTCAATCCAATGGCATGAGCCATATAGGAGTTATCGCCCGGACAAAAAAATTGTTGAAAAAATTACAAGGGCAATAACTCCATTATTAATGAAGCCAGAGTTATGGACCTTGTGCATGACACTTCCTCTCACCATGATCTTTCCATATATGAAGTTTCAATCCAATGGCATGAGCCATATAGGAGGTATTGTCCGGACAAAAAAGTGTGCATTTTTTTTACAAGGGGCAATAACTCCTATATTAGTGAAGCAAGAGTTATGGACCTTGTGCATGACACTTCCTCTGATTATGGTCTTTCCTTATATGAAGTTTCAATCAACTGGCATCAGCCATATTGAAGTTATCGTCCGGACAAAAAAGTGTGAATTTTTTTTACAAGGGGCAATAACCCATTATCGTCCGGACAAAAAGTGTGACGGACAGACAGACAGACAGACAGACGGACAGACAGACAGACAGACAGAAAACTCTCACGAAAACAATATGTCTCCCCCATATAAATATGGGGGGAGACATAATTATATTTTATATCATGATGACTACAATTAGTGATTTACCTCTTATGGAGCTGCTGCATTCACTTGCATTTTCAAAGTCCTCCGTGATGATCACTTGTGGGAGTGTTGGTGGATTGAGCAAGTACTTGAATCCATGTTACATGTAGCGGCACCATAACATCATATATGTTGGCATATGGTATCATGACATTGACCACTTTAGTTAATCCTCAGGCTGAATGCTGAACTTACAATATGGAATGATTGGTCCAGCAGTATTAAACAGTAGGAGCCATTAAGTGTGAAAGGATCAGAGTTGCTAAAGGATTTTGAAAGACAAGCAGTGCAGAGCTTGATTAGAGGAATCCTCCAGGAACCTTCTGATCTGGATCTGAACTATTTGCAAATGACAGTCAACTTATTTCCTGCATTTAAAGGGTTAAATATTGAATAGCAGACTGGTGCTACCAGACGTATCTACCCATGAGGGCCGAGAAACCAAAAAGGGTTACATGTACCCTGTATATGGAATCCAGGCCTCAAAGGATAAGATGTACTAGAGGATCTTGAAAAACAAACAGTGCAGATCCTGATCATACAGCCCCTACAGAAGTCCTCTGATCAGAGTCTACATGTTAACATTATGCTAATGAACTCATTCTCGAGAGTCAAGGGTAAAACCCCTCTTAGACACCTTTTATGGCTATGCAAGGGTATGGCAGGGGCCTCAACTCTCATGTCCACTCAAGCAAGCCTAGAAACCGCGTTGAGCTACAAACGACTGTAATGATTTACATGTAAATATTAACTCATTCCCTCCTAGACTATTTTGGACCCAACTTCGTTGAATAAATCGACCAAAAAGGAGCATTTACTAGAGAAAAAGAAAACTTTAGTATTGTGTTATTTTGAAACCATTGTGATAAACATTGTGATAAACAGAGCATTTGCTCCTATGGTCTCACTATGGTTTCAACAAATGACTTTTACAGGAGTCAGAAGGCATCAGTAGGAGGGAATGGGTTTCCTGCTAGCCGGTTGTTTAAATATAATGCCCGATTAACCCATTTGTGCCCACGATTCCATATATGCGATATAGGCAAACAGTGTGGACTCTGAGCAAACGTCGCATAATTCGGCGTCTGATCAGAGTCTACACTGTTTGCTGATATGGATTTCAATAAAAAACAAAAAATAAAAAACATGAAAATTTAGACCAGGCATCCCTTAGATAAAAAATGGACGAAAATGGGTTAAATGTGGATCTAGTACAGTTTTAGCTAATTCTGATTTAACAAGGCTTTTGAGAAATTATTGACGGATTGTGAAACAGCATAGGTCTTGATGAGAAGCCAGCTTGCTTGGCATCTAACCTGGATCCAAGCTTTTTGCAAATGCAGGTCAGGTCACATATACAATAAAACCCATCTAAACTGGAATATTTTAGTAGATAAGAAGTTAGATACCTTTACGCAGGTGGCTGCTTAATGCAGGATGAAAGTCATGTAGAAAGCTCCAAGAGGAGTTTTCTGCATTACATTAACCCCACTTTAAGCTCCCACCTGTCTCCATGACTGATATTTATACCAAATTAAATGTCCGGTTTAGAGAGGTTTACTGCAGTGGGATAGAGGTTAGACCAATTTTGACATGTTAACCATTTACCTAATGAATATTTTTGGATGAGATAATTTCATGAATAATAATTAGCTACATGCATTTGCTTACAATAGCACATGAACAAATTTCGGCCACAACAGAAACTGAAGATTTCCCACAAGAAAATAGAAAATCCTGTTGGAGCCATCTGATCTGTGTTTACTCTGTTTGGGAAGGATTTAAGTTACCCTTTCCCTGTTCTATGTTTATTCTAAATTTCAATACATACTGAATATTCATGGACAAAATAGTTAAGGCACATGGAAGATGGAATATTGTTACCATTTTAGAAACAGATCTTTCAATTTCCATTAGCAAACAGAGCAGACCCTGATCAGATGGCCCCGAAGCTAGCAACATGATTCTGCAAACACCCGCCAACAGACGCTCAAATAGATTTGAAGCAATGGAAGTTTGGCATTTCTAAGCTTTATCTTCAAAATTTTGCCAACATCCCTGTATTACCTTAAACATTTACACAGTAATCTTGAAACCAGCAGGTATCCTATTCCAACATGGAACATCCAACCCTTGAAACTTGCATGGGCTTGGAGTAAGGTCTTAGCCACTGTCAAGTGACATGAGGAAAACAGTTCTCCATCATTGGCTTCCGTGATGTCATGGTGAATACAAGAATAATGGTGGAGGGTTTTCATCTCCAAATTCTAAACAATGGATTTGTTCCCTGGTTTAGCATATATAGACGTTGAAATAATGTACCCGTAAAAATACCTTTTGAATAAAAAACAGACTGCTGCATTTTGAAAATGTCAAAGCTGCCAGTGGCTCAAAAAATAGAAACAATTAGAGTGGGCAAAAATGCAATTTAGAATATGTATATTAAGTTAAGTATAAGTTATAAGTGATAATGTTAATTATTGTTATGATTATGTTAAGTCAGTATAAACCCTGTGTTAAACAAGTGCTGTGTTAGAAAGGAATATACATATTCTAATATCCTTCCACATGATAAAAGGGTTTTAAAAAAGGTTTCAGCCAGCAAAATGCATTTAAAATACATATAATGTAAAATTGCAGCCACTGTACCTTTGAGCATCAAATGTCATGATGATAAGCATCATCATTGCAATGATGATAAGCATCATCACACTGTTAATAGAAAAAATATGTTTCTTCAAATTAATTATCTAGAAAAATGAAAATGAAAATCACCAAGATAGCATGGAGACCTTTGTTGGCCAATTGTTTTATTCAGGTAACTTGTCATTGGCATAAAACTCAATTTAAACACGTGAAAATTTTATGAAATGCATACCCCATGGAGGAAAAAGGACACTTACAGATTTCAACATTATTGTATAACTAATTAAAGCTGTAGAACATCTGAAGCACATTTCTATGTCAAAGTACAGATTGAAAGAAAACAGTTTACCAAAATGAGAGAAATTAATAACCTATATGTGAATCTTCAGAGATTTGCCAGGCTTCTATAGCTTTATCCCTAATTGATCTATTGGTGGTTGGGTTTGCAGAATTGTACTTTTGACATCTGCCCCTGGACCTGTCAAAATTGGTGTTCCTATTTAAAAAATTTACAGTCATGCACAACTCAATGTGGTACTACAGAACCCTTCTGATCGAGGTCTGCATTGTTTGTCATTCAAAATCCCCTAGCAAATGACTAATCATTTCATACCCACTGGATACCAATTTTAACACTTTACTACATAAATACGCTTTTCTACATCTTTGCAAACAGAGTAGAACTAGATCAGACGGCTCCCATAGGAGCCGTCTGATCAGAGTCTGCTGTTTGCTATGATAATTCAGCATTCAAAGAGTTATGAGGGTCATGCAAAAAGTTTTGTCATTGGGTTCGGATTTCTTAAGTGATATGTGTAATTAAAAATGTATTTATTACAAACCTTCGAAGTATTCCCCCTTTACCGAAACACATTTTATAACCTTTTTACTCAGTCTCGAAAAGCGAAAAATTGGTCTTCTTTAGGTATCTGTTGGAGACACTGATAGATAGCGCTGCCAAGAGAAGTTCTGGACTTATATTTCTTTCCAGAAAACATTTTCTTCAGCCTAGGAAATAAGAACTTTTTGCAGGACCCTCGTAGCCTAACTAAAGTGGTGAATGTGTATGTGTGTGACTGAATATACGCCAGTCTCGTAGCTCATCAGTACAGGCCAGCTCAAGGTCCGACGTCAGTAAAACACTAATACACCATAGCTCTCCTCGATCAACATTCCCAAGGCCTGACACAAGTTTAAGGTAATTGAATCATAGCTCTCATCGACTAACATTGCCAAAATTCATTACCAGTACAGACCAGCTGCGTCATAGCTCTCCTCGGCTGAAATTTATGGTCCGTAAACAGTATAGACCAGCTGCACAAAAGCTCCCCTTGATTGAAATGTCCGTGGTTCCTTCATTAGTAAGGATCTGTTGCATCATAGCTCTCTAACGTGTCCAAGGTCGGTCATCGATGTCTTATGTTTGTTGCTGGCACCTTAAAGAAAATTGAATGCAGTTACAGCTTATTGCCCAATACATGTACAGTAATAATAGTCTTCTAAACCGGGAGTCTAATAGAGAAGAATTTAGATATTTTTAGGCAGGTGGATTCTTACTGCAGGAGCTTTCTGCATAACTTTCACCCTGCGTTAAGCTGGCATCTGTCTCTGAAACCGACAATTATACTAAATTGAATGTCGAGTTTAGAGGGGTTTTATGACATATTAATTAGAAACAGTTTGGATCCAGATAAAAATGCAAGTGACTCAAATTGTTGTAAGAATTCAAACTGTTTTAATAAAGCAACAATTTTAGCAAACTGAATAGCTAGCGAAAGACAATTTTATTTACACACACAATAGCTAAATTGTCTGGCTTATGGATACTGTGGCAAATGCACACATTCTTTATTTGATTCTCATGGTTTAATCTTTTTGTTCCAAAACAGAAATATTTCTGTTAAAATTATTTTGAAGTGGGGTTTTCTTCAATTTCTTTTTCCCTAATAATTACCAGTTAGATTGGGCCTGGCTGAGAAATACAGCATCATAGCTCTTCTCGGCTGAAATTTCTGGTCCGTAAACAGTATAGACCAGCTGCACCAAAGCTCTCCTTTGCCGAAATTTCCGTGGTTCTTTCATTAGTAAGGACCTGTTGCATCATAGCTCTCTGACATTTCCAAGGTCGGTCATCGATGTCTTACATGTATGTTTGTTGCTGGCACCTAAAATAAAATTGAATGGAGTTACAGCTTATTACAAAATACATGTACAGTGATAATACTCTTGTAAACCGGGAGTCTAATAGAGAAGAATTTAGATATTTTTAAGCAGGTGGATTCTTAATGCAGGATATTTCTGCATAAATTTCACCCTGCATTAAACTACCACCTGTCTAAAAAAACCGACAATTATACTAAATTGAATGTCCAGTTTAGAGAGGTTTTACTGCAAATAAAAGATGACATATTAATTAGAAACAGTTTGGATCCAGATAAAAATGCAAGTGACTCAAATTGTTGTAAGAATTCAAACTGTTTTAACAAGCAACAAATCTTGCAAACTGAATAGCTATCGAAATACAATTTTTAAACAGACACATGCTAAATTGTCTGGCATATGGATACTGTTGCAATGTAAATATTCTTTATTTGATTCTCATGATTTAATCTTTTATTCCAAAACAGATTTTTTTCTGTTAAAATTATTTTGAAGTGAGGGTTTTCTTCAATTTCTTTTTCCTAATAATTACTAGTAAGATTGGGCCTGGCTAAAATTACAGAAATTATTTGATATTTACTACATATTTACCTTTATTTTCCTTAAGGAGTCATCTGATAAGAGTCTGCTCTGTTCGCTTTTGGAATTATAGATCTGGTTCTACAGATTCTGAAATGGCCAAAAACATCCCTTGTTAATTAGCAATTACTAAAATGGAGCTAATAAATACTTAAGGTCATGAATAGGGAGTATAAGTGTTCATGGGTAAAGGCCTCAAAGATTTTACCCATTCCTTCATAGGCTATTTTTAGATCCAACCTCTTTGAATAAATCTACCGAAAAGGAGCATTAACTAGAGAAAATGATTTTTTAGAGTTGTGTAATTGTGAAACCATTGTGATAAATAGAGTATTTGTTCCTAATTAGCATATGCTCTATTTATCACAATGGTTTCAGAAAGTGTTTTTTACAGAGGCGTAGAACGGCGTATTTATGGAGGAAAGATTAAAAAATATTCCCCTTAGATCTAGTTAACCATTTCTTTGTTCTATTCTTATTTCAAATTTCAATAACGTATAAACATTCATGGAGAAATAATTACATGTATAATAAAATATGGAAGGTGGGCTACTGTAGTTATTTTAGAAAGTAAAAAAAACAAGGTCTATCAAATATTATTGGCAAACAGAGCAGACCATGACCAGACCGTCTGATCTGGATCTACTCTGTTTGCAAAGGTATGAAAAGGTTTATTTGAAGGAAAGAGTTAAATGTCATTTCTTCTCATGTTTTCTTCAGTTTCAATGAAAATGTAATTATTACGCATTTTCACGCATTTGCAAGCAGTAGACCCAGATCAGACGGCTCCTATAGGACTGCTGTTTGCTAATGGAAGTTGATAGATATGTTGCTTTAGTTTATAAAATGACTTCAATGTTACACTTTCCATATTTCAGTTTAGCCACGTTTACCATAAATATAGAGTAGATATTGCAAATTGGAGTAACTATAGAAAAGAGAAAGGGTAAAAACGGATGAGGAGTCAGTTGATGTTAGCAATATGGACAAGAAGCCAACTCAAAGAAGTTCATGTCCAGAGAACACTTTATAACATAACTCGTGGCTTCAGCGTGACGTAACACTATCATTTATTTTTTGATAATCATGGGCATATATTCTGTCATAATTCACTAGTGAATAACATTCGAACGACCGAATGTCATTCGAACGATTCATACGCGCTGTCAAAACAAACAAACTGGCGGACGGTGGTCGACCTACCTGTCCACGATTGAGTCACAATAGATGGCAAAGGATTGTTGGCACTTGCGCCTTAATTTCGATTAAAATAATACAAACTGTAATTGCTGTCAGGAATCATATTACAAAATGTATACGAAACAAGAGGGCCATTATGGCCCTGAAATCGCTCACCAGAGGGAAAGATTTTTAAACTTTTAACTGCATGTATGTTTCTAAACAAAACTGGACACCTGTTTTGTGGGGTGTTATTTGACCCTTAGTGGATCCAAACTCTGTGGCATACCTGTTGGTCTTAATTCTGTTGAAAAGGGCCAGGAAGCAGTCGATCTTTAATGAACTTTTGGACCTTTAAAACCCTTTCCTTCATATAAATGTGATTTGATGCATTTGCAAACAGAACAGACCCGTATCAGATGGTTTCTATAGGAGCTGTCTGACCAGGTTGTGCTCTGCCGGTTAAATAGAATACTCTTTCCTCAAAAAAACCCCGCCCTTCTACGCCTCTGTATTAGTCACTTCCATTGTGATAAATAGAGCATTTGCTCCATAGGAGTAAATGCTCTATTTATCACAATGGTTTCAAATCTACACAATTCTGAAATTTTCCTTTTCTCTAATTTACCCTTTCCCTCATGTAAACGTGTTTTCAAGCATTTGCAAACAAAGTAGACCCAGATTTACCTCTTTGAATAAGAGACAAAATTTCTAACAGATGACAACCCTATCACTGTTTAGCATGACTTAACTGTAATTAGCACACAGTTTGGATTCTGATCTGAAGCATACCGGTATGTAACTTTATATGTAGTTTGTATATGAGTAAATTTACTCCTATGGAGCAAATTAATGCTCTATTTATTACAATGGTTTCAAATCTACACAATTCTGAAATTTTCCTTTTCTCTAATTAATGCTCCTTATCAGAAGATTTATTCAAATGGTAGGATCTTAAAAAGGCCTTTGTGATTAATAGAGCATTTGCTCCATAGGAGTAAATGCACTACTTATCACAATGCTTTCAAATCTACACAATTCTGAAATTTTCCTTTTCTCTCATTAACCCTTTTCCTCATATAAATATGTTTTCACGCATTTGCAAACAGAGTAGACCCAGATTTACCTCTTTGAATAAGCAGACAACATTTCTAACAGATGACAACCCTATCACTGCTTAGCATGACTTGACTGAAATTAGCACACATTTTGGACTCTGATCTGACACATACTGGTATGTAACTTTATATGTGGTTTGTATATGAATTAATTTACGCCTATGGAGCAAATGCTCTATTTATCACAATGGTTTGAAATCTACACAATTCTGAAATTTTCATTTTCTCTAATTAATGCTACTTATCAGTAGATTTATTCAAAGAGGAAGGATCTGAATAAAGCCTTTGTGATAAATAGAGCATTTGCTAACTATTGTGATAAATAGAGCAAAAGCTTCATAGGAGTAAATGTTCTATTTATCACAATGGTTTCAAATCTACACAATGCTGAAATTTTCCTTTTCTATGATTAATGCTCCTTATCAGTAGAGTTATTCAAAGAGGTAGGATCTGAAAAAAGCCTTTGTGATAAATAGAGCATTTGCTCCATAGGTGTAAATGTTCCTTTTCTATAATTAATGCTCCTTATCAGTAGATTTATTCAAAGGGGCAGGATCTGAAAAAAGCCTTTGTGACAAATACAGCATTTGCTCCACAGGAGTAAATGCTCTATTTATCACAATGGCTTCAAATCTACACAATTCTGACATTTTCCTTTTCTCTAATTAATGCTCCTTATCAGTAGATTTATTCAAAGAGATAAAATAGTCACTTTATGAAACCATTGTGATAAATAGAACATTTGCCTTTGTGATAAATAGAGCATTTGTTCCATAGGAGTAAATACACTATTTATCACAATGGTTTCAAATCTAAACAATTCTGAAATTTTCCTTTTCTTTAAATAACCCTTTTCCTCATATAAACATGTTTTTACACATTTGCAAACAGAGTAGACCCAGATTTACCTCTTTGAATAAGCAGACAACATTTCTAACAGATGACAACCCTATCACTGCTTAGCATGACTTGACTGAAATTAGCACACATTTTGGACTCTGATCTGACACATACCGGTATGTAACTTTATATGTGGTTTGTATATGAATTAATTTACGCCTATGGAGCAAATGCTCTATTTATCACAATGGTTTGAAATCTACACAATTCTGAAATTTTCATTTTCTCTAATTAATGCTACTTATCAGTAGATTTATTCAAAGAGGTAGGATCTGAATAAAGCCTTTGTGATAAATAGAGCATTTGCTAACCATTGTGATAAATAGAGCAAAAGCTCCATAGGAGTAAATGTTCTATTTATCACAATGGTTTCAAATCTACACAATGCTGAAATTTTCCTTTTCTATGAATAATGCTCCTTATCAGTAGATTTATTTAAAGAGGTAGGATCTGAAAAAAGCCTTTGTGATAAATAGAGCATTTGCTCCATAGGTGTAAATGTTCCTTTTCTAAAATGAATGCTCCTTATCAGTAGATTTATTCAAATAGGCAGGATCTGAAAAAAGCCTTTGCTGATAAATACAGCATTGCTCCATAGACTCTCATAGAGTACAAGACTCTATTTAACAACACATTCTTCTAAGTCTCCTTATCTAGTAATTAAATTTTTCTTTTTATATTAATGCTCTATAATGAATCAATTCAGATAATACTGTTAGCAGTTGTTATAAATATGAGACATTTGCCTTTGTGATAAATAGAGCATTTGTTCCATAGGAGTAAATGCACTATTTATCACAATGGTTTCAAATCTAAACAATTCTGAAATTTTCCTTTTCTTTAATTAATCCTTTTCCTCATATAAACATGTTTTTACACATTTGCAAACAGAGTAGACCCAGATTTACCTCTTTGAATAAGCAGACATTTCTAACAGATGACAACCCTATCACTGCTTAGCATGACTTGACTGAAATTAGCACACATTTTGGACTCTGATCTGACACATACCGGTATGTAACTTTATATGTGGTTTGTATATGAATTAATTTACGCCTATGGAGCAAATGCTCTATTTATCACAATGGTTTGAAATCTACACAATTCTGAAATTTTCATTTTCTCTAATTAATGCTACTTATCAGTAGATTTATTCAAAGAGGTAGGATCTGAATAAAGCCTTTGTGATAAATAGAGCATTTGCTAACCATTGTGATAAATAGAGCAAAAGCTCCATAGGAGTAAATGTTCTATTTGTCACAATGGTTTCAAATCTACACAATGCTGAAATTTTCCTTTTCTATGATTAATGCTCCTTATCAGTAGATTTATTCAAAGAGGTAGGATCTGAAAAAAGCCTTTGTGATAAATAGAGCATTTGCTCCATAGGTGTAAATGTTCCTTTTCTAAAATTAATGCTCCTTATCAGTAGATTTATTCAAAGAGGCAGGATCTGAAAAAGCCTTTGTGATAAATACAGCATTTGCTCCATAGGAGTAAATGCTCTATTTATCACAATGGCTTCAAATCTACACAATTCTGACATTTTCCTTTTCTCTAATTAATGCTCCTTATCAGTAGATTTATTCAAAGAGATATAATAGTCACTTTATGAAACCATTGTGATAAATAGAACATTTGCCTTTGTGATAAATAGAGCATTTGTTCCATAGGAGTAAATGCACTATTTATCACAATGGTTTCAAATCTAAACAATTCTGAAATTTTCCTTTTCTTTAATTAATCCTTTTCCTCATATAAACATGTTTTTACACATTTGCAAACAGAGTAGACCCAGATTTACCTCTTTGAATAAGCAGACAACATTTCTAACAGATGACAACCCTATCACTGCTTAGCATGACTTGACTGAAATTAGCACACATTTTGGACTCTGATCTGACACATACCGGTATGTAACTTTATATGTGGTTTGTATATGAATTAATTTACGCCTATGGAGCAAATGCTCTATTTATCACAATGGTTTGAAATCTACACAATTCTGAAATTTTCATTTTCTCTAATTAATGCTACTTATCAGTAGATTTATTCAAAGAGGTAGGATCTGAATAAAGCCTTTGTGATAAATAGAGCATTTGCTAACCATTGTAATAAATAGAGCAAAAGCTCCATAGGAGTAAATGTTCTATTCATCACAATGGTTTCAAATCTACACAATGCTGAAATTTTCCTTTTCTATGATTAATGCTCCTTATCAGTAGATTTATTCAAAGAGGTAGGATCTGAAAAAAGCCTTTGTGATAAATAGCTCCATAGGTGTAAATGTTCCTTTTCTAAAATTAATGCTCCTTATCAGTAGATTTATTCAAAGAGGCAGGATCTGAAAAAAGCCTTTGTGATAAATACAGCATTTGCTCCATAGGAGTAAATGCTCTATTTATCACAATGGCTTCAAATCTACACAATTCTGACATTTTCCTTTTCTCTAATTAATGCTCCTTATCAGTAGATTTATTCAAAGAGATATAATAGTCACTTTATGAAACCATTGTGATAAATAGAACATTTGCCTTTGTGATAAATAGAGCATTTGTTCCATAGGAGTAAATGCACTATTTATCACAATGGTTTCAAATCTAAACAATTCTGAAATTTTCCTTTTCTTTAAATAACCCTTTTCCTCATATAAACATGTTTTTACACATTTGCAAACAGAGTAGACCCAGATTTACCTCTTTGAATAAGCAGACAACATTTCTAACAGATGACACCCTATCACTGCTTAGCATGACTTGACTGAAATTAGCACACATTTTGGACTCTAATCTGACACATACCGGTATGTAACTTTATATGTGGTTTGTATATGAATTAATTTACTCCTATGGAGCAAATGCTCTATTTCTCACAATGGTTTGAAATCTACAATTCTGAAATTTTCCTGTTCTCTAATTAATGCCCCTTTTCAGTAGATTTATTCAAAGAGGTAGGATCTGAATAAAGCCTTTGTGTTAAATAGAGCATTTGCTAACCATTTTGATAAATAGAGCAAAAGCTCCATAGGAGTAAATGTTCTATTTATCACAATGGTTTCAAATCTACACAATTCTGAAAATTTTCTTTTCTATAATTAATGCTCCTTATCAGTAGATTTATTCAAATAGGTAGGATCTGGAAAAAACATTTGTAATAAATAGAGCAAAAGCTCCATAGGCGTAAATGCTCCATTATCACAATGGTTTCAAATCTACACAATTCTGAAATTTTCCTTTTCTCTAATTAATGCTCCTTATCAGTAGATTTATTCAAAGAGGTATAATAGTCACTTAATGAAACCATTGTGATAAATAGAGTATGTGCTCCATAGGAGTAAATGCTCTATTTATCACATGGTTTCAAATCTACACAATTCTGAAATTTTCCAAGAGGCAGGATCTGAAAATATCCTATGAGGAAGTGGGTTAAAAAGAGTGTGAACAAACAGACACTAATTCTGAAGCAGACAACTTGATAGAGATTTGACCAGGAACTTGACCTATCCAGTGATTACGTAACACAGATGGACTGACTAGCTCAGAGGAACCTTTATAGTGTAAAAAATAGTGGTGTAACAATACATCAAACTATCGCACTATCGTGATAGTTCTCTATCCCAGTTACACTATCGATAGTTATTTCCAATTGACGATAGACTATTGCGATAGTTGCTCTGACTATCGATAGTTTCGACAGTTCTTTCATATAATTGGCATTGTGTTTTCAAGATGGCGTTGACCATCGCAGAGATCAAGTTTGTTAAAAACAAAAGCGGTAAAACACAAGTGGCAAAGCCAAATTCATTTTAAATCATTTCCACAAACATTTTTTAGTAAGTATTTACAGCAAAGTTATATCATACACTGTGCAATTTGCATTTACAAGTTTCCCAATCTTAGCAATAACTATTGCAATAGTATTGCAATAGTTTCCTGCAATAGCAATAGTATCGCAATAGTACTTTCAGCAATAGCAATAGTATTGCAATAGTCAAAACTGGCCCCAATAGTCAGCCCTAGTAAAAAACTATTTTAAAGTATAACCAACAGGGCAGGGCCAATTTAAACCTCAGAAATATGATATTGACCAATGTCAATAAGGTATACTAAGTAAATCTATACACCAAATATCTAAGCTCTGTGAAATGTAGTTTTTGACAAGAAGATTTTTGAAGTTTTCCCAATGCCTAACCTAAGTGAGCCCAGCATTCTGCTACTTGTACAGAAAACAACAGTCAGCTAGAGAAAACTGGCCACCCCTGGGACCGTGGCGGGGCCAATTTTGACTCCAGGGACATAATTTATATAACTTTTGTAGAGGACCTATAGGTGATGCTATGTGCCAAAGATGAAAGCTGAGAACCCTGTAGATTCAGAGGAGAAGACTTTTAAAGTTCAAATTGTTGACGACGCACGACTCACGACGCACGACAAACGCCGACAGACGACAGACATCAGGCGATCACAAAAGCTCACCCTGAGCACTTTGTGCTCTGGTGAGCTAAAAAGACCTACCAGCTACTCTGACCCATACAATCCATTCTACAGTTAAAATGCCTCCTCAACCGGAGTACCTAAAGACAGTAACGTATACGTAACGTATACGTAAAGATGCTATATCTTTTTTCCTAGCGCATGTATCCAGTTAATATTTCGCGGGACTGATGTTGTGGTACCATTTCACATGTTGATGAAAAGAAAATTGGAGTTTATAGCTTATGTTTTATTGTTTTTGGTGTTTTTAATTGGTAAATCAGGCCCGGACATTAGCCCCACCTCCATCTGAAAGTAAAGATGCTGTATTTTTTCCCCCAGAGTATGTCTCCTGTAAATAATTCATGGGATTTATTCTGTTGTACTATTTCACCTGATGGTATAAAGAACTCGGAGTTTATTGCTTTTATTTTATTGTTTTTGTTGTTTTTGTTTGGTCAATCAGACCTCCGACGATCGAGTCCCATCCATCCGAACGTAAAAATGTTGTAATTTTTTTTGTAGGTCTTTATTTATAATAATTTTTACGTGGATCAATTCTATAAATATTTCTTCAGATCTCTATGACAAAAAAATATATCCAGTCGCGTGTTTTTTAATGTTATCGTTGTTGATAATGGGTGGGTAAGTCGTGTTTGTTAAGAACGGCTTTACCGGCTATCGCCACACGTAATCTTGTGGACTATCGAAGCGGCTAGCACCTGTTAGATCGCATTGCATAGAAAGGAATAGTGATTTCCTTTAAGATACGATAATTCTTTAATGCTTTTACATACATTCCTGGGTTAATAAAAGCGTCTTTTTTGCTTACCCTTTCCTTGCAATATGTTGGAGGCTAACTTTTAGACAAACAGTTTAAAGTAGCCAATTGAAACTAGCTGCAACAAACAACTAATTAGCCCGAAAAAGGTGACAAATGAAAGTGGGCCAGCGGACGGACGACCAGATATACAGAGAGACAGACAGAAAGATAGACATACCTACCTTTGTCTGAGATGCTAGTAGAGTAAGAAAAAGTAAAAAGAGCTAATATTAATGGTCTGAAAGGCAGGTGGCAGCTTAATGCAGGTCAAAACTCAAAATTAATGCAGAAAGTTCCTTTATGAGCTTTCTGCATTACATTTGCCCTGCATTAAGCAACCACCTATTTTTTAAGATTCCTTTGTCCGGTCACTTAAGACAAGTTTTACTGTTTGTCATTGTGAGTCTCTGTGCCTCTACCCATGCCTGTCTCTCTCTGTACTAGTAAGTGTGTGTACAAGTTTCTGTCTGTCTAACCACCCCCCCCCCCCCTCTCTCTCTCTCTCTCTCTCTCTCTCTCTCTCTCTCTCTCTCTTTTCTATAACGCTTTTTTTCCTCTCTTCCTCTCTCCTTCCTCTCCCCCCTCTCTCCCTCGCTCACTATCATCAACCTGCTTACCATAATCCCATCCATCTATACATCAGCTTATCTATCTTTCTCTCTCTGATCCTCCCTATTTCTTTCTATCTCTCTTCCCCGTCACCCCCCCCCCCCCTCTCTCTCCGATCTCCGATCTCCTCTCTAGCTCTGTCCTCTTCCATCATCATCTCTCGTCTCTCTCTATGTCTCTCTCGCTCCTATGACTCCATATCTCTCTGTATGTCTATCCTTGACCCACTTACGCACCAGTCCATTCATCCTATCTATTTATATGTCTGTCTGTCTCTCCCTTTCCTATCTTTTGCTCTCTCTCTAACTCAAACTCAAACTGACATTTGAATTCCATTAAAGGGCATCCTCATCATACAGCCTTAGACCATGCAGTGTATAGACTTTACTTCTGTAAATATTCTGAATTACACCGATTGTCTCCGAGAGAAGTCATGCTAATTGTGGTTTCATGTACAATACCAGATACACATTTTTACGCATTTTCAAAATTCTGATAGCTCCTGTGTGATCTGTTTCATAAGGATCTATTGTGTTTGTTTAAGGAATATTCTATATATGATACTATGTGACTATCAGGGACCAAATATCGGAGCTTAATTTCAGTATAAACGTTAGCTAATAACTATTGACTAGGTCATTATTTTTTTACATGAACATTCATTAGGTAAAGCGTTAAGGAATACGAAACCCTCTTTACATAGTTACGTTGAACGAAATCGGAGTCAAGATATAAGACTGTCGCTATCGACAAGTATGTAAATTTAATTTTTTTGTTCCGAGTATATGGCAGTTAAAACACTGCAATACCGGTGGTACAAAATCGTCGTCGGCCTTATTCAACGTATCTCGTGAGTCCTAATACAGAAAGTCCTCTCCAAACTTGACGGTTTTTTTCAATTAGAGTCAATGCTGTGTGGAACCTTTATATAGGAAGAAAGTCACACACAGGTTGATTTTTACCCTGCATTCAACAGCCCTTGCCTAAACGGATCTCAATTCTTGTACTTTAAATTCCAGTTTAGACTGGCGTTAATGTAATTTTCTTCTCCTGAAACCGTCTGCTTGGAAGGATCGTCAATGTCTTTACAGAACTATATTCAGGTTGTCAACGAGTTTGACTCCTGATGAGACACCGCGTTACTCGGATAGAGTTAGACTGTTTGAAAAAAAAATAGCATACGACGGTGAAAGAGTTAACCAGTTTGATAGTTATTTTCACACACAAAGCATGACCTGTTTTGTGCCGGTATAAAATAAACAAAAGGTGTGAGTTTTTTTTCTCCTTTATTGACTAACCACAGCTATGGTTTAACAGTACAAATGGATTTGGAAAACTTTCCGGTAGGTAGGCGATGAAAATAGGCATTTCACCGTAAAAAAGAATTTGGTTTGTATTCAGACGGGCAGATATGCGCGAGAAAATATCCCAGAAAATATAGATCAAAGACACTGCCAGTGTTGTAATATTATAGATATTGAAGATGAATATGATTCTGTACGCAAGAGATATATTGCATACCAGGCGTAAAACTTGAGCATTGCCTCTTCCATTTTAAGCGAAATTGCTGTAGGTGTAAACCCATCACATAATGAATATTCATAAAGAAATAATGACACCATGGACACCTGTTATCTCTCTCTCTCTCTCTCTCTCTCTCTCTCTCTCTCTCTCTCTCTCACTCTCTCGTTCCTGCCCCTCTATATCTCTCTCCCCCTCTCTCTCTCTCTCTCTCTCTCTCTCTCTGTCTGACCTACTTGCTCACCATTAACCGTATTTTTCTCACATCTCTCTCTCTTTCCCGCCCCTCTCTCCATCTCCCCTTCCTCTCCCTCTTTCTCTCTCCCTGCATCTCCCTCGCACTATCCCCGACCTACTTACCACCATTCCATTCATATATCTATCAGTCCATCTCTCTTTCCCTCTCTCATCTCTCTCTCTCTCTTTCGTCTTCCTCTTTCTCTCTCCTCTCCCTCTATCTCTCGCGCTATCCCCAACCTACTTACCACCATTCCACCAGCCTACCGCTCTTTCTCTCATCTCTCTTTCTCTCTATCCCAGATCCAACCTCCCTCTATCCTCGAACAACCTACCCATCAATCCATAAAATTATCGTCTATCTTTCTCCTCTCTCATTGTCCATCATTTCCTCTCCCCTCTCTCTTTCTCCTAACCTTTTTTTCTCTCTGTGACTCCCTGTCTGTGGCTATCTGTTATGTCTATGTGTATTAATGTCTCTGTATATCTCCCTCTATATCTCTATCTATCCATGTTTGTTTGTTTGTTAGTTAGTTAGAGAGAGATACAGACAGATAGACAGATGAGAGAGAGAGAGATGGAAGGAGGGAGGGACAGCCAGACAGATAGACAGACAGACAGACAGACAGCCAGATAGACAGGCAGACAGACAGACAGACACAGGCAGGCAGGCAGACAGGCATGCCAAAACAGAGACAGACATGCAGAGAGATAGGGTTGGTGTCATGCGAATTTGTTTCAGAGAGAGAGAGAGAGAGACAGACAGACAGACAGACAGACAGACAGAGACAGGCATGCCAAAACAGAGACAGACATGCAGAGAGATAGGGTTGGTGTCATGCGAATTTGTTTCAGACATACGTACGTACGTACATACATACGTACATACACACGTACATACGTACATACAGGCAGGCTGGCAGACACAGACAGGCTGACAGACAGACGGACAGACAGACAGGCTGACAGACAGACAGGCTGACAGACAGACAGAAACAGAGACATACAGGCAGAGAAATAGAGAGATAGGGCTGGGTTTCATGCGAATTTGTTTCAGGTAACTATGCATATCGTAACCCTTATCGTGCTGAAAAATACTGCCCAAACTTGGATTCGTACAAGTGTTTGACACTGTTGATTGAGTGTCAAACAGCTGAGGATCAATATGAGATGCCGAGTTAAGTCTGTGTTTCATCTTAATCGAAGCTATTTGCAAATACGAGTCTGATCGCGCTTAGCACGATAAGGGTTAAAACACATTCGTTAAATGGCTTCCCGTTGATATAAATAGCGATGGCCCGCAGTTTTCTTATCTGGGGACTTACCGTCGTGAAATATGGTATTGACTGGTGGACTAACTGACCAATTAACCTTTAGCCTGCTGTGGGCGGATGAGTGAATACCTACAGGCGCAAACGGCTTGGATCCAGATGAGACACCGTGTAACTCGTTGTCTCATCAGGATCCAAACTGTTTGACGCCCTGATAGCATTTTGGTAGACTATTTTGAAAATGTAGTAGGTGAAAATCCTGTACAAATAATTTGTTCAGCAGGCTAAATATTAAACCATTGTCTGTGACTACGAGTTAATGCCTTTAAAACACAGCTTAGAGTGAAAACTGCTTGTAATGTTTTAGGCGTATAAATCCACAGAACTCGAAAATGTAATAAATGTAATATCTTAACCCTTACCCTTTTCAGTATTCATGTAAGAGCATGAATATTCACCAGCTCATTTTTTATACTGTAAACTTTTCAGGGGATTTATTTTGCCTTGATCAAATTTGTAGAATCAGATCTATATCTTACCCAGAGCAAATATAGTAGACACTGATCAGACAGATCCTGTAGGACACCTTTGTTCCACAACTATGCCTTTCTACGTTTTAGCAAACAGTGTAGACCCAGGTCAGACGGGTCCTATAGGAGCCGTCTGATCAGGGACTGCTCTCTTCGCTTATGAAAAAATACAGATATGATTCTAAAGTTTTTGCCTGGTGCCGTGTACCAAACATTCTGTGTCCATGTGCCATTACAAATATTATTGTAATTTGTTTTCAAGATGTCAGTACATTGTATTTCTTGCATGGGTATTCATGGAGGAAAGGGCTACTCTGTTTGCAAATGCATGAAAAAGGGTTTATATGAGGGAATGGGTTAAATCCGTTTCATATATTCATTTACTATAATGCCATACATTCAACATATACTACCCAGTTTATTCAGCACTACAAACACTACGAACAGGCAGATATTAGATATATAATGTTGTTTCTATAACCCTTCGATGGGACTTTTGAGCCGTCCTTATTCGGGAAAGATTTAACAAAGGAATCCTGATGAAATCAATAATGGTGGTCTATGGGACAATACCAATATATTGGTTATGTATCATAACGGCGAATGCAATTTAACAATATTGTAACTGTCAGTTGTTGTTTTTATCACTATTTATCCATACATATACAGCTAATTAATTACAGCCGATGAATAGAAGCATTATATAAAACAAAGTTAGAGTTACTTTCTGATCATAGCAGGTGAATGAATGAATGAAAGAATGAATGAATGACCGAATGAAAGCTCGAATGAACGAACAAATGAATGAATGAATCTATGAATGGGTGGATGGATGGATGAACAGGTATCGAGCGAGTGAGTGGATGCGTGAATGAATGAATGAATGAATGAATGAATGTAACATTGAATGAATGAATTAATAAATGAACGAATGAATGGATAGATTAATGGATAAACGTAATTTATGGATCGGTGAATAGACGGACGTACGAGCGAGTAAGTGGATGCCTGAAGGAAGGGAGGAGGGTGGGTGGGTTTGTGAATATAGTAATGAAGTAATGAATGGATTAAAGAATGTGTGTAAGTCTCTGTCTGTCTAACCGTCCGCATCCTCTCTCTCCCTCTCTCTTTCCTGTCACGCCTTTTCTCCCTCTCCCCCCTCTCTCTTTCCTCTCCCTCTTACCATTCCCGTCATCTGTCCATCAGCCTAAATCTCCCCTCCCTCTATTCCCTCCATCCCAAATCCGCTCTTTCAATCCTCGATCCATCTACCCACCAATCCATCAAACTATCGTCTATATTTCTCGTCTCTCACTTTCGATTTCTCTCTATTTCTTTCCCTCACGTTTTCTGTCTTATCTCTCTCTTACTTTCTATTTCTTATCCCTCTCTCACTTTCTCCTCTCTCACTATCTCTCAATTTTCCTCTTTCCTCTCTGTGTCTCCATGTCTATGTGACTGTCTGTCTATCTGTCCCTGTGTGTGGACCTCTCTCCGTGTATCTCACTCCACCCCTCTCTCACCATCTGTTCTTTCTTTTCCCTCTGTTTGTCTGTCTGTATGTCCCTGTGTCTCTCGCTGTCTCTCACTCCCTCTATTTTTTCTCTCCCCGACCGCCTCTATAGCTATATCCTCTCTCATAATCTCCCCCCTCTAACCCTCTCTACTTTGACTCTATGTGTCTCTCTGTCTATCTCTTACCCACTTACCCACCAGTCCACTCACCCTATTTTTCTGTATCTACCTTTCCTCTCTTGCTCTCTCTCTCTTCCTCTTCACCTCTCTCTTCTCCCTCTTTGGTCTCTCTGTCTCCCCCTTCCTCTCCCCTCTCTCTCTGCATGTCTGTCTCTCTCCCTCTCTAGCCTCTCTCTCTCCCTCCTCTCTCTCTTTCTTTTCTCTCAAAGGGAGGGCAGACTATTTAAAGTTAGATGAACAGAATGGTGGTAAGTGGTTCAAGGATAGTGAGAGAGATAAAAGGAGAGTGGAGAGAGATAGAGAGAGGAAAAAGAAAGAGTGAGAGAGAAAGGGGAAAAAGAGTGAACAGGAACTAGGGAGATAGAGTGAGAGACGGGAGCGAGAGAGAGAGATAAATAAATAGTGACTTAAATCAGGCTAATTAATACATGTACTAAAATAAATATCCGCTCCATTAATACATGATAGTCTACTAAAGAACATAATATTATCAGGAAAAAGAAATGAACTATCAGAAAGAATCCATGTATTTCCTATAATTATACACATATAAGTGCTTGCGTGCGTGTGCATGTGTTTGTGTGAGAAAGTAAGAGAGACGCACAGACAGAGACACACGCACATACAGTAACACCTACAGAGACAGACAGACAGAGAGAGACAGATAGAGACAACTGTAATTACAGTTATCCAATGAAAAAACCGATATAAAGAAGAAACGACAGTAAATTCTTTATAAAGAAATTAAAAACAATAATTCAATGTCAGTTGGTTGTGATTTTGAATTTAACCATATTTGAAAGATATTCCTGAAGTTTTGTGCCTTATGGGCTTATAGTAAGAGTCTCGGACAACCTGCAGTTTTATAGTTCTGTGTGTATTCGGTACGATAAGATAACGTTTAATTACCAGTGTGCCTCTGATCAACTGATTACCATAATGCTGCTTATACTTGAGACTAGTTTATATATTATTATTACTATTTATCATCATCATCATCATCATCATCATCATCATCATATCCCCGCAAACGAAGTTTGAGAGGGTTATATGGGAGCGAGTGTGTTGGTCGCGGTCAGTTGGTCTGTCTGTCAGTGAAACAACCTGGCAAACATCTTGTTTGATTTGCGATCACGGCAGCTGAACGGGGGTATCCCATCACCAAAGGTGGTAGTTCTAGTTATATTATTGTAGTAGTAGAGGTAGTAGTAGACTTAGCAGTAGCAGCAGCAGCAGTAGTAGTAGTAGTAGTAGTAGTAGCAGCAGTAGCAGTAGCAGAAGTAGTAGTAACAGCAGCAGCATTAGAGGCAACAGCAGTAGCAGTAGTAGTAGCATTAGCAGGAGTAGTAGTAGGAGTAGTTAGTAATAGCAGTAGCAGTAATAGTAGCAGTAGCAGTAGCCGCAGAAGCAGCAGTAGTAGTAGTAGTAGCAGTAGCAGTAGCAGTAGTAGCAGCAGAAGCGGTAGTTGTAGTAGTAGTAGTAGTAGTAGTAGTAGTAGTAGTAGTAGTAGCAGCAGTAGCAGTAACAGTAGTAGTAGTACCACCATGATATAGTGTCCGTTTATATACACGCACGTACACGTTGTATGTAGAGATGAGGGGAGAGAGAATGGCGGAGAGAAAGAGAGAGACACAGCGATGGAGAGACAGAGCGGCTCTCCGTCTGATCAGGGTCTGCTCAGTTTGCTTATGGAACTTGATGGGTGTTTCTTAAGTTTCTCAATGTTCCAAGTTCAATATTTTATTATCACTATTTTTTTATGAATATTAAGGAGGTACTAAAATTTGGAATAGGCATAGAACAGAGAAATTTGTTTCAGGTAACTATGCATATCTTAACACTTATCGTGCTGAAACACACAGCCTAATCTCTGATATGTTGCATTTTATCTTACTTTTCAATCGTACAAGCGTTTGACACTTTTGACCGAGTTTCGAAAAGCTGAGAAACTCGATGAGATACCGAGTTGGCTCATCTAAATCCAAG
Organism: Azorinus chamasolen; assembly: GCA_963576725.1. NCBI lineage: Eukaryota > Metazoa > Mollusca > Bivalvia > Cardiida > Solecurtidae > Azorinus > Azorinus chamasolen. The sequence goes on along the minus strand of OY755241.1, from coordinate 67,187,125 downwards.
CTATTTTGCAAACTCGTGCAAGGTCGCGCTTAGCAAGATAAGGGTTGATACACATTTGTTAAAAATATTTCCTGCTGAGATTGATATCGATGAACTGCAGTTTTCTAACCAGGAACTACCGTCGTGAAATATGGCATTGTTTGGACATGGTCAGTAACACTCCATTGACTGACTAACTGTCCAGTTAAACCTTTAACCATTTCCCTCATTTAAACGTGTTTTCACGCAATTGCAAACAGAGTAGACCCAGACGACTCACAGGAGTAATCTGATCAGGGTCTGCTCTGTTTTTCTAAAAGAATTTGATTGATATGTTTCTTTACTTTCTGAAATATCTACAAAAGTTCCACCTTCCATATTTCTTTACATGTATACCTATATTTTGTTAATGAATATTCAGTAGGTATTGAAATTTGGCCTAAATACAGAACAGGGAAAGAGTTACATGTAACCCTTTCCCTGTTCTACGTTTATTCCAATTTCAATACCTACTAAATATTCATGGACAAAATAACGATAGTTATAATGAAATATGGAAGGTTGAACCATGTAGCCATTTTAGAAAGTAAAGAAATAGATATTTCAAATTCCACATGCAGACACTGATCAGACGGCTCAAATAGGAGCCTTCTGATCTGGATCTACTCTGTTTGCAAACGCGTGAAATCACGTTAGTATGATGGAAAGGGTTAAGGGGTGTGGCCCAACTTATGGTCATTTGTGAAATTGTGAATGAACAAGTTTGAAGACAGAGGCACGTCTTCATTCACGAGAAAGAAAGTCAATAGAATACACTTTCTTCTCTGTTCTTAGACATTTTTTAAACAGATTTAACTGTCACATAGGGTTAAATATAAGTAATTTGCAATAAATGCCAATATGTAAATTATCAAATTGTTGAACGGTCAGTCATCTGCCTTACTAATACTTTGTCTGTGGCCACGACTTAATGCCCTTAAAAGACAGCTTAAAATAAAAACTGCTTGTCATGTTTCAGGCATATAAATCCACAGATTTTTAAGATGTAATAAATACTATATATTTAACCTGTTTCCAGTTCTATTTAGTACACATGTTAACCATTTCGAGGGCTTGGTGCAAAACTATTCTAACTCCTTCACAAAAGTGAAGGAGTTAGAATAGTTTTGCACCAAGCCCTCGATTTGCTCCCAGTGGATTCTTCCATGTTTATATATTGGATTAGTCCATTTTTTATCTAAGATGTGTCTGGCCTAAAATTTCGTTTTGTTTTATATTAAAATTCCTATCAGCAAACCGTGTAGACTCTGATCAGACGCCGCATTATGCAGCGTCTGATCAGGGTCTGCACTGTTTGCATATGTCCCATATATGGGATTGTTGGAGCAAAGTGACATCTTATCAGCTCATTTTTATAGTGCAAACTTTTCAAGAGAGTGGTTTTTTTTGCCTTGACAAAAACTCTAGGATCAGATCTACATTATACCAAACTACAATTATTATATCAAAGTGCAACGTTATATCAAAACCGGTTGGCGTCGATAATCGCACATTGAAATAGACGTTCTACCGTTTTGAAATAATTATATCAGTTTGCATGTCGTAGTAAAACAATGAATATTTGTTTCGTTTAGACGTCTCTGTCAAAAGTATATCGGTGTTTTGTATCCCAATATACTCCATTTTCCCTTAATCTCTAAGAAGGATTTTGACGCATTTGCAAACCGAGACAACCAAGATCAGATGCCTCCTATCCAAGCTAGTCGCCCAACCAAGATCTGTTCTGCTTATGAAATAATTTAGATCTTACTGCAGTTTCTACCAATACCAACATCCCATGTGTTCATATGCCATTATGATAAGCCGGCTAGCAGGTATCCATAGTGAAATTATTTCTTATATGAATATTCATGAGGTGATGGGTTTACACCTACAGCAATTTTGCTTAAACTGGGAGAGGCAGAGTTCAAATTATACGCCTGGTATGCATAACAATTTGACAGACTTTGTCTTTAATCATATCTCCATGAATATCCATATAAGAACAAAGATTTTTTATCATGGCACATGCTGTAGATCAGATTTATCTTATTTCTTAAGCAATCAGAGTTGGGTGATCCGAGTCTACTCTGTTTGCAAAGTTCCAAAAAGCCACCCATTGTAAACAAAGAATACCCAGATAAGATGGTTCCTAAAGCCGGTAGGAACTGTCTAATCAGAGTCTGCTCTGTTTGCATATTGGATAATATAGATCCGAGTCCGAATATTCCTGGTCAATGTGAAAATTTCATTCATTGAATATTCAGGCAGTAATTACTTGAATTTATATGCTTTGTGTGTGAAAAAAATCTGGTTAACTCTTTCACCGTCGTATGCTATTTTTTTTCAAACAGTCTAACTCTAACCGAGTAACTCGGCGTCTCATCAGGAGTCAAAATCGTTGGCAACCTGAATATAGTTCTGTAAAGACATTGACGATCCTTCCAGTTTGAAATTCGAAGCAGACGGTTTCAGGAGAAGAAAATTACATTACAGCCAATCTAAACTGGAATTTAAAGAAACAAGAATAGATCCGTTTAGGCAAGCGGCTGCTGATAGCAGAGTGAAAATCACACAGAAAGCTCCTGTGGAACTTTCTGTATGACTCTCCTATATTAAAATGCCACTTGTCGAAGGAATAGTTGACTCTTAATTTCATACGTCCATTTTAAAGAGGACCCCGCTTGTCTAAGGAACAGCATTGACTCTAATTTCATACGTCCAGTTTAGAGAGGACTTGCAGGATCACCATTTTGGATACTTCAAATAAGGCTGACGACGATTTTGAAACGAGTGTACATGTATATCAAAAGTCCCTAGATCAAAAGCCCTCTAAATCCCCCGATGTCTTATATTAGCTAACGTTTATAATGGCAATTTTAAAAGCAACGGTATTTTGTCCCTGACAGACACATAGTATCAGATCTATACTATTCCCTAAACAAACACAGTAGATCCTTATCATAAGTTCAAACAGGAGCTATCAGATCAGGTTCTACTCTGTTCGAAAATGCGTAAATATGTGTCTCTAGTAATGTATATGAAAACACACTCAGAGACGATCGATATACATTTGTACATTGTAATTCAGTTTATTTCCAAAACATAAAACAGTTGATGCACTGGTCAACAGCTGTATGACGAGGATGCTTTTTAATGGAATTTAAATATCATTTTGAGAGAGAAAGTGGGAGGGGAGAGGGGAAGAGAGAGAGATGGGTGGAGAGAGAGAAGAAGAGAGATGGAGAGGAAGAGAGATTGAGGGGAAGGGAGAGCGAGAGACAGGAAAGGGAGAGACATACAGAAAGACAGATAGGGTGAATGGACTGGTGAATATTTGGGCCAGAGAGAGGGACAGAGAGAAGGGAGAGGAGAGAAAATGGAAGAGGATATAGCTAGAGAGGAGGGCGGGAGAAAGAAAGAGAAAGGGGACCGTGGGAGAAAGGGATTGACGGGGAAGAGAGGGAGAGAGAAAAAGAGAAAGAAACAGATAGTGAGGATCAGAGAGAAAAATAGATAGGCTGATGGATCGATGGATGTAATGATGGTAAGTAGATTGATGATAGTGAGAGATTGAGAAAGAGGGAGAGGAAAGCGAGAGGGGGAGAAGAAAGATTGTGACGGGAAAGACAGAGGGAATGAAAACGATGGTTAGAAAGACAGAGACGTACACACACTTATAGACAGAGACATACAGACAGAGACATACAGAGAAAGAGGGGGGAGAGAGAGAGAGAGAGAGAGAGAGAGAGAGAGAGAGGGGGGGGTCCGTTAAACACGGGGACAAACAGGTGCGAAAACTAAGAGACATAAACTTAAACTCACATAGACATACAGTGAAACTTGCCTGAAAAGACCTTATATGGACTGGACATAGAAATCTTAAAAAGCAAGTGGTTGCTTAATGCAGGGAAGATGTAACACATAAAGCTCCTGTAGGAGTTTCTGCATTAATTTTGAGTTTGAACTGCATTAAGCTACTACCTGCCTTACAGACCATTAACATGAGCTCTTTTTGATGATGGCTTATAACAGGTCCTACTGTACTATGATGAAACAATTCTAGTATCTCATACAAATATCTCATCAATCAACAACAATAGTCATCTGAATCCAGCACAGCACAAACATATTTCAAATATGCTATACTCACTAACTCAGCTGATCGCGAAAATCTTCCTCCTGTTCCAACACATTTTATGCAGCAGTTCGTACTGAATCTTTTGTCCATTTCAAACATTTTCACTGAACTTGAATCGAGATTTTTTTGTCTCGGTGGAAATGTCCATGTGTATACATACAACACTAATGAAGGGCTTAATATACCAAAACGAAGGCGCATTTCGAATCCCATTGACAGTGAGTGTCGGACGTGTTGGCGACTGTATGTGGGTCTTCATGTAAATGGCGCGCTTTACATAGACACATGTTGTGTACAATGACGTCATAATGTGACGTGTTTGTAACTATGTATGTCAAAACTGGCGTGTTTCTGTATGTTTTTGTATCATAAACTGTCACAGTTAAATTGAATACCAGAGAGATCTGAATTAGATCCTGGTTGATATGACAGTAAGTAAAAAAAAATTGGAAAATTTGGACCTACTTTGTCCCAGTTACCTAGCGAACCTAATAACACCGTTCATTCATCAAATCTATATGCAAAGAGAATTTATAACAATCCACGTTACTGCTAAAATATTGGCTGGAAATAACATTTGTGTGTGTTATGTTATAAATAGGATCTTGCATTCGTGTTCATGCCAATAATCAAGAACACTCATGTAAGATCCTCTATGTAAACAATGTGTGCAAACAGTATTGTACAAAAATACAAATACAAAGCACGAAAAATGGAGAGTCAGACCTGTAAATGACTACAGTTTTGCTTAGACATCAGAATGGGGGAAACAAGTGAACTTGTAAATAATTCAAAGCTTTATAGTTCATTGGCAAATCGGCATATACAATACCTTTGGCCATTTAAACAATGTAAATAATGTAGATACTGACAATTTAAGAGGGTTTCGGGGGAGATCTCTGATCAGGGTCTCAACTGTTTGTCATTTAACCCTTTACTGAAGGAATATCCATGTAAGAAACAATGACATCATGAATAGATTGTTATAATAGCACATGGACACAGAAATTATGGCCATGGCAGAATGTGTAGAATCAGATCTATGCCATATCATAAATGGAAAAGTAGTTCAAGTCAAGCAGGCAAAGCCACATGCAAGACGCAACCACCACCAAAACACCGATAGACAGCATGACACACACTGATCAGACAGCTCTCCTATAGGAGCCATTTGATTTGTGGCGACTGTTTGCAAAGATGTATGCAGAAAGGTGTGTTTATGGAGTAAAGGGTTGCAGTCCTCCAGCAAAGTCAATCTTCTTATACTAAATAGACTATTAAACAATGTAATAAAAAGTTGTGTCATCTTGCTGCATTCTGTGCAAGAAACACTTCGTGCTGGTGGATGACATCAGTTGTAGCAATGCAATAACATTTGTCATTTAACTCTTTACACCATGGGTATTCACGAAAGAAATGAAAACATGAATATTAATTAGATTAATTTTTTTTAAGATGGCATATTAATGCATACAATTTTTGTCAAAGAAGAAACTGCAGAATCATTATGTCATATCTTTATTATTGCATATGCAACAGAACAGACCCTGATCAAACGGCTCCCATAGGAGCCACCTAAGCTGGATCTACTATGTTTGCAAAGGCATAGAAAAGGTATATTTATTGAGGAAAGGGTTAAAATTCTCTGGCAAAGTCTCAGTCCAAGATCTATACTGAATTGAAGTAATTCTAAGGGAGGCAAAGTTATTGGCCTCTACCGAGATTTGAACCCCGGACTCCTGGATACTAGTCCGACACTCTAACCACGTCGTAAAGGGTTAACCCAACAGCAAGGCTGTTGGAGATGCCTTACATAGGCCAAGATACAATATACAAGAAGATTTATTTTAAGTCGGATACCATGTAACAATAAGCATTAATTGTAACAGCAATTTTCCGACAAACATAAGTATAATTTGAACAAGAGTAAAACAGGCTGTAAAAAGAAGGGGTTGGCATATAAATACAGTGCTCCCTCCCTACAACGGCCCTCTCAATAACGATTCCCTCCTTACAACAACGCATGTCACTGTTTCCGAAACAACAAGGCTCCAATAACTTTCTTCCATCGTATTTTCTTTATGCCTCCATCAAATCCTATGTTGTGACCACTCTTTAGAATCGTCACTTTGTGACGATTCTAAAGAGTGGTCACAACATAGGGTTTGATTGAGGCATAATGGTTTTAGTTCTCGAAATACACCTTATCTGGGGATCTGCAAACAAGCTTATTATGTTTGATTTTCCCTCCCTATAACGACTCCCTCTGAACAACACATATAATCTTCGTATCCCAAAGGGTGTTTTTGTAGAGAGGGAGCACTGTAATAGATTAAGACATTTTTGGAAAACCCGCAGCAAAATTACAATATAATAAGCAAACAAGCTCTTGACAGCGGCAAGAAGCAGCATTCAACATACACAAGCAAAAAGAAAAGTAAACATAATGCACTTTTTCTCAAGACCCACTGTGGCTCCGATCACTATAGAATAGACTGGCAAAATTCATGCATCACTGAAAGGGTTAAGTCACAATTACTGTTCAGACTGAGGTCAAACTCTTACAACAATTTTGCAAAAAAATGTGAAACTCTTCGCAAATAGTTTATATCCAAATCGGATGATAAATATTTTACTTAAAAATAGGAACAACACTGCTCTGCCCTGGACATTATTTTATCTATACAACAGATTAGGGATAGGTTTAAACCTTTCCCTCATATTAATGTGTTTTCACACATTTGCAAACAGAATAGACCCCGATCAAAAGGCCCCTATAGGAACCGACTGATCAGGGCCTGTTCTGTTTTCTAATGGAATTTGAATTATCTAGTTCTTTACTTTCTGGACCCCTACAGTTTGACACTCTTATATGTTGTTTCTTGTAACGGAAATGAGGGCAACTACATGCTGAAACCATAGCAGACAAATATATTAGAGAGAGAGAGAGAGGGGGGAGAGAAACAGACATACAGAGGCAAAGCTAGAGAGAGAAGCAGACAGACAGAGAGAGAGAGAAAAGAGAGAGAGAGAGAGGGTAGGGGGCTTAAATATTAATACATGTACTGGCAACTTGTAACAACTTTTGCATGGCAACCATCACACATTTAGCATGCTGTCTTAAAGCTCGTTAATGAGACTATGGCAAATATAAGACATAAGAAAACCAAACTGATTTTAACATTCAGAGCAAGAGGCAATGGTAATGGTGCGTACTCAATTACTGAAATCGTCATTCTGTACCAAACCCTATGTTGTGACGAGTCACAACAAAGGGTTTGGTGGAGAAATGAAGAAGCTATTTTTGAAAAGGTTCTCATCTGGGCGGCTGTACTAAAACATGAAACGAACACAAACAATTTTACACTTACTCAAATGGCCCATGATGACGTTTCTTCTGTATTGAACTATTAGTCCGCCGTTTCCTATATTTTTGTTGTTTAGATCTATACAACACGCGCGATGTAAATAGCGAAGAATAAGTTTTGAATATCACATGATCTCGTCGTGTCCAATGCGATACAGACTTACCACAGATCACGAAGTTTCACACCTTTTCACGACTTTCGCTCCTAGTCATAATCAGTATTGATTGACCGGGGATGAAATTGAACTTCAACCCTTCTAGTTTAGGATAGGAACTGTACAGTGTATACACATAACCATGCTATTGATAAGTGCCCCTAAGTTAACTCTTTCCCTGTTCTTAGTTTATTCCAAATGCCAATACCTAGTAAATATGCATGAGCAAAATAGTTATATAACTGATAATGAAATATGGAATGTGGAACGTTGTAGTCATTTTAGAAAATAAAGATACAGATCGTTCCAATTCCATTAGCAAACAGAGCAGATCCCGATCAGTCGGCTCCTATAGGAGCCGTCTGAGCTGGGTCTACTCTGTTTGCAAATGCATGAAACATGTTTATATGAAGGAAAGGGTTAACCCTTACCCCATTTGCATTAAAGAGAATGGTGTCTGCTCAAAACTGGATGTGGTATAATATTGACTGGTTAGGTTTCGAAAAGCTTTTGAGAAATTATTGACAGAGTGTCAAACAGCTTAGATCCCCATAGTCTCATCTGGGTCCTAGATGTTTACAAATGCTAATCAGGTCTTGGTTAACAGGCTAAGGGCTAATAAATCTTTCCAGTGACTAATTCTTTAGGGGCAAAATCAACACTGGTGTGTTTGGAAGTGGTAATGTACATGTTTTGAGTGTACAAAGTGTACACCAAGCCGCCTAAATGGTTTATCAAAGACCTATGATGTTATCATAGGTCTTTGGGTTTATCAGCGTGTTGGTCCAAGCAGCCTAAAGGTTTATCCACGTGTTGGTCTAAGCAGCCTAAAGGTTTATCCACGTGTTGGGCCAAGCACCCTAAAGGTTTCATCCACGTGTTGGGCCAAGCAGCCTAAATGTTTATCCACGTGTTGGTCCAAGCAGCATGAAGGTTTTATCCACGGTGTTCTATTTATCAGAATGGTTTCAAAAACTGACTATTACAGAGGCGTCAACAGGCATCAATATGCGGGAATGGATTCACTGTATATTTAATGGCATCGTCGCATTGCAAATAGTATAGATGCAGATTACACAGCACCTCTATGATGAGATCTCCGGTCAAGTGTTAGCCAGTATTGAAAGACAAATAACACCTTTCTATAGATTCTAATGGATGTTAAACAGTGCAGAACCCCAAAGGCTGATTTGAGTCGATACTGTTTTCTATGCAATTATACCCTTTTCCACGACATAGGTGTCAAACACTGCACACTGGCAGGTAATCTGATAGGTGTCACACACTGCAGACAATGGCAAGGTAGTCTGATAGGTGTCAAACACGACAGACACTGGAAGGTAGTCTGATAGGTGTCAAACACTGCAGACACTGGCAAGGTAGTCAGATAGGTGTCAAACACGGCAGACACTGGCAGGTAGTCTGATAAGTGTCAAACACTGCAGACACTGGCAGATAGTATGGGTTTACAATATTTGTCTTCAGCGGCAATCCATTTATTGATCATAGGGTTCTTAAAAAGCAGGTGATTGTTTAATGCAGGGCAAAAGTAATGCAGAAGGTTCATAAAATTATAGAGCTTTCTGTAACACTTTTGACCTGCATTAAGCTACCTACTAACTTACAGGCTCATCAATACACCTTTTTGATGGCCACTTAAACAGGTTCTACTTTAATACACACGAGAACTGTTTTAGATAGTTGTGGTCTGATTTTTTAAGGTTCTGGACTTCTTGGCTGCCTCTTCAGTGTTTACAGTTCCACCGAGGATAGCTACTACACGGCTCTGTACAACATCGACGCGGTTGTCTCCCTTCCCTTCACCCACCGCTTTACATGTCTGGTAGGTGTTCACAGATATTAGTTATCAGTTAAACCATCGATTTAGCCCCTTGCGCGTTAGGGACACCACTTGACATTTTCGCCGAGTAGACCCTAAAGAGACAGCTCATGAAAGAGCCGTCTGATCAGAGTGTGTCCATTTGCTTATAGAATATCTTAGATCTCATTCTACATTATTCTGTATAGTTGTATACAGTAAAACCCATCTAGGCAGGAATTTTGGGGAGGAATTAACAGTTCTCTTGCTGTTCGCGTCAATATACCTACCTGTAAATAGTGATGACCCTGATGAGACAGCTCCTACAGGCACTGTCTCATCAGGGTCTGCACTATTAACAGGTAGGTATATTGACATGCGAACAGTAAGAGAAGTGCTAATTGCGGTATCTGTCTCAATTACAGGAGCTGTCTAATCAGGGTCTGCATTATTTACAAGTTGATTTTGCAACCAGGGCACTCCAAAGCTGTGATTGCACAGGGGCATATTTGTATGAAGTGAAGATATATGTAATTATACGACAGGACATGGGTAATGAGAAATGTATCTTAAAATTCAGGCATCAAAAGGCGTCAATGAAGGAATGGGATAAATACCAACAGTAACCATAAGGGAGTGTCAAATAATTGAATTCTTATCCGGTTATGAGAAATATTGTATACTTATATTTGAATCTGGTGTAATTTTGAAACTAATGACCGAGTGTCAAAAAGCATAGTAGATGCGCGTCTAAAGGCTTGAATATCTAATTTTCTTTATACCCATTATTTGGGTGTTTTATTGCGTGATTTTACAGTAGCCCCTAGTGCTATAAAGATCTCGTTGTCACTAGCAACATTTTAACCCTCTAAATGAAAACAAATTGCATTGTAAATATTCATTAGTTAGAAATTTATATTTGTTCATAAACACATGATGTTTTACCTTTATAGAAATTATAGAATCACCTTATGTTATATTTGGCTCAAGACAGTGTCACATCAGAACGCCCGAAACATTTAAACATTAGGGCCATGATGGCCCTGCTATCGCTCACCAGACAATCAGAGAAGAACATTTTCAAAGTTTTCACTATGTTTCTATAGAAAACTGGCCACCCCTAGAGTAGTGTCGCATTTTAACCTAGGGCATAATTAATATAACATTTGATGGGGACTTCCAGATGATGCTATGTTCAGGGGCGTATCTAGCAATACGCACAATTAGTTTACGTACGTGCGTAACATCAATATGAAAGGTTAAAACATTATTATGACCAAAATGGAACAAAATTCGAAGGCTAAGGTCAAGACTTTAATAAACGTTCTCGTGCCATGTAAGTTTTTAACCCATTCCCTTCTATTGGCGCTTTTTGATGTCTCTGTTAATAGGGGCAAATGCTCTATTTATCACAATGGTTTCAAAACTACACCCCTCATATTGACACCATTTGACGCCTCCGTAAAGGTCACCTTTCGAAACCATTGTGATGAATAGAGCACTTCACCTGCCTACATACATGTAATTCAAAATGTTCTCGGGGGAGAATGCCCCCGGACGCATGTAGCCAAGGTGCGTATATCGCACTTGGATTCAGTTACGTCCCTGAAAGCGGAGAGCCTTCCAGTTTCAGAGGACAAGATGTTTCAAAGTTTTCCCTACATACAATGTATGTTTCTAAAGGAAACAAGTCAACTCTTGGGTATATGTTTCTGTAGCGGGCAAACCCCTACTGTAGGGGAGGCTTTACACGTCACCCACCCTGAAATCTTTGTTTTGGAAGTAATTGTAACCTAAAGCAGGTATCTAGGTACTTCATATAGAAATAAGATGGATAATACAATTCTGGGTCTACATTGCTGGCACAACTATTACCATAACCTTAAGAAAATAACAAACAAGATCGTTCAACACGCTAAACCTATTATCATATACATCAACTCTATTATATGCAGAATGTTATTCATTAAAATGGCTTTACAAATCTGAATAAAATTAAAATACATTTTATAATTATTATATGCATTTTTGAATATTTTGAACAAGATACCTATTAAAAATGTCTAAGAGATTTTAGAAACATTGTATAATACTCAAACAGCAATGAAATCAAACTTTATGAATTATACCTCCCTTTTCCCTCTTTACACATTTCAATTGAAAAAAGGCTACACCTGGGGCGGGGCCAATTTCGACACCAGGGGCTTTCTCTATATAAATACACTTTTGTAGAGAACCTGAACATGATGCTATGTTCCTAATATTAAAGCTGAGAACCTTCCAGTTTCAGAGGAGAAGCTTTTTCACTATATGTTTCTATATAAAGCTGGCCACCCCTAAGGCTGGCCGAATATGGACCAAGGGGCATGATTAATATAGATTTTTAAAAATTGACTACTCCTGGGGCCGGGTCAATTTTGACACCAGGGGCATAATTTATATAACGTTTGTAGAGGACCTGAGCATGATGCTATGTGCCAATTATGAAAGTTGAGAACCTTCAAATTTCGGAGGAAAAGGTTTTCAAAGTTTTCACTACATGTATATGTTTCTATATAAAGCTGGCCACTCCTAGGGCAGGGTCAATATGGACCAAAGGGCATAATTAATTTAGATTTTGTAGAGGACTTGAAGATGACGATTTGTGGCAAATATGACAGCTAAGAACCTTCCAGTTTCATAGGAGAAGACTTTCAAAGTTTTCACTATTATATGTTTGTAAAGAAAACAAGTCACCCCTGGGACGGGGCGAATTTTAACCCCAGGGGCATAGTTTATATACATTCTGTTGAACACCTATAGGTGATGCTATGTGCCAAAGATGAAAGCTAAGAATCCTATAGATTCAGAGGAGAATATTCAAATTGTTGACGACGCACGCCGACGTCAGGCAATCACAAAACCTCACTCTGAGCACTTTGTGCTCTGGTGAGCTATAAGGTCTGAGATTGGGTATTGTCATTAGGTCATCACCCAACATCCTGACAATTCACATGAACCAACATTTTACAATCAAGTATTCATAGTGGGGGCAGTATTGCTAAATTCAATATGCTTAAACGTTAATGTGTAGCTTTGAATAAATAAGTTTAAACTACGTTTTTGCCTGCTTATTGACTGTGTTTACTGAACGCCATTATACATGTTTATCTTTCCTTTTGATTGCGAAATATTTCCCTGTGCATCAAACCTAGCTACACGTAGGCGTATTTACCAATTTTGTGCGTGTTGTCTGTACATATGATGTTTAGCCTACTTTTTTGTTGTATCCGTGTATGATTTTCACACATTCTATGTACCGTTACATGTTTTTCATTCATTCTGACATCATTCCATTTATTTCATAAACTGCTTTTTTATATTAACCACACAAAAGAAAATTATGTATTCTTTGTTGTTTTTATTATCAAGAACAACCATCTAGTTAACATTGTGTCTAGTGTGAATGTACATGTACATATTTTCCAACTTTTTGTTAAATTTTAATTGAAAATAGTCAAGCAGGAAAAGACACACAAAAACACAACCAACACCAAAACAACAATAGAAAATTTAGGGCAGTCATTATTTTCAATGTATTATTTACCCTTTCCTACATGAATATTCATGTAAAACAATAATGATGTCATGGATATTAATTAGATTATTTTGTTACAATAACACATGGTCACAGACATTTGTGGTTATGGCAGAAACTGTAGAATCATATATATATATTATATTATAAGCAAACAGAACAGACCCTGATCAGATGGCTCCTCTAGGAGCTGTCTATCTGGGTCTACTCTGTTCGCTAAGGCATAGAAAGACGTATTTATGGAGTAAAGGGTTAAACAAACAAACAGTGTGGAAGCCACAGTAAAGCCCAGTTTACCTTAAACCTAAAATAGAAATTGTCTAGCATATGTAGTTCAGAAGTTATGAAAAATGGTAATGACAGCCAAGTTTTCAAAATAATGACCTTGACCTGATTTCAGGTATCTTTATGTCGTCTGTAATTTAATTACCAAAGCTATCTGAATACCAAACGTGAATTGCATAGCGTTCGTGAAAAAAGAAGTTATAGCACAATGTTAAAGTTTGTTAACAGCCACGTTTTCATAATAGTTACCTTGACCTTGACCTAATTTAATGTATCCTTGTATCAAATCAAAGGCCTTCACCAAAGCTATCTCCATACCATATATAAATTGTCTAATATTTGTGGCTCAGAAGTTAAAACAAAATGTTGAAGTTTTTCAATGATGGCCTACTTGTCAAAATAGTGACCTTGACCTTGAACTAATTTCAAATATCTTGATATTAGCTTAAAGGCCTTTACCAAAACCATCTGTGTACCACCAAAGATGAATTGCCTAGCATTTGTAGTTCAGAAGTTTTAGCAATGCTCGTTAAAAACGGCAAAGTTTTCGAAATAGTGACCTTGACTTTAATCTGATTTCATGTATCCTTGTATCAAGTGAAAGGCCTTTACCCAAGCTATCTGCATATCAAATATGAATTGTCTAACTTAAGTAAGTTATAAGCTCTTAAGTAATGTAATTGAATGCAGAACTGCGGTTTATCATTAGTGTTTTTAATTAATATATACACCTATTTTATGCTAGAGCATGATTTAAGATCCAGGCATAACCTTTGCAAACAGGGTAAACCTAGAGTAAACTAAAAAATAGATTGCCCCTGCTGAATCTGCTCTGTTTACTTATGAACTAATATAGATCTGATGAATTTTTTTTGCCATGGTGAAAGCTTCCAGTGTTCAAATTTGCTTTTGAAAATGCCTTTAATTAATCGTCATAATGTCACTTACATGAACAATCACTGTTACTGTACGTCAGGCAATTTGGATCTTGTTGAGGTGGCCAGTTACCGATGATTCTCTTTGGCATTTTATTTAGACATACAGTTGATATCTCGAATTGAATAATATACAGTACGGAGTTGTTATTAAAAAATACTAGCATGTCTAAAATACCTACAGGAGTTTTCAGCATTACTCTAGGCCTGCAATAAGCTTTGAACTTAAGAAATTGTTCAGATTAGAAATTGGATGTATGTGTGTTTATGCCATTATAAAAAGTGGACTGATAAATAGTCATGATGTCATTATTTCTTACATGAACAAGAATATTTAACCTGAAAAGGGATAAGGGTCTAGATTGAGACTGAAAGGGTTATTGTATAACTAGAGCCACCCGACTAACACGGCTGTCGTTTCAAGGGCCTTTGTGATGAAACTGAAGAATTTTGTTGCGTCACTAAGCCCATATTTTTTGTTGTTAACATTACTTAAATATTATATACACGTAAAACAGATTTGATTATTATTCAGTAATACGCGCCTTTTGATGCTTTGCATCAATGATTTTCTTGGGGTTTTTTCTGTGAACTTTTTCTCCCAGTGTTAAGTACTGCATATATCGATAGCAGATTGCATTTTTGTGCTGATATCAGCTGTTTGAACTCGCGCGAGAGTCAACGAGACTACGAGACTACACGACTATCACCGGAAGTGTTTGTGACCTTGTGGCTGCTGTGTTTTCTGTGATATTTTCTTGTTTTAAACTGTGTTATTCTTTGAAAAGGACGGACTAAGACTATGCAGTAAGTGTTGCATTTATATTTTCCTTATTTTGTTGTATTTATTTTGCATTGTCATGTTTTTGTTAACGAGTATATTCGAGGCGAATTTCCTGTTTCCAAATTGTGAGATAGACTATAGGCAACCTTGACTTTTCATTCGGACTCACTCGGCATTTTCCAAAAACAGCTGTTTTCTTTTTAGCTCACCTGAGCCAAAGGCTCAGGATGAGCTTTTGTGACCGCTATTTGTCCGTCGTCCGACGTCCGGTGTCCGACGTCCGACGTCCGTCCGGCGTCCGGCGTCCGTCCACATTTTCAAACGACATCTCCTCTGAAACTGCTGACCCGATTTTAACCAAATTTTGTCAGAAGCATCAGTGGCTAGGGGGAACGAAACGTTGTTCACATTATGACCCCCGGGCCAAAAATGGCCCCGCCCAAGGGCTTATCAGTTTTTCATAGGAAAATCTTTAAAAATCTTCTTCTCTGAAATTGTAAGGCCTAGACCTTTGATATTTGGCATGTAGCATGATCTAATGGTCCTCTACAAAAGATTGTTCAAATTATTACCCCCGGGCCAAAAATGGCCCCGCCCAAGGGCTTATCAGTTTTTCATAGGAAAATCTTTAAAAATCTTCTTCTCTGAAACTGTAAGTCCAAGACCTTTGATATTTGGCATGTAGCATGATCTTATGGTCCTCTACAAAGATTGTTCAAATTATGACCCCGGGCCAAAAATGGCCCCGCCCAAGGGCTTATCAGTTTTTCATAGGAAAATCTTTAAAAATCTTCTTCTCTGAAACTGTAAGGCCTAGACCTTTGATATTTGGCATGTAGCATGATCTAATGGTCCTCTACAAAGATTGTTCAAATTATGACCCCAGGCCAAAAATGGCCCCGCCCAAGGGCTTATCAGTTTTTCATAGGAAAATCTTTTAACAGTCTTCTTCTCTGAAACTGTAAGGCCTAGACCTTTGATATTTGGCATGTAGCATGATCTAATGGTCCTCTACAAAGATTGTTCAAATGATTACCAACGGCCAAAAATGGCCCCGCCCAAGGGCTTATCAGTTTTTCATAGGAAAATCTTTAAAAATCTTCTTCTCTGAAACTGTAAGGCCTAGACCTTTGATATTTGGCATGTAGCATGATCTAATGGTCCTCTACAAAGATTGTTCAACTTACGACCATGACCTCTGGGCGAAACTTGGCCCTAGCTTATCAGTTTTTCATGGGTAAAATATATTATTAGACCTTTAATTAATGGAATACTGCTTTGCCTTGTGGTTCTCTACCAAGGTTGTACAAATTATGGCCCCGCCCCTGGGGTATCTCAGGTGAGCGCTTCAGGGCCTCATGGCCCTCTTGTTTTGTTCTTCTTTCGTTCCGTTTTACTTTGCATAGCTTTGATAGAGTTTTCGGAAGGAAATCAGGAGGTCTTACCACGAACATATATTAGTATAGTAGTTTTATCTGTGGTACGTGAACGCTAGAGCGTTACATCGTGTAAATATGGGTTTAGTTTGATATATTATTTTCTGCAATGTTTACTGGTTGGTCTGACCTATATACTGCTAGATATAGCCATAGTTATGGTTTAGAGTTTTAGTTATGCACCGCTTAAAAGCTGGTCGGGAACAAAACTTTAGGATCTTGTTCATTGTGTTTATATGGTCTGTTTACTATCACCCTGTGTACTTCATATCTTTCTGTATACCTTCTGAAAACCTTTATTCTCGCTATATCTGAACACCATTTGGAAATTGAGTTACGGATAGACAGAAGCTAGATGGATGGAAGCAGAACCTTACATACAGAGGAAGGTAAATATCTAGTTTGATAGTGTTGTACTTATTTTCTGTGTTATTTTATAATACATATTTTTGTTAGCGCATAGTGACTGTATATTAGTTATAGGGATATAGGACATAATATTCATTTGGGGAATCTATTTAATTAGGTATTTTCAGGTTTTCTTATACATGTAGTACATTACTCATTGCTGTTGGAATTAATCTGTAAACTATTTGTAATATTCTTAGGAATTTGTAGGATTGGTACTGCTGCTTAATTTTATGCATTTGGACTGCTTTAATTGCTGTCTTAGAAATTTCAGCAGGACTAGTTTGCTTTGTTTTCATTGCTTGCACATGGCGTCTGCTATACTTATTTAATTGCCCGTGTAAGTTGATATTTACAGTGCATTGTGTTTTTTTTCTCCATATTTGCTCTAGCAGTGATTATCTTTTGGTCATTTTTGTTTCTTTTTAGACTGTATATGGGATAAATTTTTATTTTTAGACTTTTTGAGCTGTTTTTTGTGAGTTAGAACTAAAACCTTTTTTCATATACATGTAGTGTTTATTTGTAAGAGACTTCAGAGGCAGTTTGTTTTCTTGATTCTTTGGATACTGGTATATTGTTTATTCAAAATGGCAGAAATGTTGACAGATGATGAGATACTTGCAGCTGTGAGCTCTAGGGGTCTTGTACTTTACCCAACCCCTACTCCACGCAGATCACGCCTTGCAAGCAGTGTAGATCCTAAGCCTACACCTAGACCCAGGAATCCAAAGCCCCATATGTTCCCTACAGCTTCCCTCCTTACTCCTTTAAATGATTTTCCTCGTTCAGTACTTGTACCAGATAATAAACCCAGGACATTATTTCCTCCACCTATTTCTACACCATATGTTGCACCAACCATTGACAAATCTAAAACTTCTTTACAGTATGTTACTTCCACTTCTCAGCCTAAGTTTCCATATTTCTCTGGTGATGACCAGAAGGGGGATGTTTCATACAATGAGTGGAGATTCAGTGTCCGCTGTCATTTGAAAGATCGAGACATTGCACCAAGTTCTGTGATTGCGTCTATTCACCGTTCTTTGCGTGGAACTGCCATGAAAGCTATCATGTCTCTAGGAGATGACGCACCTCTTGATGCTATTGTCTGACATCTTGATACTCTGAAGACGTTTCTTCACAATGTCTGATCATGCAGGAGTTCTTTAATTCTTATCAGAGACACGATGAGTCGGTCACCAGCTTTGGATGTCGTCTCAACAGTCTTCTGCAAGAAGCTGTGAACCGTGGTAAGCTTTTGGAAGCTTCCAAAAATTACATGTTACGTCATAAGTTCTGGCTGTCACTCCACTCTGAGAGACTGAAAGATAGAACCAGTCATAAGTATGACAGTGTATTGGGTTTTCAGACACTTGTCCAGGAGATCAGAACTGTTGAGAAGGAGATTTCTCTCACTTCCAACAAAGGCACTCACCAGCCTCTTGTTGCATCTGATCAACTCTCTGATCTAGAGCGGAGGTTTGACTCCAAGATAGAGAAGTTGCAGAAAGATCTAAATGCTCAGTTAGATGACAAGTTGTCTAAGATCTTGGACAGGCTTGATACTTCTCAGCCTACTTCTGCACCTAACACCAACACCAACACCAACTTTCGCAACTATATATAACAACACCAAACAACTCATACACACAGAACACCAGATACCATGGTAACAGAGGTAGAGGTAGAGGAAGATCTCACTACAACAACAACAACAACAACACACAGAGTTATCAAAACAACAACAGCAACACAACACACGGTTATCAACACAACAACAACAGCAACACCACACAGAATTATCAACATTCTTTAAACGGCCAGGGGCCTCAGTAGATGGCCATACTGAGGCTGTTTCTGCAGCTAGTGCTGTTTTGACACCAGATCAAACATGCGAGCCTAAGGCCAATTGATAGGTTCAGCCAATGAAGCAACTGTCATACTTCATGGTCAGGAAATTGTTGCTCTCATTGACAGTGGCTCTATGGTAACCACTGTATCGGAGTCTTTCTATAACTCCATTCCTCATAGACCATCTCTCGAAGACTTGAATGTCTTACTTGATATTTCTGTAGCTGATGGTTCAAAGTTGCAATACCTTGGTTACATTGATACTACTATTTCAGTACCATTTATCACAGACTCACTTTTACCTGTACCTGTACTGGTTGTTCCAGATACACATTACAATTACACTTGTCCCGTTATTATTGGCACAAATGTCATCAGACCCTTAAAGCAGATGTCTTTGAACTCTGAAGTTCCAAGTGAATGGCAGTTAGCCATGGATAGTTTGAATGTTCAGACATTCTCTGTCAAGGCTTGTACTTGTAAGCCTATATCTGTTGATCCATACCAGACTTTGATAGTTAATGGGTTCATCAGAAATGCTGACAGCTCTATAGCTGAAGTTGTCACAGAGAATGTTGTCTCTTCAACTCTGTCAGTGTGCCCTAGAGTGGTTAAACTCGGCAAACTTGATTATTGCAGAATCCCAGTCAAAGTATGCAACATGACTGCAAAGCCTGTAGTGATCAAGCCTAGGTCTACAATATGTCAGATCAGTGAGGTCAAAGTTGTTGATAGTTTGGGTTCGGATCGGCAACCAACTTCATCTCCTTCTTCTTCTAAGCTGTCATCTTTAGAAAAGTTGGGTATCAAGATCAACAGTTCAGATCTCACTGATGAGCAATATCTTCGTGCTCAACAGGTCCTCGGTAAATGGGACCATATATTTTCTAAAGGACCCAATGATATTGGCTGTGCCGACCTGGTCAAACATAAGATCATTTTGACGGATGACACCCCTTTTAAGCAGCCATATAGGAGGATTCCTCCTGGCATGTACGAAGAGGTACGGCAGCATATTAAGGACATGCTTAGTGCTGGAGTCATAAGAGAGTCAGACAGTCCTTACTCTTCCAATGTTGTTTTAGTTAGGAAGAAAGACAACTCTCTTCGTTTCTGCAATGACTATAGAACTCTCAATGCTAAGACTCGCAAGGATGCCTATTCTCTATCCCGTTTTGATGACATGTACCATAGATACTCTGGCAGGATCCAAGTTTTTTAGTAAACTGGATCTGCGCTCAGGTTACTGGCAGGTCGAGATGGAAGAGGCGGACAAAGCTAAGACTGCCTTCTCAGTCGGTAATCGGGGGTTCTATGAGTGTGAGCGTCTAAGTTTTGGGCTCTGCAAGGCACCAGGTACCTAACAGAGGCTCATGGAGAAATGTATGGGGGAATTACACCTCAGAGAGTGCCTCGTCTTCATAAATGACATTCTGATTTTCTCTAAATCTTTCGAGGAGCATCTTACACGCCTTGAATCAGTCTTTGGAAAACTTGAGCAGCATAATCTTAAGTTCAAACCTTCCAAATGTGAGTTCTTTGAAAGTTCTATCATATATCTGGGGCATGTAGTTAGTTCAGATGGAGTTTCCACAGACCCTGACAAGACTGCAGTTATAAGAAACTGGCAACCACCAAGCAATGTAAAAGAATTGCGTCAATTTCTCGGTTTTGCCGGCTATTATAGACGTTTTGTCAAAGACTACTCTTCTCTTGCTCAGCCTCTTAAAGCTCTTCTTGAGGGCCACTGCACTGTTAAGCCCAAGCAAAAGAGGAAATCGAGGAAGAAATCCAAGAGTCCTACAGAATGGGTCTGGGGTGAAGAACAAGAGTGTGCTTTTAACACACTGAAGGATAGACTTGTCAATCCACCCATTCTTGCATATGCAGACTACTCTTTGCCTTTCATTATCCATACGGACGCATGTGGGAAGGGTCTTAGGGCTGTTCTGTATCAGAAGCAAGATGGGTTGGAGAAAGTCATAGCTTATGCTAGCAGAAGTCTGCGTCCGAGTGAGCGCAAGTACCCTGCCCATAAATTAGAGTTTCTGGCATTAAAGTGGGCGGTCACAAATTCCATGATTATCTTATGGGAAATACATTTGAGGTTGTCACTGACAGCAACCCCCTCACATATGTCTTGACCACAGCCAAACTGGATGCCACTGGGCACCGTTGGGTATCTGCTCTTGCCAACTTTAACTTTACTATAAAGTATAGGTCTGGCAAGCAGAATACAGATGCTGACACTCTAAGCAGATTTTTTCCTGACTCTATTCAGGCAGTCTGTCAGTCAGTCATCAGCAACATTCCCCTTGTGGAAAGCTTGTCTGTGTCTGATATTCCTCATCTGGCCAATGAGGATGTGTCAACTCTTGATAACCTAACCAAGATTGACTGGCATAAAGAGCAGAAGCTAGACCCTGTCCTTGCCCGTGTTATTCACCTGCGGAGCAGTTGTTCTCGCCCCAGGGAAGACACATTAAGAAAAAGAACTGCCAGCTGTGCAAAAGCAGTTGCGTGAATGGAGTAAGCTCCATTTCGTAAAAGATGTTCTCTATAGAACAGCATCATTGGATGGCCAGAAGGTAGAACAGCTTGTTGTACCCAACTCATTTCGAGCTAGGGCCATGAGGGGCATCCATGATGACACGGGCCACCAGGGTAAAGAAAAGACCCTGTGGTTCGCTAGGCAGCGGTTCTATTGGCCTGGTCTTGAGAGGGACATAGAAGCCACAGTACAGTCTTGCCCTAGATGTATTAGGCGCAAAACAGGTATCAAACCGGTGGCTCCTCTCAATCCTATCTCTAGTACGCATCCTATGGAGCTTGTTTGCATGGACTTTCTATTTCTAGAGAGGTCCAAGGGTGGCTTTGAGCATATTTTGGTCATCACAGATCATTTTACTCGATATGCTCAGGATGTCCCCTGCAGAAATCAAACAGCCCAGACCACTGCCCGGGCTCTGTATGATCACTTCTTTAGGTACTATTCTTTCCCTTCAAGGCTCCATAGTGATCAGGGTCGTAACTTTGAGAGTCGAGTTATAAAGGAACTCTGTAAACTCTCTAATACAGAGAAAACGCGAACAACCCCCTATCATCCCATGGGGAATGGTTCAGCTGAGCGTTTTAACCAAACTCTTCTCAAGATGCTTGGAACCCTTGAAAACCCTTAAAAGAGTGACTGGAAGTCCTATGTAGCACCCTTGGTACAGGCCTACAATGCCACCAAGAGTGATGCTACTGGTTTCTCTCCTCACTACCTTATGTTTGGCTGGCATCCTAGACTTTCTGTTGATGCATTTCTGGGTACTTCTCCTAATCCAGAAGAGGTTTCTGCAGGACCTCAGTCATATGGCAGAAAACTTAAAACTAGGTTACAGTTTGCTTATGAGCAGGCTGCCAAACATGCTGGATAGATAGGTGAGAAAAATAAGATCTATGATAGATCGATAAAAGAGTCAACCTTAGAGAAAGGGGACAGAGTACTTGTCAGGAAAGTTGGGATACAGGGTAAAGCCAAGCTGGCTGACAAATGGGAAGAAGACCCTTAAGTAGTCACTTCTATCCCAGATCCTTTGCTACCTGTGTACAAAGTTAAACAGGAAAACGGTTCCAAGGTTCGCACCTTGCATAGAAATATGCTGCTTCCTTTTAACTTTGTTCCACTTGAGGCTTCTCAGCGGCCTGCCCCACCTAAGCCTAAGCCAAGAGCTCAGCCCTTGCCTGAACAGGAGAGGAGAGTTGAATCTGACTTCAGATTCTTCAGAGGAGGCTTCAGAATCCAGCCTCTATATTATCCCTCAGAGAAGGAATCCTCCCAGTTACAGGGATGAAAACAGACCTGTCTCACAGAGAAGACCCAGTCTTGATCTGACTCCTGTTGACACTTCTGTACCTTTTTCTACTGCATTCACTGTGAGTAGATCTGCAATTTCCTCTCCTACCCTTGACTCTGTCAGTAGACACACACATACCCTTGACTCTGCAAGTACATATACACCTACCAGATACCACACTCATTCCAGACACGTACCACACTCATTCCAGACACTCTACTGTTCCAGACAGTTCATTAACTGGTACTACTATTCACTCACCACCCACTCAAGCATCTAGGTCTACACCCCTTCCAGGTCGGCCAGTTAGGCAGAGAAGACCCCCGATAGGTATGGGGAATGGGTTTCTTAGAATCATACCTAGATTATATTTTAACCATTTTTACCGGCTGTTGTAATTTTTATTTTGACTGTAATCTGAGTTGGCAATTTTATAAC
This sequence comes from Azorinus chamasolen, assembly GCA_963576725.1. NCBI lineage: Eukaryota > Metazoa > Mollusca > Bivalvia > Cardiida > Solecurtidae > Azorinus > Azorinus chamasolen. The sequence goes on along the minus strand of OY755241.1, from coordinate 67,164,066 downwards.
TGCAGTGTTATCATTTTCACTTAGTAGGAGCCAGAATCAGTTTTGTTCAGCTCAAATGGTTTAGAACCTTGAACAGTCTATAGATTATGATGATCATGCAACTTGATAATTAATTATTAAGGCTTATTACTTTTATAATATGCAGAAATGTTGCCTGCTACAAATTTAGCATATTAACATTTCATATTAATTGTGTACAGTTTAGTTTGTTTACTGCCTAGGGTATGGAGTTCCCTTAAGTTAAACGTTTATTAACTATTTCTCAGAATACTGTTTTTGGGATCTGTGTTAACACAGATACCAATTCTACCGGAACTGCGAGAGCAAATCAGCCGGTCCTCACGAAACGATTTACTCGGATGTGTAATGTAGTTAGGTAATCAGCTCAACTTATTACAAAAAGTACTATCGTGGACCGTTTTTTAAGACAAGCAGTTACTGTATTTGATCATTTTTTCATCAAATATGACGAATATTTTTAAAATGAGGCGATATTAATAATATTGGGGTATTTATGCTCACTTATACACAAATTAATTTTTGATTAATTGATCGCCGCCATTTTGAATATCACGTGACTTTACGCCATAGGGAAACGCAACCTCCAACGCAATTATCTCCCCTAATAGACCGCACGCGTGGTGACAAGGGAGATCACTGTGAGGAGTTTGCAAATCGAGTAGGAGAATGAAAACTTTACGCAGAATTTGTTTACCAGACACGCATTTTGGATGAGCTTGAAAATCGTAAGTACATATACATACAAACATTAACGCTTAGGTTATCATTGTCTTCTATTTATAGTTCTGCTATGACTTTCGTGAACACGATTTATTATCTTGAATCTTCCGAGTTATTACAATGCTGTGAAAGAATATCTGCAGCACCTGCGCTATTAAGTTTTTAACTTATTCATCCCTGAGACTTTAAGTTAAAACCCTTCCTCCATAAATATGCCTTTTTACGCCTTTGCAAACAAAGTAGACGCACAACAGGTTTCTGAACGACTCTGCACCAAACTAACCGGGTCCCTAGACAATTCGGCCCCAAAACGATTCGACACCATGGTCAACTCGGCCCCTCCCAAAAATTTACCCTAGACGATTCGGTCTAGACGATTTATTTTCATGAGTTTTTGTTATCAAATTTACATTTTCCCTGTCAATCAATCAATAAAATGAACTTATAAGGTGGATCCAGATCATCATTATAAATTGTTATTACGGAACACAGAATTGGATTAAATCTATACCCGTAAATTTTTCGCACCAGTTTTGAAAACTTACAGGGATGACAGTTTTATTTGTTATAATAACAAATAAAACTCGTCTCAGTACTTTTTCAACTTATAAGGGCATTCTTCTTGGGGGTTTTAGACCTTAGAAATAATATGTATTATCATCACAAGGCAAACAAAAATATGAACAGTATCTTCTGCAGGGGCAATCTGATCTGGGTCTACTCTGTTTGCAAAGGCATAAAGAATTAAACTAATCATACCTGCAAATAATTACCACCTGATTTTAGGCATAATTAGACATGCTTTGCCAAATTGGTGGTCAATTTAAAGAGGTTTTATACTGTACAATGGTAATTTTCGTGGATCTACTCGTAGACATTGTTACAATGGTTTTGCACTAATTTCTCATGGTAGTGAAAGTAAGTATTGCAATTGGAGCTGTCTGATCAGGGTCTGCTCAGTTTGCTTATAATAATATTGTGTTATATAGATCAAATTCTATGGTTCTGTCTGTACCAAAATATCCTTTGTTAATATGCAATTTAAAAAATTGATCCAATAATATGATATCAATGATGTCATTAACCCTTTAATGAATATGTAAACAGAGAAAGGGTTAATTTATGGACATATAGTGAAATCTGAAGAAAATTTGTACAAGGCCTTCCTATATTGTTGTTATCCTGGTAATACACACTGAGAAAGTTAGACATTCTGACCAGCCAGGTGCTTTAGTATCATTTATATGCGTTTAGGCTTGTGAAAAAAAGGTGAATGATGTGTACAATTTTAAATGTAAAATGTTTTATAGTCATTTACTCAATCAACAGGCCTCTTAACCCTTTCCCTGTTCTATGTTTATTTCAAATTTAAATACCTATACTGAATATTCATGAACAAAATAGTTATATGAAATATGGAAGGTTGAACATTGTAGCCATTTTGGTATGAAATATGGAAGGTTGAACATTGTAGCCATTTTGGAAAGTAAAGGAATAGGTCTACAAAATTCCATTAGCAAACACAGCAGACCCTGATCAGACAGCTCCTATAGGAGCCATCTGATCTGGGTCTACTCTGTTTGCATATGCGTGAAGACACATTATATGAGGAAACGGGTTAATGCCTTTGCAAAGAGCATATATATCCATATCAGATAGTATCTATATCAATATAAGAGCTCTCAGATCAGGGTCTGCTATGTTTGCTTAAGTTATGAAATAATTAAGATGATAATACAGTTTCTAGCATGTTTAAAACAGAATTGTCTGTAGTGTCATTATAAATATTCAGTTAATATCAACTATAAATGTAATTATTACATTTGTTATTATAAATAGTAACATTTTTACATTATAAATGATCCAATATCATTTAAAAAAATAGAGTCGTGTGGTCTGAGCAGACCAATACAGACCTAGCAACGGGCCAATAACAGATATTGTGCCCGCTGCCAAGGTAATCATTCTAAATCTATATCAACAGAACCCTGATATGCGATGAAGGTCTTATTTTGCTCCGATGATGCAAATGTTATCAAAGTTCTCGTACACAGTATACCGAATAGTCCCCAAACCATGGCTTTTACAAAGACAATCCTCACCCGATTCGATTCAAATTTACATGCCCAATACATGTGCACGTACCGGTGAATAAAAAGAGCACTCTGTCCGCTCTTCCCAACGCCAAGTTTTGAATAATATGAACCCGTCATAATGACGTCATCTAATGACTGTGTGACTTGATAGTGCTGATTCTTTCAATCCTTTGAGTATCTATTGCACCTAGTACATGTAGATCCAATTTGACCCATAAATATAATAAACAGGTTATTACACAGGTGACTATAGGGCCGCATAGTGATATAGTCCCTTACCTTGATATAGTAACTCGGGCTAAGCCCTCGGGCCAATTGCAAGGTGGCGGGCCAATATATCACGCTGCAGCTTTAGTCACCTGCGTAATAACCGCTATTTGTTTGTTGCGGCCCTAGTCACCTGCGTAATAACCCCTATTTATTTGTTATATGAATATTTATGGTGTACGGGATTAAGAAATATTTCCAGAAATACATTTTAATCATAAACATTAATTTTATTTGCAGGGGACAGTAATTTCGACAAGATTCCAAACAACAAGGGACCTGACACGCCAGTTTTCTAACAAAGCCCACTATGCTTTAAATGCCACAGAAATGGAGAATAATATTGCTTTATTGACAAAGAGCTTTCAATGTCGAAACACAGTAATTGTCGCCACAAAGCACGACCAAATCAATGAAACATTTTTATCAACATCCAAACAAGATTTCCCAATACTGATCTAATTATGAAAAGCCTGATCAGCTGGTGCTGACTTTGTGATATACGAATTGTTAAAATCTACTGAACTACTTTAGATACTAGCAGCCAGTGTTTGCTGATCTCCAGATGGAACAGTAGTTGGTTAAAGATTGTCGGAACATTGAAAAACTTTCGGAACATTGAAAAACTTTAGACTGTGTGACTTGATAGCGCAGTCAGTAGAGTGTTAGCATGGTAAGCCACAGGCCCTGGATTCCAGTCCCAGTCGAGTCACAACTTTTTCACATGTACCAGTTTATTGCAAAACAATTTAGTCAAAGACAGTATGATGGTAATTCTAAACGGATAATTAAATAGAATATGTTGGCATGCTGAGAGAGATGGGCAGGACTCTGAAGCATGATGTTTGTCAACAACTTGGACATATTAAAAAGCAGAAAGGACTATCAGAAGCTATCCCAACGTTTTGTAAAATGAGCAACAAACATGTCTCAGAATGAACCTAATGAACTACTTGGGATACAAGCAATCAGTATTTGTTTGTCGACCCCGTAGATGATGCTCAGTTTGTAAAACCATGCAGAGTTGTCATGCCATGGTCACAGTGATCAAAATTTGATCATAGCAGTTTAGCCTTTACTCCATGAATATTCATGGTAAGAAATTATCATATGACATGAATATAAATGGGTTGAGTTTTAAAATTTTGCAACAGCATTTTTAAAACAGGTGTTTTTGGCCACAGCAGAAACTGTAGAGCTAAATGTATGTTATGTCAGAAGCAAATAGAACATGCCCTGATCAGATGACTCATATAGGCAGAGGTACAGATAAGGGTGTGTTCCCAAATACTAAAATCGTCATTTCACCACCAAACCCTACACTGTGACCACTCTTTACAATCGTCTCGTCTAGAAAATTACTGAAGAGTGGTCACAGTATATAAGGTTTAATTGGTGGATAAATAAAGGAGCTATTCTTGAAAATGTAAAGGCATCTTATTTGGAGCTCTGTATAAGAACTGTCTGATGTGGGTCTACCCTATTTGCAAAGGTGTAGTAAGGCGCATTTATGGAGTAAGGGGTTAACACAGTATGAGTGGTATATAAGGAACTAGACTGACAACACCCAGATGCTGATATATATATATATATAAGAGCTGAATATCTTTGCAAAAAGAGTATACCCATAGCAGACAGATGTGGGAGACTAGGAGCCGTTTGATTGGGTCTGCTCTTTTTGCTAATAGAATAATGTATAGATTAAAGTTTCTGCCATTACCAAAATTCCTGTTAAACGTTATATCAAAAGTAATATTACAATCAATGTTCATATTGTCATTATTTCATGTAGCAATGGGTTTAGAGACATAATTTATCTGACAATGTTCAATACTTTATGTCAATAAAGACTTTATTCCATGAATATTAATATTAATTTATATGTAAGAAAGTATGACATCATCATGATTATGAATATTAATTAGGTTAATTGTTGTAAAAGCACATGGACACTGGAATATTTTGCCATGGCAGAAACTATAACCGTATAGATCTACATGTATATTATATCTAAACCCTTTCCCTGTTCATTATTCATTTAAGAAATATTGATGTATCATGAATATTTATATAAGCTGAATGTTAATATAAACCTTCTAAGGAATTTTTTACTCTGAAAAGAACTATAGAATCATATCTATATCATGTCTGACAGTCAGGTCAAGTAAAGAAGAGCAGACCCTGATCAGACAACAACTATAGGAGCCGTCTGATCAGGATCTACTCTGTTCGCAAAAGTGAAAAGGCATTTGGTAAACCCTTTCCTCCATAAGGCTAAGGCTTTGCAAACTGTTAACAGAGTAGGTCCAGATCAGGATCTACTCTGTTCGCTCATGAAATAATATATTTAATTGCGATTCAGGACAATTGCCGATTCTCCTAGGACAGATTGCCATCGCATACAAGTATGTTAAAGTCGCTTTTTTAAACCATTGTGATAAATAGAGCATTTGCTCCAAAGGAGCAAATGCTCTATTTATCTTAATGGTTTAAAATCTACAAAATAATGAACATTGTATTTTATATCCCCACAAACAAAGTTTTGGGGGTTTTACTGGAGTAACCATGTCCATCCGTCTGTTCATCTATCCGCCCGTCTGTCAGTCCGTCCATTCGTCCAGATCATAACTTCCAAAGTATAAAAGCTATTGACTTCAAACTTCATATACAGATAGATCACATGGACTGCAAATGCATTGCACAATGTTCGTAACTCTGTCTTCAGTACTTCTGGAGTTATTGCCCTTGTTTATTTTTCTCAAAATTTGGCTTGTCCGGATCATAACTTTCAAAGTGTAAAAGCTATTGACTTCAAACGTCATGTACAGATAGAACACATTGACCTCAAATGCTGTGCACAAGGTCCATAACTCTGTCTTCATTATTTCAGGAGTTATTGCCATTTGTTATTCTAGTGAAAATCTGGTTTGTCCGACTCATAGCTTCGAACATATAAAAGCTATTGACTTCAAACTTCATATTGAGATAGATCACATTCACCAAAAGTACAGTGCACACGGTTAGTAGCTCTGTCTTCAGTATTTTTGGAGTTATTGCCCTTTGTTATTTTTTTTTTTAAAATCCGGCTTGTCCGGATCATAACTTTCAAAGTATAAAAGCTATTGACTTCAAACTTCACATACAGATAGACCACACATTGACCATAAGTGCAGTGCACAATGTACATAACTCTGTCTTCAGTGTCTTTGGAGTTATTGCCTTTTGTTATTTTTGTCAAAAATTGGCTTGTTTTAATAAACAAAGCTTTTTTATACGCCCACCTAATAAAGGTGGTCGTATATTGTCGTGGCCCTGTCCGTCCGTCCGTCCGTCCGTCCGTTCGTTCGTTCGTTCGTTCATCCGTCAACATTTTGTTTGTCCGCTGTTTTCTGGGAAAACTATTTGACAGATATTAATGAAACTTCACACAAATGTTAAATGCATCAAGATCTGTAGCTGAGTTGATTCTGAGGTTCATTTTATTTTTCATTTCAGAGTTATGGCCCCTGTCTTTAAAAAATATGCAAATAGTTTGTCCGCTGTTTTCTGGGAAAACTATTTGAGAGATATTAATGAAACTTCACACAAATATTTAATGCATCAAGGATCTGAAGCTGAGTAGATTCTTAGGTTCATTTGATTTGTCGTTTTGGAGTTATGGCCCTTTTACTTAAAAAATAATGTAAATACATTAAAAAATAGTTTGTCCGCTGTGTTCTGGGAAAACTATTTGACAGATATTAATGAAACTTCACACAAATGTTTAATGCATCAAGATCTGAAGCTGAGTTGATTCTGAGGTTCATTTGATTTTTCATTTCGGAGTTATGGCCCTTTTACTTAAAAATAATGCAAATACATGCAAATAGTTTGTCCGCTGTTTTCTGGGAAAACTATTTGACATATATTAATGAAACTTCACACAAATGTTAAATGCATCAAGATCTGAAGCTGATTTGATTCTGAGGTTCATTTTATTTGTCGTTTCGGAGTGATGGCCCTTGTCCTTAAAAAATATGCAAATAGTTTGTCCGCTGTTTTCTGGGAAAACTATTTGAGAGATATTAATGAAACTTCACACAAATATTTAATGCATCAAGATCTGAAACTGAATTGATTCTGAGGATCATTTGATTTTTCGTTTCAGAGTTATGGCCCTTGTCCTTAAAAGATAATGCAAATAGTTTGTCGGCTGTTTTCTGGGAAACTGTTTGAGAGATATTGATGAAACTTCACAAAAATGTTTAATATATCATGATCTAATGCTGAGTCGATTTTGAGGTTTATTTGATTTTTCGTTTCGGAGTTATTGCCCTTTTACTTAAAAAAATTGCAAATATATGCAAATAGTTTGTCCACTGTTTTCTGGCAAAACTGTTTGACAGATATTAATGAAACTTCATAAACATGTTTAATGCATCAAGAGCTGAAGCTAAGTTGATTCTGAGGATCATTTGATTTGATGTTTCGGAGTTATGGCCCTTGCACTTAAAAAAATAATGCAAATCTATGCAAATATGAGGATGGCCATAACTTTTTCATTTGAAATGATATTTACTTCATTTTTTTTACATGGTTAAACCTTAATGTGAATTTTCACATATATTGCGGGGATTTTGATATGTCATTTTATTCAAAAGTTATGGTCCTTGAACTTCGTGTGTTCATTGCTTTGTTAGTCGGTCAACTTTTAGTTTGTCTGTGGTTTTCTGGAAAAACTATTAAAATGATATAAATGAAACTTAATACAAATGTTTTAAGCAACAAAATTTGAAGCTGAGTTTATTTTGAAGTTCATTCAGTTTGTCTTTACAGAGTTATGGAACAGATAAGCGATGGCATCCGCTTGTGCTCTGGTTTAATTACTTTCAAACAGATGCTTTACTTGCAACATATGTTTATTTGCTGTTTTATACTTTTTCTTGACATTGTCTACAATAAAATTTTCATCATAAATACATTTACTCTTTTTTTCTCCCATTTCAAAATCTGTTAACAATTTCAGGTGATTGCCATTATAGATTGTAAAACTATACAACCATTCTTGATTATCTACATGAATAAAATGTTTGCGAGGTTCCAATATTTAATTAATTTTAAACTTATTTTTGTATACATTTATATAAATATATTTATATATAATGTTTTCAGAAGATCAAGATTTCTTGACACTGTTCAACTTATACCTTTACTAAATTATACTTCAAATTTGGAAATTGGGTTTGAAATATTTACATAAAACATGCAAAATGCCAGCTACCACCAGATAAGATTTCAGCATCTGGGAACATAAAAAGTAACTCGCAAACAAACACCCAAATACAGTAGAATCTCTCTAGACCGAACAGAAAATAAACATTATTTTCGAGGATTCAAAACAGATGGCTGCTTGATGCAGGCTGACAGCGATACGGAAACTTCTGCAGGAGCTTTTTGTATAGTTGGTCAGCATACAGCAGTCTTTAATGCCCAGTCATAATGTTTATATTCGTCCGGTTTAGAGAGGTTCTACTGAATAACACACGTTTTCTTTCCAAAAACACAGATCCCTTCAGTACTATCAGTACTTTGATTAGGAAATGTCAGGAGACATTTAAATCGAGCCAAGGAGTATGTAACCCAGGTTTAGATCCCCTGTACCGTTGCTAGCGCTGTATCTTGAAACAGACAATAGCATTGTCGAATTCCGCTTGCTATAGTCCGTTTCATTATTTATATTTATTTACCTGTATATGTCCATGGTTGGAAAGAGAGAGTGAACCGGTTTGGGAGTGTCTGATATATGCGTGCGAGGATAACGTGGTTATTTTAGTCACGTGACACGAGTTAACGTGCAACATCTCCTTTAGCTCCTGCTCTCATTCTGGCTCTAACTCTTCTAGCGAAGACATCATATCTTTACTTCTCTACTTAATTACTAAGCAGGCTTCGTATTCCGACCAGCTGGTGAGTTTACTTGGTTTATTTATTGGTTAATTATACTGAATCGCTTGAATATTGTATTTATGCGTATCTGACAACGCTGCGTTTACTGAATTTGTTAGAAATAGTCGTTTCTCTGAACTTATATTCTGTTTATCTGTTTTGCAGACCCTTTTCATCCCTATTCATCTCCGTACTCTACGAACTCTACTATTATCTGGATACATTATTGTTGGAGAATACACAACGAACTCCACTAGGATCTTGTCGTTATTTACTAGCCTGGTTACATACATTAAAAGGCGAATTTATGGAGTAAAGGGCTAATTCTTTACCTGATAGAGGTGCTTTTAGATGCTTTTATACACAGAGAAGACTCAGATCAAAGATGCTTTCAAACGCTTTTGTGCACAGAAAAGACCTAGAGCCATCTGATCAGGTTCTTCTTTTGTATAATATAACCTTTCTTAACAGGCCATCCATCTACTGAACATAGGAGTCTTAGAAACACATGGTTGCTTAGTACAGGGCAAAAGAAATACAGAACTTTCTATTAGGAGCTGTTTGTATTACTTTTGACTTGCATTAAACTATCACCTGCCTTACAGACCCATAATTAGACCTCGTTTGGATTGCCGCAGAAGATCGGTTCTAGTGTATATGCCTAAAGCAACTACGGTCTGATTCTATACAGTTTAAATCAGCTATGTTAACAATATAAGACACTTAGTTCATGGATAGTCGTAAAGAATCTGTCATAGATAATCACCAAACAGCGTTGATAAAGAAAGTAATCACCCAAATTATACAAATATAATAAGAAAACACACACGTTACATAAATCCCTTCCAGCTTCCACGAGCTGGAAAGTATTTGCAAACCACTCTGGTCTAGGTGAGACGTTGAATAACTCGGCGTCTCATCTGGATCCAAGCAGTTTGACACGCGATCAATAGTTACTCAAAAGCTTTATCGAATTGGGTATAGTCAATATAACACAATATCTAAAGTTCAGGATACATTATTCTTTAACAGCGGGGTAAGTGTTGGTTCTCTGTCAGCGGTCAGTGGGTTAAAATCTAGGTTTTGTGAGGGTTGTCCAGGTCGCCGTATACATGTACTAGTGTCTGTCGACAGAAGCAAATGCAGACATTACAAAACGCCAGTTTGAGAAGGATTACACTTTGAAGTGTTGCTGTGATGTTGATCGTATATAATAATGTGGTAAGTACATGCAACAAGTTACAATAAGTACATGTAACAGATTGTGGTAAATGCATGTAACAAATTGTAAAACGTAAGTGTAACAAATTGTAATAAATACGTACATCTAACAGATAGTATACGGAACATGTAAATGATTGTAATACGTATACATGTATGTAACAAATTGTAAAACGCACGTGTAACAGATTGTATTTAGTACATGTACGTTTAACTGATTGTAATAAGTATATGTAACAAATTGTAAAACGTACATGTACCTGTAACAGATTGCATAAAGTTACGTGTAACTGATTTAAATTAAAACATGTAAAAAACTGTAATAAACAGATGTAGCAAATAGCAATAGTACATGCAACATATATTGTACATAGAACATATTTAATGGTTTGAAGCTCTGTTTTTTTGTTTAAACATGGATTACAATAAGTACATGCACAAACTCTTGATAGATACCCGTAGCATACAATGGATCGAGTATAAAACAATTGCCAGACAGAATGCAACTGTCATGGCACCAGGGTCTATGAGTCCTCAAGAGTTCTCAAGCTTTTGATTGGTCGGATTTGAGCCAAAGGCTCAAATCAGACCAATCAAAAACTTGAGAACGAAGGCAGCTTAAACCACACTATATTGTCGAAAATGATACCGAGAATAATACTGAATGAATTATGGTTGATAATAATAATGCTGATGATTGTGGCGGTGATGATGCTAATAATTGGTGGTTGATATATGCTGGTTGATTATAATTAATGCTGCAGCTGTTGTTGTTGTTGATGACGATTATTATGATGAATGATGATGATGGGATAGATGATGATGATGATGATTATGATGATGATGATGATGATGATGATGATCGTGGCGATCGTATATTTCTGCTCTTGTCATAATCAAGCATTCCCTGATTCATGTTATCAATATAAACATTCAGCTTATAAATATGAATGACGTCATTATCTCTAAGCATAAATATCAGTGAGGAAAATCTTAAATACATATATGGTTTTGCATATTCATTATTTCAGGTCAAACGTAACACTCGTTATCACGACACTAGGATGTGTGTATAGCTACAAGCCCTTTCAGTTATACATTTCGAATGGTGAAATGGTGCCCCACCCTTGCAGGTCTAATTTCCTGTGGCAAGAGTCGGGCACGAGAATCATGTAGGAGGCAGTGCCAGGAACCAATTCGGTGTTGACTTCAAAAACAACAATTACGTAAGTTTTAAGCTGCCACTGTCGCGTCTGTGATGATCTTTGAAAACAGTTGACATCCAGATGAGACACGGGATATCTCGTTGTGACTCTTGGGTACAAACTGTAGAGACACGGGATAACTCGGTGTGACTCCTGGGTACAAACTGTAGAGACACGGGATATCCCGGTGTGACTCCTGGGTACAAACTGTAGAGACACGGGATATCCCGGTGTGACTCCTGGGTACAAACTGTTTATTACTGTGTTGTTTTTGGTTATCAGTCTTTATGTTGTTTCTCAAAAGCTTGAACGAAGAAGGGTTTAACCTTTTACCCTACATAAAGACCTTTTTACGCCTTTGCAAACAGAGTAGACCCAGACCAGACAGTTCTTGTAGGAGTCTTTAGATCAGGATCTGCTGTTTGTTTATTGTATTATACATATATCTGAGTCTACAACACCTGTATGGCCAAGTATCATTTGCCTATGCTGAATAGTTGGCTGTTAAATACAGTAAAACCGGTCTAAACCAGAATTCTAGTAGAGGAAAATTTAGATACTTTTAGACAGATGACTGCTTAATGCAGAAAGAGGAGCTTTTTGCTTGATTTTCACCCTGCATTAAGCTGCCACTTGTATTCAAGACGGATATTTATACAAAATTACTCGTCCGTTTTTTTGCTGTAGTCATCTATATGATAATATCATTATTTCTTACAAGGAACGGATTGAAGAATAAATGACAAAGGTGTCACCGTATAGCCTCCAGATGTTTGACCGTGTATGACAATATTTGTCTTACTCAACGGAGCGGAAGTAATACCTTAAATGTGTATTAACTCTTTACACGCTAGCGGTGAAACTATGATTGCCAATGCAAACAGTTTGGATCCAGATGAGACGCCGCTAAATGCGGCGTCTCATCAGGATCCAAACTGTTTGTCACCTTGACCATATTTTTTCAAAGGAATGAGAGAAAGTAAATTTTAAGAATTGAAACACATCAATTGTTGCAGACGAAAAATTACTTAGCATACAAAGAGTTAAAACTATGAAAGCGGGTCACGCTAGTACTGCCATTTGTATACAGTGTAGACCCAGATCAGAGGGCTCATAAAGGAACCTTATTATCACTGTCTGTGCTGTTTGTCATTCAAACGCCTTATATACAGAGTAGACTCTTTATTTAATACTGATAGAGTTTTCAACTTTAAAAACATCAGCGCAGAAAGGGTTAAGACTATTTCAATACATGTTTATAAGTTCAATAGATGAATTCGTCGACAGCTGATTAATCAAAATGAACTGATCCACAATTTTTTTAACAATTCAAACCATTGAGTATAAAATGTAAAAATAAAATTTGCTAGACTATTTTGAAGTCCTTTGACTTGTGTCTACACTGTTTGTATATGACACAAACTCAATTCCTCTATACAAAGGGTTAACCATTAACCCTTTCGCTGCCAGTGCCGGATCTGTGATTACCTATGCAAAAAGTTTGGATCCAGATGAGACACCGAGTAACTCTGCGTCTCATCAGGATCCAAACTGTTTGTTATTGTTACTATGTTTTTGAAACAAAAATGAAGAAAATCAAAAGAATGAAAATTTGTAGCAGACGACAAAGTTAGCAGACGACAGAGCTCGGCAGCGAAAGGGTTAAAGGGGAGAATATGTTCGCTTTTTGGCCGTATGTTCAGTACACAGTAAAACCTCGAAAGTTTGAAATATTAGTGTAGAATAATTTAGACACGTTAAGGCTGGTTTCTGCCAAATGTATTGTGGAAGTCATTTAGAAAGCTCCCAATAGAGCTCTCTGCACGACTTTCATCCTGCATCAAACTGTCCATGCGACTTGGTTATGATCTTGATCAGATGCCGCAATGTACGTGTTTGATCAATATATCTCAGCTTGTAAAAAATATTTATATATATTATATTTATGTTTTGATGTTTCAGTTAAAATGTGCATACTGCTAGATATACACGTCAGTCAGGAAAATACATAAATATGCACATGTCTAGATATACACGTCAGTCAGGACAATAAATGAATATGCATACTGCAAGATATACACGTCAGTCGGGACAATAAATAAATGTGCACACTGCTAATTATACACGTCAGTCATGACAATAAATAAATATGCATACTGCTAAAATCAGTGTTCTCATTGGGATTGAATTTTACCGAGTCCCTGGGACCCAGGGCATCAACAAAAGTTGCGTCCCAAGCAAATACAACTGAGTCCCAGATAATTATGTCTCCCCCCATATTTATATGGGGGAGACATATTGTTTTCGTGAGAGTTGTCTGTCTGTCCGTCTGTCCGTCTATCTGTCACACTTTTTGTCCGGACGATAACTTCAATATGCCTGATGCCAGTTGATTGAAACTTCATATATGGAAAGAGCATAATGAGAGGAAGTGTCATGCACAAGGTCCATAACTCTGGCTTCTCTAATATTGGAGTTATTGCCCTTTGTAAAAAAAAAATCACACTTTTTTGTCCGGACGATAACTCCTATATGGCTCATGCCATTGGATTGAAACTTCATATATGGAAAGATCATGACGAGAGGAAGTGTCATGCACAAAGTCCATAACTCTGGCTTCACTAATATTGGAGTTATTGCCCTTTGTAAAAAATATCATAATTTTTTGTCGGGACAATAACTTCAATATGTCTGATGCCAGTTGATTGAAACTTCATATATGGAAAGAGCATAATGAGAGGAAGTGTCATGCAGAAGGTACATAACTCTGGCTTCACTAATATAGGAGTTATTGCCCTTTGTAAAAAAATCACACTTTTTTGTCCGGACGATAACTTCTATATGGCTCATGCCATTTGATTGAAACTTCATATATGGAAAGATCATAACGAGAGGAAGTGTCATGCACAAGGTCCATAACTCTGGCTTCACTAATATTGGAGTTATTGCCCTTCGTAAAAAAAATCACAATTTTTTGTCCGGATGATTACTCCTATGTGACACATGCCATTGGAGTGAAACTTCATTCATGGAACGATCATGATAAGAGAAAGTGTCATGCATAAGATCCTGAACTCGAGCTTCAATAAATTTAGAGTTATTGCCCCTTGTGCATTTGTTTAATTCTTTCTTGTCCGGACGATAACTCCTACATGGCTCTTGCCATCGTATTGAAACTTCATACATGGAAAGAGCATGATGAGAGAAAGTGTCATGAACAAGGGCCATAATTCTGGCTTCAATACTTTTGGAGTTATTGCCCTTTGTTACAATTTTTGGCCGATCAATAACTCCTGTTCGACTGATGCTATTGGAATGACATTTTATTTTTGGAAAGAGCATGATGAAAGTAAGTGTCATGCACAAGGGCCATAAATCTGGTATCAGTATTTTTTTAGTTATTAGCTGTTATCATTTTCTTCTTGAAAAATGTAGTGTGGAAAACGCATAATGAGGGGAAGTATCATTCATCAAGACCATAACATTTTTAGTGATTTCCCTTTACATATTGTTTTTATTAGAGGGGAGACATCCGTTTTTTTTGACAAAAACCTCTAGTTTTCATTCATATATTTTTCTCAGCATATTTTTGTCGGGATTATTTCTTTCTTTTCTGCCATAATCCAGTTTCAGTGAAAATGCTAGTGAATTAGGTATAACTGATTAGGAATCGTTGGGTCGTGGGTTCGATCCTTGGTGGAAGCTGAATTATTTTTTTTCTCTCATATTTTCTTAGCAACCTTAGTATAGGTGCTTTTGGTTTAAAACCATTTTGTACATAAAAATATTAGTCCTTTGTTTGCATTTTGGCTTTGTTAAAGTTATTTAGCTGAGACCTTCTACTGGGGATTTTGTTGACCGTTTTGCATATTTCACTATTGTGCATGACTTTGCTTCAACTTAAATGTATAATTATCTTATACTAACGTGTTCTTAATTTGGGGACAATATAAGTGAAAAAGTTAATGGGCATTGTGTCGACCTATTGGAATAATTTCATGTAGACTGTAAGAATGGGAGTTTGTATGCCTTGTGAACATCACTTAATGTGATAATGGTTTCTACGTCAGTGTGTTTCAGCAAATGAATAACATTGATATGTGGCGTAATATGTATTAATGGTGTCAAACACAGGTATTATGCATCATGGCTCATTAACTCTTCGCTTGCTGAATTTTAAAATACATTTCTCCTTCTTTACCCAAGCCCTGTTGTATAATTACATTATGTTCACTGTGTACAAATATTTCGCTGTGCAATCACTGCTGTGGAGTGCACTGGTTGCACAATCAACTTGTAAATAGTACAGGCCCTGATGAGACAGCTCCTGATGAGACAGCTCCTGCAGGATGTCTCATCTGGGTCTTCACTATTTACAGGTAGGTATATTGACGTGAATAGCAAGCGAAGGGTTAAAACATTCCCCCGTTTCTGCTACATGTATTAATTCATATAACAGTCACGTTTTCCCAATATTGCTCCCTCTTTTTGTTCTATCCTGCTTAACCCTTTACCCAATAGCCTGTTTCTAGTTTTGAAGACATATGACCACTTAAAGCAGGTTGAAAGTAAAGCAGAATGCGCCTTAAGGCACATTCTGCTTTACTTTCAGCCTGCTTTAAGCTACCACCTACTAGGATATAGAAAATATTTATTATGCAATATGTTCATGACTGTATGAATTTGAACTATTTTCTTCAGCGGAGGAATAAATCAAACACGCTAAAAGCCGCTTCTATCCTGCTTAAATACATGTTACGCAGCCATTTTACGCTTGCGTAAACCCTTGCTTGTATAATAAATGAATTATGCTACTACAGTTGTCGTAAACTTCAGACTTTAACCTTTTACTCCATGAATATTCATGTAATAAATATCATGAATAGCAATTAGATCAATAGTTATAATAGCCCACTCACACAGGAACTTTTGGCCATGATAGACACCGTAGAATCATACCTATATTTTACAAGAAGCAAACATAGTAGAACCTACATATGCTATCTGATCTTGGTCTGCTCTGTTTGCAAAGACGTAGAAGAGCGTAATTATGGAGTAAAGGTTTAAATAAATATTACTTGACGTGACTTGACTTAAACCTTGCCACGAGAAAATATATAATCCTAGACAAAGTCCTAGGTTAATATACTTTGTCTACAGTAAAACTGTCTACAGCAAGCACTCAAGCATATCTAATTCTGGGGGTTCGATTGTATTTCAGACAGGCAGTAGCTTAATTTCTGCCCCGCTGTGTGTAACCATACTCGACGTTTCATCTGGGTCTAAGTTATTTGCAAGTGCGCTTGGCATGATAAAAATGAAAATTACAGAATCGATATCATATCCTCATTTTCTTCATATAAACGCACTTGCAAATAGAGCAGACACAGGAGCCGTCTGATCATGGTCTGCTCGGTTTGCTTTTGATATGATATAGATGATACAGCTTTGTTAAAACATTTTCGTGAACAGTTTACATTATATTATAAAACTTTAATTGAATAATAAATATGAATAATGCCATACTGTCTTATTTGGATATTAGGCAGGGAAATGTTAAATAAACGAATGCTTGTTGAAATTTTAAGGCAGTTGGATATGCTGGTATGATATAAACGTTCAGGCTGTTTTTGTTCTAGCAATGGACGTCAGACTTGTGCCAGTTGGACTCTGACGGGGACGGAAAGAGCAACGGAGAGGAACTAGAAGACCCAGACTGTACCTGGTCACCAGGCACACAGCCTGCATCAATATGCGGACTGTCACATCCAGGTAAGAACACAGCAAACGTTATTAATATTTCCTTTAAAATTAACTACTAACTTCCGACTCGCGAGTCTCATCTGGCTCCAAGCTGTTTGCAAAACCAAACTCTGACCCCGCTTAGCGGGCTATGGGTAAACGCTTCTGTGCGATTTGACTCTTCCACATATGACTTCGGCTGTTCTAAATGTGATTTTGCTCCTCTGATGATGGTCTACACTGTTTGCTGAACCCATCAATGCCAATGGCATATACCGGCATATAGTTTGTTTCCTGTGTCCCGTCAACATAAAAAGTGGATGGGTTACAATGAAAGACCTGGCTTGATTTCCCTTAAGGTGGCGAGATAGTTTAGCCCCAGACATCGAAAAAATCATATTTAAAACTACCTAGAGCCATTTTGTCTGAGCCTAGTTGGTTAGTTATATTGATTTATTTGATTATTTACCAGAAACATCGACAATCATATCAAAACCGACATTTAAAATCTATTTAAATGTGCCGGTTTTAATTTTTTCAAACGGCGATTACAAAGTTATCTTTTGGACCAAACTTATTGTAATTGGCCTATGTGTGAATCATTAGCATATCCAGGGAAAAGTGTCACAGATTTTTGATAAAACTCTCCGTTTGGGAGTTACGCAATATTTTAGTTTTAAGACCCCTAAAATTCTGTCCCGCTACGTTTTCTTTTGATTTTAGACGATCGAAGCAAGATATCAGAAAACTGTGACACGAATCTCTGGCTTGGACAATGCTCTTTGATATGCCGCAAACCGCGTATAATTCGGACGGCTCCTATCAGGGTCTGCTCTGTTTGCTTATGATATAATATAGATATGATTCTACAGTTTCGGACATAAATTAGAGAAGTTCTCCTTGTTTGAAAAAGCCGTCTTCTTTAAATTTGCATCTGTCAAAAACATAAAAAGGAATAGAAAGACCCCCATTGTGTCTTTGTGTGTAATCTTATAATTATCTATAGCTTTCAATCAAATTTATATCCAATGGAAAGCTTATAATATGTGTGATATTTTCCACTAAGCTCTTCCCCCTTTCTTCCATCCGATCAATTAAAAAAGCTGATTTAATTGCTGTTTTCCCATAAATCACCCATCAGAAAGTTTATCTAGTCAAGGGGACTACATAGTTTGAGACTACCGAGAGGGAAATGCGGATAAATATCCGCCTATTGCTTTATCACGTATGTGCCCTCATTATCCGTTCCCCCTCCCCCCCCCCCCCCCCCCCCCCCCCCCCCCCCCCTAGGTGCCCCTGATAAGCATTCCTGGTAAATGTCTGACTGGCTAAGTCAGAGAAAAGCTCAATGGTAATAAAGTAAAAGGGGTTAATATGGCTTTTTAGCTCACCAGAGGTGAGCTTTTGTGATCGCCTGATTTCCGTCGTCCTTCGGCGTGCGTCGTTCGTCATCAATCATTTGAATCTTTAAAGTTCTTCTCCTCTGAATCTACAAGGGTATCAGCTTTCATCTTTGGCACATAGCATCATATGTAGGTCCTCTATAAAAGTTACATAAATTATACCCCTGGGGTCAAAATTGGCCCTGCCCCAGGGGTTATCAGTTTTCAATAGAAACATATAGTGAAAACTTTGAACATCATCTGCTCCAAAACTAGAAGGTCCTCAGCTTTCATATTTGGCGCATAGCTTCAACTTCAGGACTTCTACAAAAGTTATATAAATTATGCCCCTAGGGTCGAAATTGGTCCCACCCCAGGGATTGCCAGTTTTTTGTAGCTGACTACTAAACAGCCTATGGGATCACTAGTTATGCATAGGAAAAACTTTAAAAATACTCTTGTCAGAATCTACATGTCCCAGAGCTTAGATATTTGGTGTATAGATTGACTGAGACCAGTCAGTGGGAGTTCTTATATAATCACTCTTAGCCTGATCAGTAGAATAGAAATTGTGTTTAGACAAATAACACACACTCATTTATGATTGAGAAAACTGGATAATTCTCAAAATGCAGAATACTCTTTAAGCTTTTTTAACCATACCTATGCCCTGCATTAAGCTACCAGCTATCAATATAGAGCATATCTGTTGTGAATTTCAACTTAACTCTTTGCATGCTGGGTAATTTTGTGATCTGCTAAATTGTTGTCTGCAGCATATTCACAAGTTATCCTAACTACACACTTTCTTTCTGAGTTTTTCAGAAGTTCAGTCTCATTGACAAACAGTTTGGATATCAGATCAGGCACCACATTATGTTGGCTCTGATCTGGATCCAAACTGTTTGCATAGGTCATTAGTGGTGGGAGAATCCCACTAAAAATGCTCATTTTCCTGATGCTTTCCGGAAGAGAGTTCCAAAGAACTGGGACTACATGCCTAAAACTGTTATTACCATACCTAGTTGAAGTGACTTACGGTATCCTTAAAATGTTGGTGTACCTAAAATGATAAAGATATTCACGTTTAAAAAATATGTATTTTAAGACAGGGGAGCAAGATTGTTAACACTTCGCTAGCTGAATTTAAAAATACATTTCTCCTTCTTTACCCATGCCCTGTTGTATAACTACATATATCTTCACTGTGTACAAGTACATGTAGTTCGCAACTTCGCAGTGCAAGCATTGCTGAGTAGTGCAATGGTTGCACAATCAACTTTTAAATAGTGTAGAGCCTGATGAGACAGCTCCTGCAGGAGCTGTCTCATTTGGGTCTTCACTATTTACAGTTAGGTATATTGACGTGAATAGCAAGCGAAGGGTTAATAATCTTGAAGGTTTCAAGTGCCATAACTCTGGTCCTTCTAATATATAGGCTAGGCGATTTTGCTTTCATAAGTAGTTGATCGTAAGAGCTAATGTAGTCCTCATGCACAAAACGGAGAGCTCTCTCTTGTATTTTTTCTGTATTACCTTTAAACGAAAGTGCCAAGTAAGAGGGCAAAAACTAAAAGTTGAAAGATGAAGGAGTGAAAAATTGTTAATCTGCTTAATCTACATAGTTTCTTACCTATTCTCTTCAGGATGTTTAGCTGCTGAGCTGCCTTTCTGCAGATGCTACTAATATGATTATCAAAGTTAAGGTTATAGTCTAAATCAACACATAGTAGTTTAACCACATCGTCATATTTAATAATTGCATTTTTAATATCAAAAGGATTTCTAGAATATGTTTTCTTACCTATGGCTATGGCCTGAAACTTACATACAGTTAAAAGTGAACATGTCAATAAGTATATTACTCTCGTTCTGAAAGACTTTCACTACCTTGTTAAAATTGTGGGAGCAGTAGGACAGCGTATTACCATCTGCATAGTTGTAAAGAGTAATCTGGTGAATAAAATAGAAAATGTCGTTTAGAAAGATGTTGAAGAGGAGAGGCCTGAGTATAGAGCCCTTGATAATATAAGCCAAGGAACTGAGTTTCCAATTTTAATCTGTTGTTTTCTGTTTGATAGATATGATGCCAAAAGGTTAATTGAATTGTTGATTAAACCGTAATATTGAAGTGTTGTTATATTTCTGGTCCTTTGGGATAATAAGTTTTCATGTTATTATTTTTATTGAAAATTGAATACTGCTTAAGCCGGTGCTAGGGGGCGTGAATAGTGTTGCACTTTTAATTACTACTCATGAACAGACTCAATAAAACCGAGTCTGTAATATTTTCTCGTTTTGCATTTCTGCTTTTGCTTTCAAGGGATCACCCATTTTCAGAATATATTTACATAGTAAGGTATCATGATGAAGACAGTCAAAGGCTTTCGATAAATCCATTAGTACAACAGCGACATGTAGGTTGGAATCTAATGCAGATTTCCAGTCCTCAACAAGTTTCAGGAGAGTTGTTTGGCAGCCATGGCCTTTTCTGAATGCACATAAAAAGTGTTAAAATGTTATCAAAATATACAGTAAGCTGTTCACCCTATACTTTTTCAAAGATATTTTAGGGAGCTTGTACGATGCTAACAGGTATGTTGTTGGACTTTTCGAAAGGATCATTTTTGGGTGATTTTTTAAAAAAAAATCACACAATGTCACCACACAGCATGTATAGCTGTGTAAGCAGAAAATATGTCAACCGGAAGTCAAAAGCAAAGGACTGCCTTTGCTGTAGTCATGTAGTCAGAAGAAATAGTATGCCCTGTGGTTGTGAATTTTATCTAATGCGATTGGTGTATATAAAGGAAACAAATCTACGTTATAGTCCTAATACATGTAACATCAATTTCAGGTGTTATTTGTAATTAAATTATATGATTTCGGTGAGAGATAGGGATATACATTGAACGTGCGCATTGATACATAATTTACTATTCAGATGAGACTGTCCTTCGGTTATAGACGTTCAGTATACGCTAATGACAAATAATCCTTTCTGATGTATCGTTGAACTTTGTTCAGGGTTCGTAGGACAATAGAATAGCAAAGGTCCTGGTCTGTTATGTAAAAAACTAGCTTTGCTGGGTTTAAACTAGGGTCGATATATACAGCTCATGCAGGGAATCATAAAGCCGAATAAGCTAACCTCTCTATCGTCACCCTTCCATATATGGAAATATCCGTAGATGAACAATTTTTCAAGATTCATTTCAAAATATACATGTTTGCTCATTTTGTACGTATAATAATTGTTTTGTATTTCCTAGTTTAAAATGAAATAATACCAGAAAATACCGAAGTTTTGTCACGTGACCAGTAGACGCCATTTTCCTCCAAATATCAACAACCAAGCGTGAAACTAGAACGGAAAAAGAGGTAAGAAGGAAGTTCTATTTTGAAAATGTTTAGTATGATTCATAATAATATACTGCACATATAGATGTTTCCTATTGTGTTGAATGTCGCTACATACGGGTGAATTTGTCGGAATAGCCATACTCATAGTCGGTGTTCTGTAGTGTACGGACTGCGCTTTAGTTAATTTTAGTAATGTCTGAACGATTTGCCGTTGTGCAGTCCGAACCCGCTTCGGATGTGATGTTTATCCCCCTTGTGGATGAATAAGTAAACATTACTTTGTTCATAAAGTTTCAATAAATACATAGTTGTATTGTTCTTACTGCCGCTCCTGCTGTGAATACGGGTCAAATCGGACCAAAACCAAATCGGCCTGGGTCAAATCTGACTAAACCGAACCAGGTCAAATCGGACCACGTTATGTATTGAACAAAATGCCCCATATGATTTATTAGTCCGATATGACAACCAATAGATACCTAAATTTGGACGAATAAGAAATAGTGCTATGCATTCATTTATTCAAAATGTGTTAATGAATATTAAATCTGCTTAGGCGGGTCCCATGTAATTGCAATTTGGGTATATAGATTTATTCTTTATTTGAGTCTCTTCATAGTATATACTGTTGTGATATTATTTGAGTAAGAAAGATATATTTTAATTTTTATGATCGTGTATATTTAAAAGGCATTAACTTAACCAACTGACCTAAGCATAATTAGATATGCTTGATTTTTTAATCAGAATTTGTTGCATTAATTGACCCATGCAAGAAGATGTGTTTAATGTTTGACACAATTATTGATAAATGACATACTTTCATCAACTGAAGATTGTGTAATTATTTTTTACTTTCCTGCATATTACTGTTTAACTGAATGGTAAACATTGTATTTCACACCCAGTTTTGAATTATGTAGGCAGTCGGCGAATAAATGAGAAATTAGAAGTCACCTTTAAATTGATAAGTTAAACTTCATTCTTAGTGTTGTTATATTTTCTGGTCCTTCGGGATCATAAGTTTTAATGTTATTAGTTTTCAAAATTGAATACCGCGTAAGCAGCCGGTTCTAGGGGGCGTGAGTAGTGTTGCACTTTTAATTACTACTCATGAACAGACTCAATAAAACCGAGTCTGCATTTTTCTCTTTTTGCATTTCTTCTTTTGCTTTCGAGGGATCACCCATTTTCAGAATATATATGTAATTTGACTAAAAAGTATACAAAACAAGCCGGCCTATGCTTGAACACATAAATGTTTAATTCATGATTAGAATCTTATTATTATCATACTTTGGTATTCACCAGCAAAAATAGTTGGAAAACATAAGATTGTATGAATAAATTACCATTATAAAAATGGTTCGATTTGACCCGGTCCGATTTGGTTTTGGTCTGATTTAACCCGGGTCCGATTTGGTTTTGGTCCTATTCGACTCGTTACCCCTGCTTCAGATGCATTGTAAAATTGTATAGATTTTGAATTGCAATTTGGTGAACAGAATACACGAAATGAATAACACGTTAACATCTTTACACAAAAATAAGTGTTTCTTCAGATGTATTGTGTGAAATGCAGAGATTACGTAATGAGAAAAAATCTTGTTGTATCTGTGCCTCTCCTTAGTAACTCCAATGCAAACATATCTACAATTGCCTTTCACAACTGTCGATCTTTACAAAAGCATTTTACAAGTATTCAACAAGAACACAATCTTCTACACTTTTGTATCATGGCCTTTCTGAAACAAGATGCTTTTAGTCAAATCAAGATAGATATGATATTGAAGGTTTTAATGTACACCATTCAACATTTTCTGAATGCTGTCATGGATTTGCTGTACACATTCAAACTTCCCTGTCTTTGAAACACATAACAAGGGCTTGGTGGAAAACTATTCTAACTCCTTCACTTTAGTGAAGGAGTTAGAATAGTTTTGCACCAAGCCATTAAGTTTCAATACAATTTGATTAAATTTAGTTTGCACTTCTTTTCTTGCAGGAAATGATAATTTGTTTTGTTTACTGTCCACCAAACAGCGTACTTCTGCAAACATAGCACAATTTCTATCTACATTGGAATCGCAGTTACCGGTAATCATTGATTGTTCTGCTGCAAAATTTGTTCTTATGGGAGACTGAAATTCTGACAAATCCATTGTTGAAATAAATACACAGATGTTACCAACATCTTTGCGTGTAATACGTCTGATGACTGGTTGCACCACAGACTACGATTCAACTCTTGATCACATGTACACAAATCTTTCAGATGATGAAATAAAATCATGGGGAACATTAGAGTCATTCTACTCTGACCACAAGCTTATTTTTTTATCTTATTCACTGAAATCAAATGGTTGAGAAAATCCATTGCACATCAAATATTGATTAAATTATCATCATTATGATAAATCATGAAAACATAAATTTGCTGGCATTTGTAAAGAAAGCTGTAAAATAGGTGTGTTTGTTTGAACTGATTTGCACAAAAGAAATTTCAGATTATAAATCTAGTGAGGCATTTTCACATAGAATATTTTTTATCTAGATGTAACAGTTATCATTTTAAACTATTATGATAGATTGAGCATTTGTTCCCGTGGAGGAAAATTTTCAATTCGTGATTTTTGTTTTTCTTTTGAAGGTTTCTATTTTGTAGATTCAGTGACAGATGGCTATGGAACAAGTGTTAACCATTACCTAATCAGTATGTTTGCAAAACTCCACCTGTGCATGTATAATTCCACATTTATTATATTATACCAGTAGAATAAGGATTTTTATACATGCAGTCTGTAATGAAAGGCCTTTTTTACAATCTTTTAGAGAGAGTAGACCTGATCTATGTCAACTTTGCATTATTGTCAAATAAAAGGTTAAAGTTAACTTGATCTATGTAAAAAGTAAAAAGTACCTAGTTATAGTCTACTTTCAGTCCGTATGACCACTCAGCCGACTGTACATTTACTCCCCTGGTCATTGAGTCATTGGCCTATAATATTGAGCACTGCTAACATATTGCGCAATCATGCAGTCGCAGTACCGGCGAGTGACCCTCACAGGTATCCATTTTAACCCCTGGGTGGAGATGATGTGCGGATGGGAGACACGGAAAAGCGTCTCTGAAAGTTTCCGGGTGAGACCGGGATTTGAACCCCGGACCTCCGGACTGATAGTCAAGCGCGTTACCACTAGACCACCGCCACCGCAAATGTCAACTATGCAAAAATGTGAGAAGGCATTATTGTCAAATAAAGGTTTAAAGTTGGCTAACTCTACTTAAGGCATAACATCCTCTTTCATTTTAATATATATTTTTGTATCTTTTACGTAGAGCTTGGGTTACTTAATAAAAAAATAACGTTGTTTCTAATTATGAGTACAGATACCAATCATAAACAAAATCACTTATTGTGCACCTTGCAGTGAATACCAATATTCACATCCACCTTCATCAGCTCTACTTACAAGCAAAACCCAGAAGAACAGCGACAAATTACAAACTCATTGATTTCAATAAGCCGTTTCAATGAACCTTTTTCTGAAAATCATCAATACACATATGTGATTTGAAGATCTTCATGATTCACTGCATTCAGCAGAGCTAGAACAACTTCAAACAACTCACATGCTCATTTTTAAACAAACATATATCAATTAAAGAATAAAATGTCAGCAAAATCATAAACAGCAAACTTATGATGTTGGAGAGTTCTATTAACTTTTTCCTCTATGAATACTCGTAAAACAACATGCCTGCTATTTTATGATATAAGCCAACTGTTTGCAAAATGTGATAAAATACATATCTATGACAGAAAGCGTTAACTTTACCATTTTAAGATTAGACATGACATGATTCCAAAACTGTAAATCCTGATCAATACCATGTTAAATGCCATTTGTCCTGGTTAACATTGTGATATATCTGAGTGTTTCCCCTTTTTTCATATGATGCAACATATATAATTTGAAAATCCAATTTAAAAAATGAAACCTTATTATGTTTTTGTCCAGATGGCACTCAGAGAAGCGTTTAGAAAGAGTTTTGGACCCTATAAAGGGAAACTTGAGGTGGTAAGAATGGCCAATTGCCCTGAGAACATACACAAAAAAATGGAGAAGACCACTATTTGAAGGTCGTAACAGTGCATGATGGGGAGGAATTTGCCCGTCTGAACTGCGATGACCTTTCAAAATTTACCCGCCTTCAGGTTGGCAATAAAGTTGCCCTCCTTAATACCTTCACAAAGAATGAAGGAGGATGACCAAATGATAATATGTGCAACATCACAGTCATATATTTTCATTGGTCAGAAAACAGAAGCATAAGGTATCAAAATGGAAGCAGAGAAAATTATAAATCCCCCACCAGCAACAGCAGTTCCGTTAAGTACAGCCCTGCGGTCGCCACCCAGGATGAAAGTGTCGGTGATAGGGAAAATTACTCAGGTGAGTACTATTCTAACATTTCCTCATTTTTTAACTTGGTTTTCTCCGGAAAAACCTGTTATTGAAATGGTGATGGACGGCAGACGGGCGGCTGCAAATCTTGTAAGCGCAACTCCTCTGAAAATGTTAAGGAGACTTTCATCAAGCCTTGCATGTACAAAGGACACAATATGTAGATGTGCATGTTGTCAGAGATTATTCCATCTGCAATTTTTCTCGGACTTATGTCCCTTTGAACTTCACAATCACTACATCGTTCGACCCTATCCTTGTAAGTGCAACTCCTCTTAGACTGTTCAACAAAATTTGTCAAAACCTTGTATGTAGCAAGTACACAATATGTAAATATGCAGATTGTCGGGAAATTTTCTTTCCCCAATTTTATTAGAAGTAATGCCTCTTTGAACTTAGAAATCACTAGGTCTTTTGACCCTTACCTTGTATATTTATAGAATAGGTAGGCCTGTTATACTCCCAATTTGCTGTTTCAACTTAAATGGAATATATCTAAACCTTGCATTACACTAGATGGAATTTTAAATAATTTTTTAGCTCACCAGAGCATACAGTGCTCAGGGTGGCCTTTTGTGATTGCACGATGTTCAATGTCTATCAGTGATTGTCATAGGTCATAAACAATTTGAACCTTAAAATTGACCCTGTCCAATTGGTCCCTTTTCATCTCACCAGAGCACAAAGTGCTAAGGGTGGGCTTTTGGGATTGCCTGATCAATGTCTGTCATTTGCCTTCAATAATTTGAACCTTAAGGAATCTGCTTCTGAATCTTCACATCATCATCTGTAGGTCCTCTACAAAAGTTTTATAAATTATGGCCATTAAGTTAGAATTTACCCTGCCCCAGGGTTCCTTGTTTATAGAAACATAGTGTGAAAACTTTGAAAAATCTTTTCTGAAAGGTTCTCAGCTTTCATTTTTGGCGCATAGCATCATGTTTTGGTCCTCCCCAAATGTGATATAAATTTTGCCCCTGTGGTCAAAATAGTATGCATTCCAGGGGTGGCCAGTTTTCCAAAAGAAACATACAGTGAAAACTTTGAAAAGGTCACCTGAAACAGCAATGTACTCAGCTTTCATATTTGGCTCATAACATCATGTTCAGATCTTCTACAAAAGTTGTATAAATTAGATCTTCTACAAAAGTAGATGAAGCCCTATTCCAGATATGGCTAGTTTCTTGTTTCCTATGGAAACATGGTAAAGACATTGAACATCTTCTCCTGATTGACTGGTGAGCAGTATCAGGGCACCCTTTTGTTTTCTTTAAATACAGATATTAAAATCTTCTCCTTTGGAAATGGAAGGTTCTCATCTTTCATATTTGGCATATAGCATCATATTCAGGTCCTCTACGAAACTTATATAAATCATGTCCAAGGTGTAAAAAATGGCCCACCCCAGAGTTGCCAGTTTTGTGTTGAAATAAGGTGAATACTTCGAAAATTGTCTCTCCTGAAACTGGAAAATTCTCAGCTTTCATATATTTGGCACATACGTCATATTCAGGTCCTCTACAAAAGTTATATAAATAATCCCCCCTGATGTAAACTAATAATGCAACTGGTTCTGATTTCCCCATGTTTCTAATGATGATAAAAATTGTGTCAGGTTAAAAAAGCAGGGTCAGTAGAGAAAACAGAAACAAATCTTCTTTGATTTGCCCTAATTAAGAATTTCTTAACATAAGAACATTGGCTCATAATTTAGGTAAGTTTCTTCCATTTGCTAAAAGAGACAAGTCAGGCCAGTAACATGCTCTAAGCAAACGGAGTAAACCTTTATGAGACAGCTGCAATAGGAGCTGCTTCATCCAGGACTGCTCTTTGCATACTCAGTAAAATGTGAATTATAAAGGAAAGGGTTAAGCCTTACTATGCTTAATTGAGGTCAGTTTTTTTTCTGACACTACAAATTGGTGTTTTACACAAAATTTATAATATTGCAAACGCTGTCTACCCTGATCAGAGGAGTCCTTCAAAGCACTCTGATTTGGGTATTCACTGTTTACAAAGGTAATAGATACTCCGATCCAGCATTGTAAGGGTAAAGTTCCATATGACATATTTTAATTCTTTCAAGAGTATGAAAATATACCTTGAAAGATACACAAATTCCTTATTTGCTGCTGAAATTTAACTTCAGGAGGGTGAACCACGCACTGTCAAGGTAAAAGGCACAGATGTGCTCATCAAATCTATCCAGATACAGGACAACTCTGCAACAGCCAAAATAAGTTTGTGGCGAGATTTGTCGGAGACAGACAGACATCCAGGGGACTTTGTTGAAATAACAGACCTCGTCCCAAACACATGGAAAAATGAGACTTCCCTTTCCACTACAGGCAGAAGTATACTATAGGTAAATGTTTTCCTTCACAGAAAGTAATTCCCAACCAGAACACAGTGAAATCAGAATCAAACTATTATGTACAAAATTGCATATTCTTGCAACTGTTACTTCAATTTATACACATACAGTACATTTACTTGCAGTATATGATCTTTTTTCTACAAGTGACCACTACAAAATAATACAAATTGCCACTTATCCAACAAATCTTTTCAAATGTTTATTACAGGGATTTCCCAATTTTTTTTCTGCGTCACAGACACCATTTTTAGACACGAGACTTCCATTTGCATGTAGCTGTGCATCCTTGGGACTCGCAAACGGCTAAATTTGTCCTGAAATTTAATTTGTTTTTTTGGCCAAGTTTGACAGTATGAGGTATTGGGTTAATATATAAACTCAGTAAAAGTTGCAGCTTTCCCCTAATTTCCATGACACCAATAGCAATTTTAAAGATTCCACATACAGTGCTCCCTCCGAACAACGACACTTTACGGAAACACATAAAAGTGCCGTTGTGCGGAGGGTGTTGTTGTTGGGAGGGAATACTACACAGACGTATTTTGACAGATGGATGTATGCGTTGATGATTTAATAAATAGGTAGATAGATAAACAGATTAACAGACAGACAGACCTGTTTAGAATGCATAACAAAATGTTTCCCTACGTTCACGAATCGCAATCCGCAAGTTGAAAAATGAGCGTGTGCGATTAGGTCCACCAGGAGTAGAATTGTTCGGAAGAACATGTTCTATTTTATTCACCGTTTCCTTCTGAGAAAACTAGAGGAAAACGGAATAAAAATCATTATGCATTTATGTTCAAATTTGACAAGAGTACTGTTGCCATGAAGAATTTTTAGTTTCTAAGTTCAGTTTATGACCGAACTCGATTGAAATTTATTTTTGTCACACAATCTTTTTCTAGAAGTGACAAATCGAATGCGCCTATAGTTATCGTTCTGGAACAAGAGAGAAATAAACGAATTTAACCGACAATATCTCTTTTACTTTATAAATATAGAAAATGTGTTTCTCAATTGAAATTCAGTAATCAGTCATACACAACAGCATATAGGTGTCAGTGTGTCATAATGGATTTACACATGAATTGTCGCTCGAGTCGCACAACGGATTAGCTATGGTTGACAGAATTATTGCTCGGAGCTAGTAAGGTAACAGGCGGCCGTTAATTACATAAAGATTAGTGTCATAGGAACCAATCATCTTTCACATGCTTGGTTGCTTTTGTTCAGTGTTCAGAAAATTACGTTCAGCTGAAGTACCATTGAAGGGAGGTAAATGTTACCGTCCGGCTACAAATATACATGTCGTTAGCCTTTGTAGAGAGGTATCGTTCGCGTTTTACTTTTTAGCTCACCTGGCACGAAGTTGTGAGGGGGCAGTGTCCGGCGTCCGTCGTCCTGCGTTGTGCGTCGTGCGTATGTGCGTCGTGCGTCGTCAACAATTTACTTAAACATCTTCTTCTCTGAAACCACAAAGCCTAGTGCTTTGATATTTGGTATGTGGAATCATCTAATGGTCCTCTACAAAGATTGTTCAAATTATGTCCCCCGGGCCAAAAATGGCCCCGCCCTGGGGCTTATCAGTTTTTCTTAGGAAAATCTTTAAAAATCTTCTCCTCTGAAACCGTAAGGCCTAGACCTTTGATATTTGGTATGTAGCATCATCTAATGGTCCTCTACAAAGATTGTTCAAATTATGACCCCCTGGCCAAAAATGGCCCCACCCCGGGGCTTATCAGTTTTTCATAGGAAAATCTTTAAAAATCTTCTTCTCTGAAACCGTAAGGCCTAGACCTTTGATATTTGGTATGTAGCATTATCTAATGGTCTTCTACAAAGATTGTTCAAATTATGACCCCTGGACCAAAAATGGCCCCTCCTCGGGGCTTATCAGTTTTTACATAGGAAAATCTTTAAAAATCATTTTCTCAGAAACCGTAAGGCCTAGACCTTTTGAATTTAGTTTGTAGCATCAGCTAATGGTCCTCTACCAAGATTGTTCAAATTATGACCCCTGGGCCAAAAATGGCCCCGCCCCGGGGCTTATCAGTTTTTCATAGGAAAATCTTTAAAAATCTTCTTCTCTGAAACCGTAAGGCCTAGACATTTGATATTTGGTATGTAGCATTATCTAATGGTCCTCTACAAATATTGTTCAAATTATGACCCCCGGACCAAAAATGGCCCCGCCCCGGGGCTTATCAGTTTCTCATAGGAAAATCTTTAAAAATCTTCTTCTCTGTAACTATCAGGCATAGACCTTTGGTATTTGGTATGTAGCATCATCTAATGGTCCTCTACTAAGATTGTTCAAATTATGACCCCAAAGACAAAAATGGCCCCGCCCCGGGGCTTATCAGTTTTTCATAGGAAAATCTTTAAAAATCTTCTTCTCTGAAACTGTAAGGCCTAGACATTTGATATTTGGTATGTAGCATCATCTATTGGTCCTCTACAAAGACTGTTCAAATTACGACCCCTTGACCAAAATGGCCCCGCCCGGGGGCTTATCAGTTTTTCATAAAAAGCTTCTTCTCTGAAACCGTAAGGCCTAGACCTTTGATATTTGGTATGTAGCATCGTCTAATGGTCCTCTACAAAGATTTTCAAACTATGACCCCCGGACCAAAAATGGCCCCGGCCCCTGGCTTATCAGTTTTTCATAGGAAAATCTTTAAAAATCTTCTCCTAAACTGTAAGACCTTTGAAATTTAGTATTTATTATCATCTAATGGTTTTCTACCAAAATTGTTCAAATTATGACCCCTGGACCAAAATGGCCCCGCCCCTGGCTTATCAGTTTTTCATTGGAAAATCTTTAAAATCTCCTGTGAAACTTTGAAACTTATATGAAGCATCATCTAATGTTCCTTTATTTAGATTGTTCAAATTTGAAACTCAAGGCCTAAAATTATGGCCCTTGGTTTCATATTGGCCCCAATCTGAAGCTTATTTTTTTTACATAGAAATACAGTTTATGCATATGTCTATAGTAACC
Organism: Azorinus chamasolen; assembly: GCA_963576725.1. Taxonomy (NCBI): domain Eukaryota; kingdom Metazoa; phylum Mollusca; class Bivalvia; order Cardiida; family Solecurtidae; genus Azorinus; species Azorinus chamasolen. Next base: position 67,132,273 of record OY755241.1, on the reverse strand, counting down.
AGGTGAGCGATTTAGGGCCATCATGGCCCTCTTGTTTTTACTAGTTTTACTTGAAAATCCTCCGGGGGAATACACGTTGTCGCTATGGTGAGGGAACCGTTGTTGAGAGGTGACGTTAATGGAGGGAGCACTGTACTTTAGACTCATGTACTTGTTCACCGTATACAATTTACATGTACATGGAATCAATGAAACTTTCCACAAATACATACTTGGGACGCTTACACACTTTCGTACCTATATAATATACATATACAAGGGATCAATGAAACTTTCAAAAATATTCATTACTTTTCCTGGGTGTGCTATGATCAAAACTTCTGCATATGTCAATCTTTCATCCCGATTTTGCCGTATGATTTTTTCCACCATATAAAAGTATAACTCTTTTTCAGCTCACCTGGCACATATTGCCAAGGATAGTCTTTGGGATAGTGCTATGTCTGTCGTGTGGCATCGATGTTTTCTTTAAAAAACATCTCTTCCAAAACTGTTACCCAGATTTTGGTGAAACTTTTACAGGAGTATCTTTTGGGTATGGGAACAAATGATACAGAACATAGTTTTTGTTTTGCGATCTGTCTGGTTGCCATGGCAAGTGAAAATAAAATAAAGAATTTCTTTAAAAGAGAACACCTCCATAACTGCTGCCCAGATTCTTATAATACTTCACCAGTAGCAGCCTAATAGTCTGGTAAACAAACAAAACAAGGAAACCGAACAAAAGTTTGGTTTTGACATTTATGTGGTTGTTTGAAAATTATTTACAGCAAATACCAATACAGTAAAATGGCGATAAATCGAGGACCATCAGGAACTGAAAAAAATGCTCAGATTACCGCTACCCTAAGATCATCCATAAAATCTTACTTTATCGATTCAACGTGTCAAATCTTTCATATATTGTATGCATGTACATGTGTTTTTTGTTTACAGAATGCTAAACAGTTAATTGATGTTTGCATGTTTTTTAAAAAAGGCCTCATTCAACCAAACGCTTATTAACTACGAATGTTCAGTGTCTAATAGATTGAAACTAAATTTGAGTTTATTGTGAAAGAACCATTCAACAAAGCAAATTACAGTGAAACTTCGGTCTCGGCTGTGAATGGTGTTTACCGTTATCACTTGATATAAGTAAAGAATCAATGCATTATATACAATTGTGCGTTGTACAGATTGAACTCACAACAATTGAGGTGTGGTAAATTGACTTCGATGTGTCCGCGATGCATGCTCAGATTAGGCAGGTAATTAAACTGAAGCAACTGAAGCATGCTTGAAAAATCAAATTATCAACACTCGGATTACACTGTACATAGTTGTATTTCATGTCCAAACCATACAAACTCCCTCAAATTAGACCATATACTCAAAAAAAATTCTCTTTAAACTTTACAGAACTTCTTGTTATGTTGTACCTATATTTATCATAGAAACATGTACTTTTTTACAGAAATGTGAATCTCCTGAAGAAGAACTGTTTTCAAGCATCATTGGCACAGGTGAAGAAGATGACACCATTGAATGCCTCCTTGAAAATGACATGATCATCAATGTACCAAAACATATGAACACTGCAGCTCTACAACAAGTTGAAAAGATATCACAGACTAGGATCAACTAGTATCTGAGGGACCAGTCAAAATGAAGTGTACCATTAAAAATCAGGAAGTCACCAATTTTTCTTTCATTTAATCTGCTTATCAACAAAGTCCATTAAAAACACTGCAAACAGTTTAACTCGAAAATCAGCTTCCACAGTTGTAATCAATCAAAGTTGCAAAACGTGTGAATTGTAATCAGACGCCAAACTACTCGGCTACTGATCAGGATTCAAACTGTTTGCAAACACACATCTTCGATACAACGTCAAGGTAAAGATTTGAGATAGTTTTCAACAGCTAACAACTAACAGATGAGTGAAATCAAAAATATCAAGCGAATTATCAACATTTGACTGTATGCATATTTGTATTTCCCAACACTTATGTGTTAAATTTGTTCAATTTGGTTATAACTCTCAGATCATTTTTGAGAGAGTTATTCCCCTTTGTTACTTTTCACAAGCATTTTTTTAAGGAGTATAATTATATACATAGAATTGTGAAACTTTAAACATTGATGGACTATGAGCAAGTTCCTCTTTTCAAGGTCTAAAACTTTAGCATCAATACTTCATGGATATTCTCCTATTTCATGTTGTAGATCTGTTTGAGCTCATGACTGCCGTGTGGGGGTAGTAGTCACTTTCAGTGACAGTTCTAGTTTGGATTGTTCTTTTTTGATCATATTTTTATCACTCACGATAAATCCCACTTATGCTTAATACCAACTTCTTTCCTCAAAACAATAGCTAAGCGTAATAAGCTGGTTTCAATATAACAAATAAAACCATTTATCCATAGGCATTATTTTATCAAATGAACTGGTTTTCATACACATCTGATAATAAACAGCACAGAACTTTATACATGTAGTAATTATGAATTTGGCAATTAAAGTAACTGCAATTTAATATTTATTAAAGTCCTTTGAAAAGTAAGGCATGTTGCACATAAAGGAATGTTGGATGTGACATGCCTTTAATGCCCCGGGAAACACTTATTTGTTAAATTGTTCAGTAGGGTTATAACTGTCAAAATCATTTTTGAGGGAGTTATTTCCCTTTGTTACTTTTCATAAATATTCTTGTAAGACCATAACTATATATGAACAATTGTGAAACTTTATACATTGTAGACTTTGAGAAAAAGTTCACTTTATACATTGTAGACTTTGAGAAAAAGAATGCAGTATCTTGCACATAGTCCAAAACTTTAGCATCAGTACTTCTAGGATATTCTCCTATTTCAAATTGATCTGTTTGAGCTCATGACTGCTGTGTGGGGGTAGTAATCACTTTCAGTGAAAGTTCTAGTTTGCATTATTTTCTTTTGATCTGGGTCCATGCTTATAAAGCTTTTACTTGAGTCTGAGTTTCATTCTCAAGCTTTTGATTGGTCAGATTTGAGTTCTCAAGCTTTTGATTGGTCAGATTTGAGCCAAAGGTTCAAATCTGACCAATCAAAAACTTGAGAACGATCTCAGACTCAACTGAAAGTTTTATAAGCATGGACCCATATTGTTCATCACTCATGATAAATAGCACCTTGCTGAAAACAATTTTACTACCTATGTTTATTTTTAGCTCACCAGAGCGCAATGTACTCGGGGTGAGCTTTTGTGATCGCCTGATGTCAGCGTGCGTCGGCCATCGTCAACAATTTGAACCTTTAAAAATCTTCTCCTCTGAATCTACAGAATTCGCACCTTTCATCTTTGGCACATAGCATCATTTTTGGTCCTCCACAAATGTTATATAATTTATGCCCTTAAATTGGGATCAAAATTGGCCCCTACCCAGGGGTGCCTTGTTTTCAATAGCAACGTTTAGTAAAACTTTGAAAATCTTCTCCTGAAATAGGAAGGTTCTCAGCTTTCATATTTCGCACATAGCATCATATTTAGGTCTTCTACCAACGTGATATAATTTATGGATCTGGAGTCAAAATTGGCACCACCCCAGGAGTGGGCAGTTTTCAGTAGACACATATATAGTGAAAACTTTGAAGATCTCCTGAAACTGGGAAAACTCATTTTTAGCTTTCATATTTTGCACATAGCAGGTCCTCTACAAATTTTAAGTTAATTATAACCCTGGGGTCAAAATTTGCTCAGCCCCAGGGATGGCCATTCTTCAATAGAAACATGTAATGACAACTTAAATATTCTCCTTTGATTGTCTGATGAGCGATATCTGCATGCAGGGCCATCATGGCCCTCTTGTTGTTCTAAATTCGACTTTACTACATTTCTACCATACCAAGCACAAAACACCACACTGTGCCTTGTTAAATCTTTTGAACATTGCTCATCAATTATTGTTGTGCCATGTGTACTTGTTAATATTGCAATGCAGATTTGCAACACCATTACATGTAACACAACACTATCAAACACTAGAATAGATAGAGCCAATTAACATCATAGATTGCCTAAATTTTCTCTACCATAGCCATAATGACCAAAGAAAGCAATACATGCCTGTCTTGATATAAATAGTTCTATTTATTGCACTTTATTATCTCATATTACCTTTTATAACCTCACCTGGCACAAAGTGACAAGGTGAGCTATTGGGATGCTCCCGTATCCATAGTTGTGCATATGTGCATCGTGTGGGCTCTCAGTAAGTGGACATTGTGTTTAGAGAAATGCTTTAGGTGAGAATTCAAACTGTGTCCTGATTACAGTCAAAACATGCTAAACAGTGATAGGGACAACACTAGTTTCTGGCATCTGTTAGAAATGCTGTAAAAACTAACACTATCACTATAACTCTATAACATCAGCAATATTGTGGGTCAATAACCCTCTTTTTCATAGGAAAATATTTTTAAAGCCCAGACCTTTGATATTTGGTATTAAGCATCCTTTAATGGTTTTTTTCCAAAACTGATCAATTTATTACCCCTTTGCCAAAAATAGCCCAACCCCAGATTACATGAATTCATTGTATACATAAATCTGTTAAAACCAGGTGAGTAGTTGAAGCGATCATGGCCCTCTTGTTTTTATGTAAGTTGAGTTTTGTTTTCCAAACATATGGTGAACTGTGTTTTGTTTTCAAAGAAACATGCGAAAATTTAACTTTTCATATACATGTTCTGTTACTGTCTGTTGTCAATGTATATATATCATGATAAATTCAAATTATCATCAAACATCATAATCGACACTACATAAATTCAAAGCGTATATCTAATACATAAAAAACAATACTACTTACAGAGTACACTAAGTCTTGTTCTGTACTCAAAATGATCAATCTTTTCCTTGCCCTTACAGTACAATTACTCTAATGGAAGATTAACACAATTGTACTGATTATTTCAAGTTAACCATTTATCTGTTCAGCAGTTATGCAAGCATCTGCTTATTATGCATATATTAATATGTAATATTTTTCAATACACCAGTCACATCAAGGATTTATTGCTTTAGCCTAGTGTGAATAGAATTGCCTACAAACATATGAAAATAGATCAGTCCCTAACAAGAGCTGTCTGAACTGGGTCTGAATATGTCCTTACAAGTAAAAGCTTTTAATATAACAAAACCCTTATACTATATCCTCCCAAAACACAAACATTCTGATATAATGTTGTAAATATATCCATGTATGTGTATCCAACTGTCTGTCTGCCCACATACACTAAATCACCAATTCAATGCTACATTTCAACAGAAGAAAATAATTGTAATGCATTTATTTAACAAAGTCAGACAGCGCTGAACGAACTGTCTTACCAGATAAAAAAACTACTATTCTTCCAGACCACAATAAGTATGCAGGTTCACTTCCCTTTTTGATTAACATGATTTATAATAAAACTTGTATCAGAACATAAAAAAAATCCACACTGTCTTTTTCCAAACGCACTATTCCCTTTGTTACATTGTTCACATAGATACATGTCATTCATAACACATGCCGATTCATTTCAGACAAAATTGATCAATTCAGAAGCCAGTATTACTTCTTACCGTCCATTCTTCCATACAAATCATACTTGTATTTATAATATCTCAGGGAAAATTACATATCAGGACTCTAGTCATTGAATCAAAACTGACGGTATACAGCTGCATATATATTCATTATTTGTAATATGTAATTTTGAATTGTCATGTAAACCTTTATTCCAGATTCACTATATACCATGAAACATGTTAAAGACAAAATCTTTTGCACCCATTTTCTCCAATCTAAAATAAATACATCTATTTATTTTTTTCAAGAAATTGTAAGCTGTATTTGATGCTTTCAAGAAAGTCTAAAACATTGAACACAACAATTACAAATTCTTCATTCAAAATTGCACTAAATTATCTTACACAGTGTGTCAAAGCCTGTCCGTACAATACGTGGAATGAAATTTGAAATTATTGTATATTTTTCTTGATACTCTCATTCTTGAACATTGTTAATGTAGTGTTTTTCAAACAAATTTCACCTATAACCCTTTCAACCTTTCCACACCTCTGTAATAACCACTTCTTGAAACCATTGTGATAAATAGAGCATATCCTCATATATTTATCCTCTATTTATCACATGATTTCAAACAACAAATTTCTAAATTAAATCTTTTCTCTAGTTAATGCTGCTTTGTGGTAGATTCATTCAAAGAATTTGGGTCTAAGAATAGCCCATGGAGGAAAGGGTTCAGTACTATCTACATGGAATAAAGGTTCCCTGGTTCTGAAATCGTTTTTGAAGTATAGCTTGTTGTATATAGTACACATGTTACTTGTTCTGTCATTGTTTACTGTGTCAAAATAATGCATCTTTGACAGTGTTATCATCACTTCCTGCTTTCCAAAATACTGTCTAATATGCACGATCTCCATTGTCACAAATTTGTTACATTGTTCAATATTTTCATGTCATACATTACACATGCCTGATATTTACATTTATTCATGTAAATGTCTCTCTTAGTCATGCTATATACCACAAGACTTTTAAACATTGAGCTAATGTATGCATAATATTTCAAACAAACTTGCAGTCCTAATTTCTAGTCATTCATTCATAAACATATAACCACAATATTAAAATCAAAGTGTCAAGCTGTGTCGATAAGAAACCTGTTTTTGTTTCATATATGTTTTATCTTTTTATGTCAGTATACCGTATTCTTCCATATATAAAAATCTTTTGTCATCTGATAACTCTTCCCGTAATACTTTGTCACACTATGCAGACAGAGTAGAACCAGATCGGGCTACACAAATAGCCGTCTGACCCGAGTCTGCTCTGTTTGCTAATATATCATTTTTATTACTTTCTAAAATAGCACCAATGTTCCAAGTTCTATATTTCATATCCATGCAGTACTGGTCAGTGCCTGAGTAGCACAACAATTAGGACCAATGGTAATCCTTTGCATGATCATTAAGAGTCAACTGAATTGAGTTTGATTTGACTGCAGTGTCTGAATCTGTTAATCTGCAGCTGGTTGTAAGTTTGTGGATCAATATCCCATATTTTTATTTCTATGTAAATGAGATGTGGGTCCTGCAGCTTTTCTCCAGTATCGTCGCCATATAACCTATAGAGTTGCTTTGCCATAAAACCCAACTCAATCAATCAATCCTTATTTATTTATAAATAACCAATTTGTTTATCAACATTCTGTAAGACCTGAACTTTTGAATAAAAACACAACCTGGAAATGTTTTATCACATTCCCTTCTAAACATGAATTTTGACACCTCTGTTAAAGGCACTATTTAAAGGTATTGTATTTGAAAGTAATGTATGCAGCAATAGCTCTATTAGTCTACCTACACAATTCTAAAAATCTCCTTTTCAGAGGTTAGTCCTCTTTTTCAGCAGATTTATTCAAACCGGTTTGGTCTCATACTAGTCTAGGAGGGAATGAGTTAAAGACATGTTTTTAAATCAGTGAGACAAAAACATTTTGCTCCTTCAAAGTAATTGTTCACCTTCACAATCTGAGTATACCCAGATCAGGTCAATTTCTTGGTACTGTCATTTTCAAACATTGTTAATGTCCTGCTTTTCAAAAACAATTACACTTTATGTACTGCTTTTCAAACAAATTACAATTTATGTACTATCTACTTGGAATAAAGATTCTCTGGTCCTGAACTTTATTTTTGATGTATATATTGTTGTATATAGTTGTTCTTTCATTGTTTACTGTGACAAATAATGCATCGTTGACAGTGTTATCGTCACTTTGTGCTTTCCAAAATACTGTCCAATATGCACGATCTCCATTGTCACTAATTTGTTGCATTGTTCAATAATTTCATGTCATTTATTACACATGCCTGATATTTACATTTATTCATGTAAATGTCTCTGTTAGTCTTGCTATATATCACAAGACTGTTAAACATTGAGATAATGTATGCATAATATTTCAAACAAACGTCCACTCCTAATTTCTAGGCATTCATTCATAAACACATAACTACAGTCTTGAAATCAAAGTGCCAACTTTTGTCGATAAGAAACCTATTTTTGTTTTATCAATTACTGTTCATGAACAGACTCAATAAAACCGAGTCTGCAATTTTCTCTTTTTGCGTTGCAATTTTTGCTCTCTGGGGATCACCACCCTTCAGAATTTATATATGTTTTATCTTTTTTTATGTCAGTATGTTTCATAAAATACATATCTATGTTTAGACTATGGAGAAAAGGGTTATATAGAAAACGTGTTAACTTCTAGCCATTAAATATTGTTAGCATAATGCATACCATAGTGATTATAACCAAAGATGCATTTTCATATACAATTTACAAAACCAGTTAACTGTTCAATAAAAGTGTATTTCTATATTAGTCTCAGTCTATCAATTTCCCACTCCAGTATATCAATTTTCATGCATACACTTTACCAAAAAAATTCACCCCTCAGCACTTTAAGCGCATTGATTCTTTTATACTGGGGTGACCTGTGCTTGCTTTTAGCGTTCTGGAAATACTCCTGTATCACTATAGTTGTTAACAAAATTTGTATAGAGAGTAACCAGTGACTGTGAGCCCAGTTTTAACAATTTAGTCGAAAATTTATCTTCTTAACTTTAAACTTATTTAAAATCTTCGAAACTGTTAAATGTTCCACACATGAAAATTTAAAAGAATCTGGAGAAATGTTTTGTTCCAGAATTTAATTTATACTAAGATGGTTACTTTTGTTAAAAATAAAAATCTTTACCAATGTCTTTCGCCACATTTACATAGAAAGTATTGAAGATATCAGCTACTTCGCTGTTGTCTGACAGTGTTTTTTTTGTTTTCATTTATTATGATTTTACTCTGGTTATTTTCTGACTTGTTAGACATAATAGGGTTTGATTGTTGCCCAGAAATATTTAGACTTACAGCCATCAGTACACCTTTCTTGAAATTATTTATTTATACATGTAGAGACACGCTTAAGTTTGTTTACCAGATGTCTATTTTCCTGTACTGTTCCCAGGATTTAGAGTTTTTACCTCTTGAGAACTTATTAAAATATATTGTTTTCTGTATATAGCTTTCCTCAACTCTTTGAGTATGCTTGTTTGAAAGGGACATGTTTATTCATAACACCCACAACATCATTTTCAAAAGTATTGTAGACAGTTTAGATTTTCAAAGTTACATGAATAATTTTCAATATCCAATTTACAGGATCATCATGATAATAATCAGATTTGAAGTTTTTAAAACTCCTGTAAGTAATTTTATGTTTTTCATTTCTTGGAACAGTGTTATTAGTCCCCCACCGGTTACCGGCTGGGGGACTATAGGTTTGCTCGATTCCGTCCGTCCGTCCGTCCGTCTGTCACACTTCGTGTCCGGGCCATATCTCCTACAAAGTTATGCCAAATTCATTATAACTTCACACATTGAAGAAGCATGATGAGGGCTAGTGTCATGCACAAGGGCCATAACTCTAGCATCAATATTTTTTGAGTTATTCCCCTTTTACATATTTTTTTGTCCGGACAATAACTCTTTATCTACTGGTTCAATTGATTTGAAACTTCACATTTGGAACAATCATGATGAGGGGCAGTGTCATACACAAGGGCCATAACTCTAGCATCAATATTTTTGGAGTTATTCCCCTTTTTCATATTTTCTTGTCAGTCCATCTGTCACGCTTCGTGTCCGGGCCATATCTCCTACAAAGTTATGCCAAATTCATTATAACTTCACACATTGAAGAGGCATGATCAGGAGTAGTGTCATGCACAAGGGCCATAACTCTAGCATCAATATTTTTGGAGTTATTCCCCTTTTTCATATTTTTTGTCCGGACAATAACTCTTTATCTCCTGGGTCAATTGATTTGAAACTTCACATATGGAACAAGCATGATGAGGGGTAATGTCATGCACAAGGGCCATAACTCTAGCATCTATAATTTGGGAATTATTCCCCTTTTCATATTTTCTTGTCCAGTTAATAACTCTTTATGTACTGGTTCAATTGATTTGAAACTTCCCATATGGAACAAGCATGATGAGGTGTAGTGTCATGCACAAGGGCAATAACTCTAGCATCAATATTTTTGGAGTTACTCCCCTTTTTCATATTTTCTTGTCGGGACAATAACTTTTTATTTACTGATCCAATGTATGAAACTAGGTACTAATACCGTTCAGGTGGTCATGTATATACCATGGTCAACCACACCATGGGTGGGTGGGGTGGGGAGAGTGGAGGGTTTTTTTCAGTCCGGTGGGGGACTCATGTCTTGCATAGCAATACAACATGCCCTTGTTTATTACTGTACTTATCATGCCTGTTGAAAAAGTTTTACATGTAATACATAGTTGTTTACTATTTGTTGGAATCGGGAATCTTGAATGCAACTGGTATTGCAATTATAAGCAGTTGAGGTAACTGATAAATCAATGACTAGGCAATATTTATTTCAGGAACATGTGACCCTTTTGAGAGTCCTTTGTGTAACGGGAAGCCCGATTTTGTTGATTGCAGGCAAAAAGAATTTGAGTGTGATGTTATCAGCGAAGAAGGTAATGTCACTAATGCTTAGATCACACAGAATTGTAGATAAGAACAGTATTTAGACAATCTAAGTAAAACAGTTATACCCCCAAAAACTTCGGTTGGTTGAGCAACTTGTCAGTGGGTCGCGCAGCCAGCCCATCTGTCCGCATTAGACCATTGGTAGTTGGTCTCGCAAACTCCCACTTCAGTTTGAAAGTTATGATTTTACATTTGGTATACATAATAACGATGTATATAGATGTGCATTCGTTTAGCACCAGACATCGCTGAATTATCTCTCCTTGAACTTGGTGTATGTTTTTTTCATTTTGGTATGAAACATGGATAGTTTGTGCCGCAAACTCCTTCAATTTGAAAGTTATTGAATTGATACTTGTCATTCATATTAACCCACAAAAAGTAAATGTTATGTATTTAGCGCGTCATTGTATAATTATCCCTCCTTGAATGTTTGGGTATTCTTGTCATTTTAGACATGTAACACATTCACTCCTAGACCAATATTTGGACCCAACCTTTTCGAATTAATCTACCGGAAAAGAAATTTAACTATAAAAAGGACAGTTTTAGGATTGTTTTGGCACCATTGTTTCAATAAATAGGTTTTACAGAGGCGCCAAAATGCGCCAGTAGGAGAGAATTGGTTAACATTAGTAATTGGTGTTGCAGATTCCATCAACTGTAGAATTATTAAATTCATATTTGGCATATATGTCCTAAATAAGCATGAATAGTAAATTTGCAAGACGCTATTTTCACTCGTTTAACTGTCTTTGTGTAATAATTCCCCTTCAATTTTGAGTATGTTTGCGTTTGCCTATAATATGGGTAGTTGGTGTGGCGAACCTCTTCAATTTGAAATGTGTTTAATTTGTATTTGGCATACATAATAACCACAAATAGTAGAATTGTGTTAAAAACAATTGCACTGTGCTTAATTCCAAACGTTGTAATTCTCCGTTCTGTTTAAGTGTTTACGGTTTTGAACATAAAGTATCTCAACTCTTCTGCTAAATCCAAGCTTACTGCAAATATACTTATGATATTAAGGAAAATATCACCATTTTAGAATAATTGAGAACGATCTCGCATAACCATTGTTTTTTATACCCAAACTTCGAACACTAATAATAAACACCCAATATAGATAATGTAAATCTGGTTTCTGTACCTCCCAGACAGTACTTTGCATTATATTTTATTTATATAAATATATTTCGATAATAGTTCATCTCTGACTAGCACTTCATTTTTATATACAGAAAATGATGATAATGATAATGATCATGATGATGTGCCATTTGTTTAATTCATAATCATTTTAAAATACATCCTAGGAGTATTCAACTTCACAGTTCGCCTACCTGTGACCCCTGTGCCTGCCGTCAAGACTACGTACATGTGCATGAACTTCCTGTTCCCAGTCAACCAGTTCATGGAATACCACATCGTGGCTCATGTGCCTTATCTAGACAATATGGACGTGATGCACCATATGACTGTTTTTGGTTGTGAAGGTAAAACACATGTCTTGATTTTAACAGGACATTACAAAGCCAACATAGACATCCGTGGACAATTCGCTAGAAAACTCGCCATGTTTCATATACATTAAAATCTGTTTAGTACGACTACTAAAAATAAGTATATTTTTAGTTTTTTAAAAGTGGATTGTGGCTTAATGCAAGGCAAAATATATACAGGAAGCTCCTATAGGAGATGTCTGCATTACTTTTACCTTGCATTAAGCAAAACAAAAATTTAAAGACTCCATTGGCAATCAATATAGTGGTTGCATTGGTGAGACTGCAACATTCTGTTTCCTGAATAACCTCTTACCAAACAAATGGCTCAGTTCAGTTGATATGTAATCTTTAAATTGGCTTAGTCTTGTGTACTGCGTCTAATAAAGCATATCGAAATAAAGATGAACAGACTTAATAAACCGAGTCTGCAATGTTCTCTTTTTTGCATTGCAGCTTTTACTTTCGAACGATATCTTACTTTCAGAATTGATGTACTTCACAACAACAGATGTTCAGTGCGTGTGTGGTGGCCATAATAAGACGGATCCGTAGTACATCCTTCTTAGTATTGTAACATTTTCTGGATCATTAGTTTCGACGTTATTTGTTTTGAAAATTGGATACCGCTTAAGCCGGTGCTAGTGGGCGTGAATAGTATTTCACTTTTCATTACTGCTCATAAATATACTCAGTAATGTCTGCAAAGTTTTCTTTTGGCACTGCTGCTTTTGCTTTCGCAGGATCTCCTACTTTCAGAATTTTTCATTTCTTCATTGTTGGTTGTGAAAAACTCCGTTTCCGAAGGCTGACGGTTACATGTTATCAATCCTTGACCTCATGTCTTTAATAATGTTTGTATGGATATCAATTAGCCAATTACCTTATAGGCTATTTGAGATCCAACATCTTTGAATAAATCTACCGGAAAGGAGCATTAACTAGAGGAAAGGAAACTTTTAGATTTGTGTAGTTTGAAACCATTGTGATAAATAGAGCATTTGCCCTTATAGGGAATGGGTTCAGTGAATTTGCTCCTACAGGGAATAATATTCATGCCTGTAACAATATCTGTATGGATATCAGTTAAATTAATTTATGTAATGGCATATTAACACATGACCATTAGGACATTTGCAGAAATTGCATAATCAGCTCAATATCATTGCATACGCAAACAGAGCAGACCATGATCAAAGTGCGCCTGGTTTTTTTTTTTTTTAAAAAATCATGTAAGTTTAATGTAAAATTAGTGCTTATCGATCTAGACATATACATGCATGATTTAGGATTTTTTTTATTCCTTTGCGATCAGGGAAGACTATGCTCCTATAAGAGTCATGTGATCTGATTGTCTAATCTGTAAAGGCGTGAAAATCATATTTATGGAGTGAAGGTATACAGCAGTGTTGTTTGAAGTTCTTTTTAAGTTTCTGCATATATTCTAGAGGATGTAAACGAAACCTGTGGGATGGGCAACAGGCAACAGTGCACAAATCTGATTGGTGGATGGACTGTTGGATCGACAGGACACTGTAACCCCAAAGACGACGGCTATCTAATAAGCCAGACCAGGGGTTACCGTAGTGCTATCATACAGGTGGGTGTATAGTCGTCTCCATGTCCGTTTCACAGATACTCCCATCGCAATTCTCTACTAAATGTTGCTATGGCTACATTCTTTACTCCATATCTATGCCATTTAACGCCTTTGCAATTTGCAAACAGGGACCTCCCTATATAGCTTCTGTTATGCCCAAAGGTGCCCGACGCATACTTGGACTCACCCATCTCTTTGGTGGCATTCAGGTGATTTTAGTTCGAGACTTTTATCCGCTGCGCCCTGTTCCAAATGTAAGATATGAAAAGCCGGGGCTGCAGAGTTTCCAGAGTCCGCTTTTTCAACAGGCATTTTCCCACAGGATGTTGCTAAGACAGGTTGTCAGACAGAGAGATCCAAATTCGCTAAAAGCCATTGAAGAAATTTCAAAAGGCAGGCCATCAACAGAAACTATTGGATTTATGATTAAAATTTCAAAACCCCTGTCATGTAAAGACTCTGTTAAATTGTGTTCAACAAATGAGTTGGTTGATGATTTCAATCGTGACGGAATACTAGGATTTCCACGGTCACTGCATGAGTTTTTGTCAAACGACGAGGGGAACAAGCGCTATTTCAGACATAATTGCCCCAAGGAAACTTTGGTTCAAAATTGGAGCACCTGTGATTCTTCTAAGAAACATTTCTGACAAACTGGTAAATGGCTTGCTGGAAACAGTTTATGAATTGGACTCTGAAATCATTGTCAAATTTCCATCTGCCAAAGAATTTGTAAGAATGGAAAAGGAAAGATTTGAAGGTAAGCAATAAAGTTACCCATTTATTCCATGTTATTTTTAAGATTTTGAACATTTTCAATACAGTGATAATCTCATATACTCAAAATAATTTTGTATGCATTATTGAACTCAATATATACATCTATAATCTAAAATATTTCATTTGCAAAAAGTTAAAACCATGAACAAAAAGTCTACAGAATCTAGGATACAGGTCTGTTTAAATAAATATCTATTGAGGAAGTGAAACGTTGTAACAATTTTAAACATAGAACTAGTAATTTTAAGGTTAGATAATTTTTTATGTTACAAAACAATTTTTAATCTTGAATGTATTAATAATTTAATACACAACTGCTTGAATATTTATGATGGATATAAATATTTCTGAATTTTTTCAAAACTATTTTGTATTTAAGCAGAAATATACTCAGGATTCTGTATGCGAAAAGAGGTGACCCTATTAGACAGCTTTATTAGGAGTTGTCTTTTTTTTTATTAGGAGTTGTCTTTTCTGACTCTACCCTGTTTGCAAACAGAGTAGACCCATATCAGAAACCCTTACAGGAGCTGTCTGATCAGGGTCTGCTCTGTTTGCTAATTTAATGGAATTTGATGATCTATTGTTGTTGTTTTTACTTTCTAAAATGGCTACAAAGTTCCCCCTTCCATATATCATTATGGGTATTTGTCCACGATATTTAGTAGGTATTGAAATTTGAAATCAACATAGACAGAGGTAGGGTTGATTATTTTGGATCTGGTAACATTGCAACATTGTTTTTGATTCACTGCATTTTAACATTCAGGTACCTCAAAAAGTAAAGTATGCGCATAAAACAATGTGGATGTTTATGACCATGCTTCATCTTCTTTTGGACCTTATCTATATCAAAATTGAATGCATTTTAAAACATCCATAGTTTGTGTGCAGATGATTGTTAAGAAGCAGTATAAACATATAGAAGACATTTTCTTCAATGTTGATGCTGCATAATCAGAGTATAAGCTTTTTACTACATTTTGTTTTAAAGCTGGGCGTCTTGGAAATGACCCTTCTAGCCTGTAGCATATGGCTAGTAGATCTGCACTATTTATGAAGATCTGCTATGTACTTACTATGTACAAACAACTGGGTACCGTTTTACTAACGAAGTTACGCTAGCGTAAGTCTACGATCGAAGGAATTTTGACGTAAGTTACGAAAATAGCGTTTTACTAACATGTGCGTAGCTACGCTCAAGCGCAAGTTCTTGCGTAACTTTACGAACAGAAAACCCTTGCGCAAGCCGTGCGTAAATATGGCAGCCTTTCTATCGCCTCGTCAGTGTGCTCCGAGAATTTTTGAAGAAAACCGCAATTACTGAATGATCTCGGCGAGAAAGTGATAGTCGGTAAGTAGGCCTACTGCCGACTATCTTCTGTACATATTGAATCAAGTTTACGGGCTTATTGCAGAAGTAGTAGAGGCCAAAACCCATAGAAACCACGCACTTTCATGACTGACCAAGGTTTGTTTATTTGTTTTATTTATTCTTTACTTTGCCGAATTATTATTATATTATCATTGTATTTTTCGCGTGTATACGTACAGATAGCCAACTGTGCTTAACTTGGTTATTCCCCTTCTCCTACGACCTTGGCCTTCATAAGTTAACATTTGTTTATTAATCAAACGCGTTTGTTAGGCGTGTAAAATCATTTAACTGTACTGTAACCAATGAATTTCGATGTTCAGTAGTAACACACACATCAAGACGATTGGATTTAGATATATGTTTGTGGATCTAGGAATATGGATAAAGGATTTGGAAATGTAGCATGCCTATCTGAATCAACTATCCCACCCATCAAAAACCCACTGATATATTTATTTGTTTGTGGCTCTTTGTTATTTATAATTAAGTAGCACTTACAAATTATGTAAAAGTGGTGAATGCAGCTAGTAGTATATTTTCAGCTTTGGAGAAATGAAATAGGATCCACGGTAAGAATAATTAGTTCTGCTGTCACCATCTGTTTTGCTTATTTGTAGCTGCTGATCACATTGCAATTCCTTGCAAAATCAGAACTCTATATAGTGAAGGAGGACTTCCGCATGGTGTGTCGAAGAGGGGAATGAAAATAGAATGACGAATGACAGGTAATATTTTTTCTACAATAAATGGTCCATTGTCATTCGGTTTGTTAAAGGTGGAATTACAGGTTTTTGGCACGTGTTACATACCCCACCCCCCATCCCACCCCTCCCCTCCACCCCTTATACAACCAAAATAATGAAAGTCATCATATCCAAAAAACAACAACAATACTTTAGGACACAGAATGACAATTTAATATACCCTAAATGCCCTTTAGGAAATGGCATGATAATGTTTTAAGGTGGAATGACACAGATTATAGGTGGAATGACATATTTTTGAGACAGTATATACCATATACACCCTTTAGGAAATAAAATGACACTGTTGTCAGGTGGAATGACACTGCTCATAGGTGGAATGACATATTTTAGAACATAGAATCACGGTTACAGATAAGGGGAGTATTGGGGGTATTTACCTAATTAAAATTGTGGAAAAAGCAATTGTTTTTCAAACAAATGAGTAACACAAGGCAAATAAATATAGCAAAAAGCAAAAAAGAATTAGAATGCCTAATGAGAATATGAATAATACCCAATTACGAAAATTGCCAATACCCAATAAAAATTGCAAATACCCAATTATGTAAAAAATCAAGAAATTGCCAATACCCAATAAAAATTGCAAATACCCAATGGTGTAAAAAATCAAGGAGTAAATACCCACAATTTTAAGGTGGAGTGACACTAATTACAGCTGGAATGACATACTTTTGAGACATTACATCCCCTGTATGCCATTTTGGAAATGGAATGACACTTTTGTAAGGTGGTATGACACTGATTACAGCTGGAATGACTTACTTTTGAGACATTGTAGCCCATATGTACCATTTTGGAAATGTAATGACACTGTTGTAAGGTAGAATGACACAGATTATAGGTAGAATGACATACTTTTGAGACATTGTAGCCCCTATACCCCCTTGGACAATGGAATGACTCTGTTATAAAGTGGAATGACACATATTATAGGTGGAATGGCATACATTTGAGACATTGTAGTCCTTATAATTATGCCCTTTGTGAAATGGAATGACTTTGTAAGGTGGAATGACATGCTTTTGAGACATTGTAGCCCCTATACCCCCTTGGACAATGGAATTACTCTGTTATAAGGTGGAATGACACAGGTTATAGGTGGAATGGCATACATGAGACATTTTAGTCCCTATAATTATGCCCTTTGGGAAATGGAATGACTTTGTAAGGTGGAATGACACTGATAATAGATGGATGACATGCTTTTGAGACATTGTAGCCCCAATACCCCCTATAATTATGCCCCATTGGGCAATGGAATGACATTTTAAGGTGGAATGGCATACTTTTGAGATATTATATACCATATACACCCTTTAAGAAAGGGAATGCCACTGTTGTCAGGTGGAATGACAATGATAATAGGTGGAATGACATATTTTAGAACCTAGAATGTCAATTTTAAGGTGGAATGACACTAATTACAGCTGGAATGAAAAACCTTCAGACATTCTAGCCCCTATATGCCATTTGGAAAATAGAATGATCCTGTTGTAAGGTGGAATAACACTGATTTATAGATGGAAGGACATACTTTTGAGACATTGTAATTTTAAGCCATACCTGATGACACCAAATGTAATAAGAATGAACATCAAAACAACACTGAATATACTGTAAAATCCATGTATCAACCCTTTTCTTCATTCAAATGCCTATTCATGTCTTTGCAAACAGAATAGACCCAGATAATATTGCTCATACAGAGGGTTTCCTCTGTTTGCTATAAATGAAATTCTAATAGATCAAAATCTACACTTTTTACTAATTCCCAAACTGCATACATCTTGGTCTACACTGATTGCAAATTACATTTCATGTGTATCTTGTAATTAAAGCGTTACATACTGTTAGCCAAATTTTGCAATATTTGTTGTTCTAGATAACAATAAAAATCAATTTATAATGTCCCTTGAAAATTAATTGACAAATTACATGGGAGTTACTGTAATATACATATTTGGGAAACCAGAAAGTAGGTATTTATTCAGAGTTCATTCTTTTCATGATATGGGTCTACACTTGTTTATTCATAAGATGTAATGTTATATACATGTTGATGAAACAGTAAGTAAGTAGTTCTTCAGAGTTCATCAAAAGTCTTTTCATGTGACTTGATGAACTCTGACAGGTAGTAATTACCTGCCCATACAACTTGTCAAACTCCTTTGAAATACAGTAAAACCTGTCTAAGCGGGATTCTAGTAGAGAATTTAGATACTTTTAAGCAGTTGACTGCTTAATGCAGGGAGAAAGTTATCCAGAAAACTCATAGAGGAGCTTTCTGTATTACTTTAACACTGCATTAAGCTCCATCCTGTCTCCAAGACTGAGATTTCAAACAAACTTCATTTGTTTCATTTTCAGATGTTTGCATAACACCAGAGGCTTCCTTCAAGTTACACCAGAAAAGCAGCAAAATTGTTTGCTGTTTGTGCCAAATTGCACAACCTGTGCATTAGAGATGGGATGACTTTGGAGATAAATGACAATGTGGAGATAAATGACAATGCGGAGGAAAACAATGACAATGATGACCAGTTTGAAGATTTACATGATGGCGGTGCAGTCATGATTTGTGATACATTAATTGCACAATATTAAGAACTAGAAATGACTAGTGTCCTACTGTCCTTATAGATATTGTCTGATTATTAGTTATTTCATCACTATAAAAGCATTTCAAGGACAGGATATGATTTTGCAACAAAGGTTCATTGATCACTTCTTTCAATGTTTACTGAAAACAAGCTTCCTAAATTTAATTGGTCCGTTTGGATTGACTGTGTTTAAAGATTGCATCCAGTTGATTGTATTGTCTCTTCAACAATGGAAGAACAGATTGGCTGTCATCTGAAATAATAGAAATGATTTCATCACAAAACACTATTTACAAGTACAAATCTGGTGTTATAATGCAACACTTAATATTAACCTGTACTATATCTATTCCAATATTAAATACCAACAGAATATTCATGAGCAAAATAGTTATAGTGAAATATGGAAGGTTGAATGACCATTTTAGAAAGTAAAGCAACAGAGGATTATGAGATCTATAAACTTTCAGAAGCAAACAGGTCATGAGATGTCTCCTACTATGTTTGCAAATGTGTGAAAAGGTGTTTATATGAAGGAAAGGGTTAATCTGTAGTTAGCTTTCACCTGTAAAATAAAATGAAAAGAGAAATATAAATTGACATGATAGGTATGGACTATCCTTAATCTGCTGAATAATTAGTCCCCCACCGGTTACCGGTTGGGGGACTATAGGTTTGCTCGATTCCGTCTGTCTGTCTGTCCGTCTGTCCGTCCGTCTGTCCGTCCGTCCGTCTGTCCGCACTCACCAATGGGTAGTTGTGTGACTTTTTCTAACTAGTCACACAAGTAAAATCATTAACCTGGCCATCTCTTGTGACATTAACCTGGCCATTTCTTGTGACATTAACCTGGCCAGTTGTGGGACATAGGGTTAGGGTTAGGGTTAGCTTCCAGATCATTCTTTTCCAAAGTTAGAGCCAAAAATAGTTTTTCTTGTGGGACTAGTCCCACAAGAAAAGATCAAAGGAAAAAGTCACACAACTACCCATTTGTTAGTATGTCCGTCTGTCCGTCTGTCACGCTTCGTGTCCGGGCCATATCTCCTACAAAGTTATGCCAAATTCATTATAACTTCACACATTGAAGAATCATGATGAGGGCTAGTGTCATTCACAAGGGTCATAACTCTAGCATCAATATTTTTGGAGTTATTCCCCTTTAACATATTTTTTTGTCCGGACAATAACTCTTTATCTACAGGTTCAATTAATTTGAAACTTCACATATGGAACAATCATGATGAGGGGTAGTGTCATACACAAGGGCCATAACTCTAGCATCAATATTTTTGGAGTTATTCCCCTTTTTCATATTTTCCTGTCAGTCCGTCTGTCACACTTCGTGTCCGGGCAATATCTCCTACAAAGTTAGGCCAAATTCATTATAACTTCACACATTGAAGAAGCATGATCAGGAGTAGTGTCATGCACAAGGGCCATAATTCTAGCATCAATATTTTTGGAGTTATTCCCCTTTTTCATTCTTTTTTGTCCGGACAATAACTCTTTTTCTACTGGTTCAATTGATTTGAAACTTCACATATGGAACACATATGATGAGGGGAAGTGTCATGCGCAAGGGCCATAACTCTAGCATCTGTATTGTTGGAGTTATTCCCCTTTTCATATTTTCTTGTCCAGTTAATAACTCTTTATGTACTGGTTCAATTTATTTGAAACTTCTCATATGGAACAAGCATGATGAGATGTAGTGTCATGCACAAGGGCAATAACTCTAGCATCAATATTTTTGGAGTTACTCCCCTTTTTCATAATTTTTTTTCGGGACAATAACTTTTTATTTACTGATTCAATGTATGAAAGAAGGTACTAATACCATTCAGGTGGTCATGTATATACCATGGTCAACCACACCATGGGTTGGTGGGGTGGGGAGAGTGGAGGTTTTTTTCAGTCAGGTGGGGGACTCATGTCTTGCATAGCAATACAACATGCCCTTGTTAAAACTGGTTCCCACCTTGATGTATACTAACTAACAAAGAAAACATTACAAACTCTGACCAGACGGCTTCCCCAGGAATCATCTGATATGGATCTACACTGTTTGCAAGATTAGCTCTTTAACCCTTTCCTTCATATAAACGTGTTTTCACGCATTTGCAAACAGAGTAGACCCAGATCAGACGACTCCTCTAGTCTGCTCTGTAACTGTGTGCTAATAGAATTTGATAGATCAGTTTCTTTGCATTCTAAAATGTCTACAATGTTGCACCTTCCATATTTCTTTATAACTATTTTGTTAATGAATATTCAGTAGGTATTGAAATTTGGAATAAATATAGAACAGGGAAAGGATTAACTGAGAAATTATTATGAAATACCCCACAACACCACAAATTGGTGTATGCTATTTACTGATTTGTTACTTAGGCAGTTTATTTTAACTAAACACGTTAGTAAAATGTAAAAGTTTAAATAATTCAAACATATCAGACCTATATTAGATTACCTATGTGTTAACTGTCTGATATGGGTCTAATCTGATTGTCAAAGTAAGAAAAATAATTGCTATTAGTTCAGTGGTTGAGAATATATTTGGGAACTTACCATTGCTGGTCACAACCTCTCAAATCGGCCATTGCTGCCTCACCAAGCTCCTCTAACATCTACAATGAAGATGTGTTTTATACCTCAGTGTTTATTTACTAGAATGTTACAATGTTGAAATTTAATAATTATCTGAACAAATGTATAAAGTTCAGCTTACTGCTACTGTTTACAAATAAAAGATTTTATATAAATATCAAATTTGAGCAATCGTTGTCTTGATTATTTAATTACAATTCCTTCAATAATGCGCACTTCATGAAATTCCAACATTATAAGAACTGTGACAGAAAAATATAGTGCAGTTGGTTTCGGATTGTTTATGAGTGCATGAGACGGTCTTTTTGTAATCAGGGTTTCACATTGCTAAAGTGCAGTCTGCTTTGAACCAGGATTTATTTTAAAAAAAGAGAGCCCCCATTGGTCAGATACTCTGCTTTTTTAAGCGGTAAGCGTTGTTTGCATTTAAATTATCAACGATCGTAAGCAAAAGTAATCTTTTTTTCATACTTTACCTGCTCGATCGTTGTCTCCAAGCAAGTTGAATCATTCTCCTTTGCTGTTAAACATATTGATAGCCTACCCTCGATATGCAGCCCTTAACTCCGCAAACTGCACAGTCCACCAATATCATTTTCTCGGTTCCTTGCAGTTTTCCATTGTGAACGATATGCATACAGGATACGATTGTTTACATACGATACCGATGACAGGTGCTCGCGTCATGAAAATACTACCTCCATTTGAAGAGTTACGCACTATTCTTACGTACGCAAATTTCGCAAGTTACGCGAGTTTAGTAAAACGGGTTTACGAAAATCGTAAATCTGAACGTTAGCGTAAAGTTACGTCGAAAGTTACGCAAATACTTACGAATTGTTAGTAAAACGGTACCCTGGTGAAGATTTCTGAGCACAGAAACATAAAACACATTACATAAATTAATCCCACTTTTCCCTGCAGTGACATTTTTGCATATACATGTACAGTATTTTAGACCTATTTCCATATAGTCTTTGATTAAAAGGGCCAAATGGCTAAGCAATTTCTTTTATTTTGATGATCATTTTGTCCATGAATATACGGAAGGTATTGAAAGTCAGAATACTTATACATGTACATGCAATATATAATTTGCAAAGGGTTAAAGATTATGTGTATCATAATAAAACATGAGAATCAAAATATTTATTTCAGTGTATGAGCACAAGTTGAAAGCAGCAGTTGCAACATGGGAGCAATATCCATTGAAACCTGCCTTTGCTATTACAATACACAATGCAGAGGGGATGACACTTAAAAGGTAAAAAATGATTTCTAAATCTGTTTACATATGTCAATACCATTCCAAGCTAAAAATGAATTGTTATTGAGTATTCAACAAAAAGTGTTTTTTTTAATTTATCCTCATAAAGTAGAATAAACCTCATCTACTAGTGCTTTGTAGATCTGTTCATATTTATCGTTCACCAATATTAAAATGTAAAATGCATTTTTGGCATACATGAGTACAAACTGATGGCACTCATTAACTCTTTAATCCATATATACTAGTTATTATCCTAATAACACATCTGCCAGCAGAGTAGACCCAAATCGGACAGCTCCTGTATGAGATCACAGTCTGTTCAGAGTCGGGAGAGTTTGTATACAGAAACTTGTAGATACATATTTCAAGATCCTCTTATAAATCAAAGTAAAATTGATTTGCATTTTGTGATATGAAGATCTAAAATATGAAAATGAATATTCATTTTCATATATCTTTATATTAGAGAAAATACCATTGGTGAAATTCTTTTCTCCACCAAACCATGTCTTGTTAATTCTCATTAGAATCATCCCAGTAAGATGATTATACTGACTGGTAACAAAATAGGTATTTGTGAAGAAATATTGATTTTACGGTAACAACACTTCAATAGCTCTGAAAACAAGTTAATTGAACTCAGATATTCAAAACATATGTAGTATTATATAAAAAAGCAACAACAGAAATTATCTCATTTCAGCCTTTACTTTTTACTTAACCCTTTCCTCCATGAATATTCATGTTAAGAAATGATGACATGATGAATATTAAGTAGATTGATTTGATGTAAAAGCACATGGACACAGGGTTATTTTTTGGCTGAGGCAGCTGTAGAATCATATCTGTAGTGTATCAGCAAACTGAGTAGACCCTTATCAGACAGCTCCTAAAGGAGACATCTGATCTGGATCTACTCTGTTTGCAAATAGGTAGAAAGTTGTATTATATGGAGTAAAGTGTTAAATGAAACCTTATTATCACTAGAATTGGGTTTTAGAGTATCTTTAATAAGGATTTTTCTTGGATGACACTTAAATGGTTGTTTGATGAATAAACAAACAATGCAGATCCGAACCAAAGGGCTCCCTTAGGATCTGCACTGCTTGCGCACATCCTTTTTTGATGACACTATGCATAAATATGCTCTATCCTGTTCTCTGGTCAAATGGTCTATTCCAATATTAAAACAGTAAGCAAACAGGACAGACCCTGATATGACAGCTCTCCTATAGGAGCTTTCTGATCTGGGTCTTCTCTTTTTGTCAGTGTGGGAAGATGCAAGAATAGGGGAAAGTGGTAAATCAGGAAGGCTTAGCCGCTATAGTGAGGAACCTATGTGCAAGTACATAAGTACATGTAATACAAAGTACCAGTCACACAGTGTAATACTGGTGTGAGTATATACAGATATAACTTTATGCTATATGCTGGATATAACAACTTTAGTGAGATGGCTTCATCATATTTAAAAAATGAATGATTTTTTTTAAACAGGCTTCCCTGTTTAGCATGTTAGGTGGTGCTTAATCTTTACGACTGATTGTTTGATTAGGATGCCTTAAAACCCAAATCAATCAATCAATCAATCAGTCAAAGAATCAAACAAAACAATCAGTTAATCATCATAAAGGCTTTAAAAGTTTCATCTAATATGTTTAACATGGAAGTTTTTGTTTTAAAATTTGGTATTCATTCTTAAGTTTACTTCATACAGTAAAGTTTCATTGTATCAACAGTGATCTGAATGAGCTGTTTGTTCCAGTAAATGCATCCATTGTAAACTGTGAAACATTATTCATGGAATGGTTTCTATTTTAGACATACAAGATGTCCTGACAGCGACTAATGCATATCCAGGGTCCATGCTTATAAAGCTTTTAGTTGAGTCTGAGTTTCGTTCTCAAGCTTTAGATTGGTCAGATTTGAGTTCTCAAGCTTTTGATTGGTCAAGTTTGAGCCTTTGGCTCAAATCTGACCAATCAAAAACTTGAGAACTCAAATCTGACCAATCTAAACGTTTTATAAGCATGGACCCTGATCACAGTACAACTCCTTCATTGACTGTTATATCTAGCTAACAGTGTTTGCAAATGGGAGTAGATATGCATATCTAAACTGCAAAAGTTGAACGTCAATATATCAAACTCCAATTATTTGAATTTGATGTAACTCGATAACTCCAAAATTGCAATACAGAATTGTTCTAAAAATGTATCACTACACATACATGTATCTAGAAACACATGTGACAGCTTAATGCAGGTCAAAAGTAATACTGAAAGCTCCTACATGAGCTTTCAGTTATACATTATACCTTCATAAAGCTATGAACTTGATATATGTATTGGCCAGATTGTAAATCGGATGACTCAAACCTGTTATCTTGATATGTCTGAAACCAGTATGGCTAGAGTCACCAAACTTAACTGTTTTTTTAATTGTCTCCCCCTGATAACTTTGAAGTTATTTCAGGACGGATAACATGACAGAACTTTAAAGAATGTCTGTTACAAGATTAATTTGTTATGTGGTATTATTTTCCAGATCAAGATTGACCAAGATTGATCGATCAGTGTAGCCCCTGATCACTACATAGAATTAATTTTACAGAAGATATTTATATATAAGGAGCGATAATTATATTTATGCAGAAAGTAAGAATGTTATACACACAGAACAGGTTATTGTATGAGTCTTATGTCTAGTCAGATGATCTGGATCCGATCAGTGTAACCCCTGATCACTGCATTAACTTTGACAGAAAATGGTAAAAAGAGCGATAATGATATCAATAGTTATGGCAAATTCGCAGAGTGAAAATATCATGAGTCTTAATCACTGTAATATGATCTGGATCCAGTAAATGGATTAGCAATATTAGTATAAAAACTGTTGGTTATCACTGTAGAAAATAAAATTATTATAATGGGACGTAATGGGATAAGTCGCTTCATAGGAAGTGAATAATTCCACAGACCACCGACAATATTTATTTTAATTTTTTTAACCGACATTTTGTTCTAACTAAAATTGCATTTCGAAAATGTATTGGATGCAGATCATCTAACAACTAACAAGAAGTAAGACTCATATTCTAAGTTGTTTCATGCGTATGACATTTTCACTTTCTGCTAATATACGGTATATAATTATCAACCCCTGTAATATTGGGCTGTCAAATTCAAGGTGGTGATCGATCAGGGGCCGCACTGATCGTCCAATCTTGGTCATCTTGATTTGGAAAACAACACAACAGGACAATGTATTCTTGCTACAAACACTCTGTATAGTTCTCTCATGTCATCACTACCTGCACCATAGGTGCGAAATACTATCGCTATATGTAATTGCTTTCTAGGCGATTTCTCCAATTGGTTTACTATTTATCTAATTGTAGGCGATTTAGTCACTAGGCGATTTCTCCAGCACCCCGTATAGCCTATACTTCCGGACCAAAACCAAATCGGACAGGGTCTAATCAGACCCCTATATATTGAAAAGAATGTCCCCAGATCCACTCTCACCAAGACATACCAGTACTCAGCCTTCGACACCAACGGAATTTATCCATGGTAAATATATGACAAATCCAAATGTAATGTAATTAAGAGACTTTAGAAGAGAGTTTTGTCCCGGCGAGGGTGGGTGGGGGGTGGGGGGAATGGGGGGTTAAAACGTTGTGCATTATCAGGACGTCTTTATAATTGCAACCTTACCAAAATCCAGTTTAGAATAACATTTTGATAATCCCATCGAGTAGAAAATTGTACCTACTGTAGATCTAGGGCAATTATCGTCCTGCTGGGAATGAAATTTAAATACCTTATTTGTCTTTATGTGTTTAATCGATTTCCAAGAAAAACAACTAATATACACAAAACAATTTTAATGTGGTCCTTTGAAGAAGATTAGATTTAACAAACGACATAAATAAATAAATACAGAAATAAGCGTCAAATTTCAACCAATCAGCATGGTTTGTGACACATGTACTATTAATACCCCCTGAATCGAGGTTCTGGGCCAGATAGGTTTTGCACTTAGTTTTGCCCTTAACCCTTTCGCTTCCAATGCCGGATCTGTGATTACCTATGCAAACAGTTTGGATCCAGATGAGACGCCGAGTAACTCGGCGTCTCATCGGGATCCAAACAGTTTATTACTGTTACTATGTTTTTGAAACAAAAATTAAGGAAATCAAAAGAATGAAACTTTATAGCAGACGACAAAGTTAGCAGACGACAGGGTTTGGCAGTGAAAGGGTTAATGTATGTTTGTCTGTCAATCTTTTGCTATCTGTCTGTGGCTGTGCTGCTATCCAGGGGCATTTATGAATCACTAACATATTTGCTTGAGGTAAACAGAAGGCGGTATGAAGCTGCTATATGTATTTTTAACCCTTTACTTCATAAATATTCATGATAGAAATGATGACGGTATTAGTATTAATAAGGCTAATTATTAAAATGGCATACAAACACATGAACTTTTCACCAAAGTACAAACTGTAGAATCAGATCTATATTAATATATCCTTTTCAAACAGAGTAGAGCCTGATCAGATGGGTCGGTTCCTATAGGAGCCGTCTGATCTTGGTCTGCTCTGTTTGGAAAGGCTTAGAAAGGAATATCTATGGAGTATATGGTTAAATAACTGCATACTTATGGAAAAATATTGGTTCAAGTACATTGAGATAATGTACATGTATTTTGTTTTGATTTTTAGCCAGGGACATATAAGGCTGATCACAGTTCTTGAGAAAATCAGGGGGACACAGGTGAAACATCAGGGCAAGCTTGAAACAATTTACAAGGAGTTGCAGGGAATGTCAAACAGCCTGCATGTCTGACCAGAAATGTCCAAGGGAAGTTTGCCTGAGGAAGTATCCAGTTTGCTTCCACTGAACAGCCATGAGGATCTCAAAACCCTAGAAAACCTTTTAGCTGATAAGCAGATGTTTTCTTCTCTGGTAAGAATAATTATTATATCAATACCCCAACAATCTTTGTAAGATTTCCAAAGCAAATACAGTATTCTGAGTAGGACAGAAAGGGTCAGGTAGAAACTAGCAAGTATCTGTGTACAAAATTACTACCCAATATGCAAACAATGCACTGAAAAGTAGTCAATTTGTGTAAAAAAGGTGAAACAAAAACATGTCAAGTCAAACCTCATTGCAATACATGGATTTGTTCCCTGTAAATATGACTATTCATTTCTCCGAGATAAATCTCGGGATGAATATTTCAACCTGTCGCTATATATATAGATAATGGGCAATATTCAACGGTGACAAAGATCTAGATATAAGTTGTTTGATTTTGCTCGTGTTTTGGATTTTGAAGGATTAAATTTAATGAAACTGAAAAGATGTAGATTTTTCTCATACTTTACCTTGTCTTAACCCTTTCCTCCGTAGCTTATTTTCAGTATTGAATACAGATGGTTGCTTGAAGCAGACTGAAAGTAAAGCAGAATGCTCCTTTAGTATTCTCCTCAATATTCAATTGGTTTAAGGTAGGTTTCTGCTAGAGCAAGATAAAAGTAAATTAGAAAGCTCCTTAAATAGGACCTTTCTGTTTTTCTGTCATCTTGCTTTAAGCTACCACTTGTAATCAAAACCTTCAATGAATGTTCATAGTGATGGCTGATTTGATTTTTTTTGGTCTATTTTCAGAGGCAATTAGGAGATGCAGAGGGGAGGTAACGAATGTTGAATTGGAGGTGACTGCATGTACGTGAACGGCTGCGTACTGCAAGCGACAGAGTTGGCGGTAGGAAGAGGAGAGCGGCACCAAGCTGTCAGAGTGAAAACAGTGAATTGATTCTATAATAGGACTGGAATAGACACTTTGTAGCAAATTTAGGGACATTAGGGTATTTGTTTTCAGATAAATTTATTCTGTATTTGAGCATTTGAATGTATAACATATTTAGACTTACTCGGGATATTTTGACTATCGCACGGTCTTGTCTTGCCTTGCGACACATGGCCAGTCAGTGCTAATCACATGAAGTAGGTCGGTCACATTACTCGAGGAGATATGTACATTTAACTCTCCTTAAGTTCTATATCCTTTAGTCATGTGATCTACCAAGGTTATGTGATTCACACTGATTGACCATCAGTCACACTTGTCCTATGCAAACACTGTAGACCCTTATCAGTGGTCTCCTTAAGAATCCCTCTGATCAGGGTTTGCACTGTTTGTGGTTTTAAACTATTTAAACTATATTGTACAGTCAAGCCTGTCTTAAGCGACCATGCTACGAGGAAGCCTAGCGATCATTAAAGACAGGTGACTGCTTAATGCAGGTCGAAAGCATTATTTTCGATCTGCATTCAGAAGTCACCTGTCTTAGAAACTTCAAGATGACTTCTGTTTCTTTTTGATCGTTGTTTAAAACAGGTTTGACTGTATAAAACAACCCTCAATATTAAAAAAAAATATTGGAAATTGGAATTGTTTATTTGAAGTTTCAGGGGTACATGAATTAATAAATGGATGAGACTTACCTTGGATTTACTAGTTTTTTTTATTTCATTTTTAGAAATATGGAACACACATTTGATGAAATTTTGTTGTAGGAGTGTCTATTTAACATGATTGCAGATCTGTACTTCAAGATAGCACTTGTACAACCTTGGCCAGAATTCAAAATGAGGTTTCAACATTATTTTGACATCCAGCCAGTGTCATACCGATGTCTTCCGTCTTCTTAACCCTTTACTCCATAACATGTTTTCAGTATTGAAGACAGATGGTTGCTCAAAGCAGGATGTAAGTAAGGCATACTACTCCTTTAGGAGCATTCTACCTTACTTTCAGCCTGCTTTAAGCTGCATCATCTGCTAGAATATGGAAATATTTCTTGTTGTGCATATTCATGACTGTATATTTTCTTGAGTGGAGGAATAGATTATATGTCTTATAATGCGCATCTATGGAGTAAAGGTTAAAGAACCTGTTGGCCCCAAATCATGTTTTTCTGATCGGCTGTAGATATCTGATTGCAAACATTGGTCCGATGTCGACCCGCTTCTCGTTTGCAACGCGTTTTGACGGTGGCCCGATGTAAGGTTTGATGTCGGCCCGATATCGTTTGAATGTCATTTTGTCATCGGCTGTAGATCATTTTTATGTCGGGCCGACGTCAGAACTTGCATTGGGCCGACGGCAAAACGCGTTGCAAAAGAGAAGCGGGTCGACATCGGGCCGCCTTAAAATCCGACGTTGGACCGATATTGGAAACAATATCAGCCCAATGTCGGCCCGATTGCAGCGTGCTGCCTGGGCGGTTGGGGTTCAGTCAGTGCAACACAAAAATATTCTTTATTTCAGCAATTTGCTAAAACGTGAATAAATCGATGAGGATTGCATGTATTTCCATTACAAACAAATAAAAATCAGATGCAAGTTAATCACACATTAAGTAACCCTTTCCTGTTAAATATTCATGTAAATAATAATGACATTATGAATATTTCTTAGCGGAAATTTTATAATTACCTATGTACACAGAATGTTTTGGTATTGGACATTGTAGGGTCAGACCTTTTATAAATCCATAAGCAAACACAACAGACCCTGTTCAGACAAATCCTCTATGAACTATATGTCTGATCTGGGTCTACTCTGTTTGCAAATGTGTAAAATTTAAAAAGGCATTTGTATGAAGGAAAAGGATTAATCACACAAAATCAGTAAATATCTCTCTAAATTTTTATCATGAATTCTGAAAGGGGGTGATCCCCGAGAGCAAAAATTACAACACAAAAAGAGAAAATTGCAGACTCGGTTTTATTGAGTCTGTTCATGAACAGTAATTGAAAGTGCAACACTGCTCATGCCCCCTAGCACCGGCTTAAGCGGTATTCAATTTTCAGAACAAGAAGTACTGAAATTCATGATCTCGAAGGATTAGAAGGTATAACAACACTGAGAATGAAGTACGGGGCGACGTTTTACGGCCGCCACACAAGCACTTAACACCTGCTGTTGTGAAGATCATGTCATGAATTAATGAATTATTATTTCTCAAACCAAGATGTAAAAGCAAATATTGTCAGTTTCTGGTCAAGTTTTAAGGCAAATGTAGAGAAGGATTGTTCAACAATTTATCTGTTTAATATTCATGTAAGAAATAATGACATCATGAGTAGTGTACTATGTATTAGCTACATGTTTAAATGTTTATAATGGCATATGAACATAGATCGGGTATTTTCTATTTGCAATGTCAATACAATGCATCTGTATGAAAATACTGATAATGTTTAACTGAATTAACTATGTGCAGTAAGGGCAATGTAAAAAAGACACTTGTCATAATGTGCAACTTTATTTTGTTTGTCATATTTTCATGTCTTTTGTCAATGGATTTTAGACTGAGGCTTGCATATTTCTGAAAACAAGTCTTGTCATTATTTGCATTATATACACATATCATTATTTATAAATTATTATAGTAGTATTATCTTCATTAAATAATTTATTTTCCTTACAGTTACCTGCATAAACAGAAGACCACTGCCATGTCAGGGACCTCAGGCAAACAACAACAGCTGCTAAGCCTGGTACTTCAGGAATTTCAACGTCAACACAGACCACTAATACAGGTAAAGGCACAGAGACTGATGGTAATCAGAACATTGGAAATATCTTCAGTAGAATCAGATAAAAGGTGTGGTTTATATAAAACTGAACATTTCCATAATCCTTTCCCGCATATAAACATGTTTTCATGCATTTGCGCATTTGCAAACAGAGTAGAACCAGATCAGATGGCTACCTAGAGGAGCCATCTGATCAGGTTCTGCTCTGTTTGCTAATGGACTTTTGATAGATCTGTTCCGTTACTTTCTAAAATGGCTGCAATGTTCCATCTTCCATATTTCAATTTTGTCCAGGAATAGTCAGTAGGTGCTGTAATTTGAAAACACACAGAACAGGGAAAGGGTAAGGATATATTCTGATATGGGTGATCCTTTACCTGTTTGGATCTTCAAGTCAGAAATAATAACATGGTCATGTCTACTAATGATTCTATAAGCAAATAGAGTACATTCTCATCAGACAGCTCCTACAGGAACCATCTGACCTGGGTCTACTCAGTTAAGCAAATGGACAGAAAGATATTTATACGAGGGAAAGGGTTAAACTATTTTTTCATTTGTCTTACGAACTTGAATACTTATAAAAGCATAAATTGCCCTGGTAATGAACGCTACTGGTAGGTATGGTTCAACTGTTACCATAGAATTTGTTATAGATCCTTACCATTGTGCTTAAATTCACCTGTTACTTGTAAGTCAGTGAAATTAAACATGGTATTTTATACATAGTATATTATAATCTACGGGCATACAGTATTTGTTATGTCTTCTCAAAATGTTTTAACAATATTTTACAGACAGAGACTCATATTTGAGATGTGTTTTAATCACCTGAATTGAGAATACTGACAGTTCATATCATAGTCATAACTAATTGCTAGATGACACATTATTTGTCAAATCCTCTGCTGGGAACAATGTGATATTTTACAAATACGTCTTGCTAAGCAATCCTGGCTCAATATGGACAGTCACTGGTCATTTTCATTGCTAATCAGTGTTACTCCATAGCATTACATAACTATTAACCCGTTCCCTCATATAAATGCCTTTCACACATTTGAAAACTGTGTAGATTATCTAGATCAGAAGGATGCAGTAGGAAACACCTAATCAAGATCCACTGTTTCCTTACTAAATTGTATATAGATTGTCCTCATTCTGCAGTTTTTGTTATCATCAAACATTTGTATCTATAATGCAATTTATAATTATCGAATTTCAGCTTTATAGTCATATTCATACAGTAATTATTTTTAACATGAAATTCATAAAAGTGGATCCAAGTTGCTGCCAAGTGAACCATAAAACTAAGAATATGTAAAATGTACATCCACAGTCAGTTTGTTATGGGTGATGCTTTTATAAAGAAATTATTATACCCCCACAAACAGAGTTTGAGGGGGGTATACTGGAATCAGCCTGTCGGTTGGTCGTCGGTCGGTTGGTCGGTCGGTCTGTCTGCAAAATCTTGTACGGCGAACTCCTCCTTCAGTTTCAACCCGATTCACTTGACACTTGGCATAATTGTTAATCAGGAGTAGTAGATGTGCAAGACACAAATTTCAGGTCTGTGTGACCTTGACCTTGACCTTTGGCCTTGAAATTGGTCTTGAA
Source organism: Azorinus chamasolen (assembly GCA_963576725.1). Classification (NCBI taxonomy): domain Eukaryota; kingdom Metazoa; phylum Mollusca; class Bivalvia; order Cardiida; family Solecurtidae; genus Azorinus; species Azorinus chamasolen. The sequence continues at coordinate 67,098,901 of OY755241.1, read as the reverse complement.
ATTGGCAGGCAAAAGCTTGTACGGCGAACACCTCCTTCACATTCAACCTGATTCACTTGATACTTGGCATAAATGTCACTCAGGAGTAGTAGATGTGTAAGACACACATTTCAGGTCTCTGTAACCTTGACCTTGACCTTTGGCCTTGAAATTGGTCTTGAAATTGGCAGGCAAAATCTTGTACTTTGAACTCCTCCTTCACTTTCAACCTGATTCACTTGATACTTGGTATAAATGTTACTCAGGAGTAGTAGATGTGCAAGACACAAATTTCAGGTCTCTGTGACCTTGACCTTGATCTTTGGCCTTGAAATTGGTCTTGAAATTGACAGGCAAAATCTTGTACTTTGAACTCCTTCAATTTTAACCTGATTCACTTGATACTTGGCATAAATGTTACTCAGGAGTAGCAGATGTGCAATACACAAATTTCAGGTCTCTGTGACCTTGACCTTGACCTTTGGTCTTGAAATTGGTCTTGAAATTGGCAGGCAAAATCTTGTACTTTGAACTCCTCCTTCAATTTCAACCTGATTCACTTGATACATGGCATAAATGTTACTCAGAAGTAGTAGATGTGCAAGACTCAAATTTAAAATCTCTGTGACCTTGACCTTTGGCCTTGAAATTGGTCTTAAAATTGGCAAGCAAAGTCTTGTACGGCAAACTCCTCCTTCACTTTCAACCTGATTCATTTGATACTTGGCATAAATGTTACTCAGGACTAGTAGATGTGCAAGACACAAATTTAAGGTCTCTGTGACCTTGACCTTTGGCGTTTAAATTGGTCATGATATTGGCAGGCAAAATCTTGTACTTTGAACTCCTCCTTCACTTTCAACCTGATTCACTTGATACTTGGCATAAATGTTACTCAGGAGTAGTAGATGTGCAAGACACAAATTTCAGATCTCTGTGACCTTGACCTTGACCTTTTGCCTTGAAATTGGTCTGAAAATTGGCAGGCAAAATCTTGTACTTTGAACTCCTCCTTCACTTTCAACCTGATTCACTTGATACTTGGCATAAATGTTACTCAGGAGTAGTAGATGTGCAAGACACAAATTTTATGTCTCTGTGACCTTGACCTTTGGCCTTGAAATTGGTCTTAAAATTGGCAGGCAAAATATTGTACGGCGAACTCCTCCTTCTCTTTCAACCTGATTTACTTAATACTTGGCATAAATGTTACTCAGGAGTAGTAGATGTGCAAGACACAAATTTCAGGTCTCTGTGACCTTGACCTTGACCTTCAAATTGGCAGGCAAAATCTTGTACTTTGAACTCCTCCTTCAATTTCAACCTGATTCACTTGATACTTGGCATAAATTACAGAATTTTCTCTATTTGAACTTTGGGTATTTTAGTTATTTGGTCCTGTTACATGTTCAAAACTTGGATTTGCAATCAAGGCTGCCGTGTGGGGGTATTCATCACCTTTAGTGATAGTTCTAGTTTCACTCTGAAGCTGCATATCCAGTGTATAATGCATTTGCAATTTCCAACCACAGGTTTGATTTAAAATTGTTTTGAAAGGCATTGCAATATACATGTATTATCTATGCTATGAGAGAATGGGACCCATACTTTATCAAACAGTGTAGTTCCATATTTGGAATATATTTCAGATATAGACAATGTCCCTCCTAGACAAATAATAGATAAGACAATTAATCAGCATGGTCATTGTTTCATAGAGTTCCTAAATGACTCTAAAATGTGTATTCTTAATGGTAGATTTGATAGTGCATTGGATAATTATACATCGGTGTCAAGTAAAGGGAGGTCGGTGGTGGATTACGTCTGTGTTCCGCATAACTGCTTAGGTATTTGCAGAAACTTTGAAGTTATCTCCCCTTCATCACTAGTTGACCGATACGCTTTACATGGTCTTGTAAGGGAGCGCAGTAAATTGCCTGACCACTACTTTTTGCGATTTAATTTCACTTACACAAAGACTATAGTTGATACGCAAGCTGCGGGTGACAAATCAGAATCGATTATCCGACCTCGCTTTACCAATAGAATATATAAACTGAAAAATATACCTGTCAATTTCTTATCATCAGAGGTAACCCGAATTGCATTACTTGAAATAATACGGAATATTGACCTATGCAGAGAAAACCAAAATAGTGTGGACTCTGTTTATGAACAATTTTGTAATATGTTAATTACAGAAATGAACGAAACTATTCCCTCATTTGATTGCTCAAAGAAAACTCGCAAGCGTTACAAGATATTTAAGCCGTACTGGGATGAAGCTTTAGAAAACAAATGGCATAATGTAAGAAAAGCAGAGAAAGATTTTCTTAAGTGTTGCGGAGATAGAAATACGAAAACTAGTTTGAGAGTGGCATTTCAAAATGCACAGAAAACATTTGATAAGGATCTGAGGCAAGCAGAGAGAAAATATCGACGCTCACTATCCATTGACATCGAGGCTAATTGCACAAATAATCCGAGGGCATTTTGGGAGCATATACAAAAATTAGGCCCGAAAAGAAAAAATAACATCCCCTTTGAAGTGCTTGATGACGAAAATAATGTAAACTCCGATGAGACATTCGTATTTAATAAATGGGCTCAAGACTTCGAAAAACTTTATAACTGTTCCGATCATACCGATAATTTTGATGATGAATTCTATAATAGGATATTGCGAGAAAAAGATATTTTAGAAAACGATATGACAAATAGTTTGCTGGAAGAAAATGTTGAATTAAACATGCCTATCACGAGACAAGAGGTTGCGAAAGTAATTCATAATGCCAAAAACGGTAAAAGTACAGGTTATGATAGAATACCATACGAAGTTCTAAAATTTCCCCTGTTAACTGATACTCTGCATTCCTTATTTAGTCTATGTTTCGATACAGGAATAATACCTAGTATATGGAGAATGGCTATGATCTCCCCCATTCCCAAAGATAGCACAAAAGATCAACGGATACCTTTAAACTACCGTGGGATAAGTTTATTATCATGTGTAAGCAAGCTTTTCTCAGCAACACTTAACAATAGATTGGTTAATTATTTAGAACACAGCGATATTTTAGTCGAAGAGCAGAATGGGTTTCGTTCTAAACGTTCGTGCGAAGACCACGTATTTTCTGCATGTACTGTAATACGAAATAGGCTGCTTATGAAAAAAGAAACGTTCGGCACCTTTATTGATTTACAGAAAGCTTTCGATTTTGTAGACAGAGATATGCTTCTTTACAAACTTTTATGCAATGGTGTAAATGGTAAGTTTTACAATTGCATGAATGCTATTTTGTCAAATACGTCAGCATGTGTAAAGTTAAACGGCTGTCTGTCTGACTGGTTCCCGACTTTATCCGGTGTCAGACAGGGAGACAGTGGCTCGCCGACAATTTTTGCACTGTTCATAAATGATTTAGTTGAAGGTCTTAATTCGCTCAACAAAGGAATCAAAATTGACGAAAATATGTTGTGCTGTCTGTTATATGCTGATGACATTTTACTACTAGCAGAAAATTAACATGATATGCAAGTTATGCTAGATTTTACTCATAAATGGTGCCGAAAATGGCGACTTCGTATTAATAGTGAAAAATCAAATGTTATTCATTTCAGGAACAAAGGGAAAAAAAGAAGTGGTTTTGATTTTAAATTAGGCAATGATACTGTACAGTATGTATCTGTTTATCGATATCTTGGGGTGCATTTACATGAACATTTAGATTTTCAACAAACAGCAGAAATATTAGCAAAAGCTGGTGGCCGTGCTCTTGGCGCTGTTATTTCAAAAATCCACAATTACAAAGATGTAGGATATAAAACGTACAGTAAAATGTTTTATTCATGTGTGGTACCTGTACTAGATTATTATTCTTCTGTGTGGGGTTTCAAACATTTGAATAAAATTGATATGATTCAAAACCGAGCTATTCGATATTTTATGGGTGTTCATAGATTTGCACCGATTTTAGCAATAACAGGTGATATGGGTTGGATTAATTCCCCACACCGACGTTGGGTTAATATAGTAAGATATTGGAACCGACTTGTAAATATGGATAGAAATAGGCTAACAAGACGTGTTTTTGAATATGATTTTAATTTTCAGGGGCACACATGGTGCTCAGATGTTAGACAAATACTACAAGATACTGGGATGCTAGACCACTATCGAAACAAAACACAGGTTAATCTTTTGGATCTAGAAAATCGTCTTTTGAACTTGTATAGATTGGAATGGCGTCAGAAAGTTACAACTGTTGCTAAATTAAGAACCTTTGTTAAATTTAAATTTGAATTTAATTTAGAGCCGTACTTACTGATAAACCTTTCAAAAGTTGAAAGGTCACATCTAGCACAATTGAGGTCTGGAATCCTACCACTAAAAATTGAAACGGAGATATGCGGGTCTTCCAGTACATGAAAGAACATGCAGTTTCTGTGAGGACAATGTAGTTGAAGATGAACTACATCTCTTGCTACACTGTCCAAAATACAACAATTTAAGAAAACTTTTATTTGATAAAGTAATCACTATAGATGAAAATTTTAACAATTTAACTGACAGTGAAAAGATGGTCTGTTTGATACAAAATCACTGCGCTGGTGTTTCTAAATTTATTGTCAACAGTATGTATAGAAGGAGAGAATGTCTCTATCGCTAGGATGTTGATCTTATTTTTGACTGTATTATAAAACATTCAACTTCTGAAACAAATAAACAAATATATATATTGGTATTTATATAGCTCATGTGCATAAAGAATGCTTATGTTATATACGTTATTTATTTCATATTTTGATGTTAGTCATTTTGTTTAAAGTGACTCATAGGCCCAACGTGGCCGGGTGTTGTTAATTGTTTGTCTGTAATATTTATATGCTATGCATAACACGATGTCACTATAATAAAATATACTTACTTACTTACTTACTTACTTACTTATTTGGATTACTTTAAAAGACATACAATAATACTGAATTACTTTTTTCAGTGTGAGAACTTTGACAGCAGTAGAGTTTCTTCTTGAAACGTACAGTGAAAATGGCAAAAACAAGGTATGTATATCTGGGTTTGTTTGTAAATAGGAGTGCAATCCACTGAATCCAGTATATTGGTTGATAATTTAACGCTTTCCCAAATAAAAACACCTTTTCATGCATTTGCAAACAGAGTATACCCAGATCAGATGGCTCCTAGAGGAGCAGTTTTTTCAGTGTCTGCTCTGTTTTGTAATTTAATTTGCTAGTTCTGGTTCTTAGTTTCTAAAGTGGCTACAATATTCCACCTTTCATATTTCATTATAACTATATTGTCAATGAATATTCAGTAGGTATTGAAATTTGGACTAAATATAGAACAGGGAAAGGGTTAAATGGATATTATTTATTTGTAAGTAAAAAACAATATAGCCCAGTATACCTGTTGTTAATTTAACCCTTTCCCTAATTGAAATGCCTTTTCAAGTATTTGAAAACAGACTAGACTCAGATCAGATGGAGCCGTCGTCTGATCAGGGTCTACTCTGTTTGAAACTGTATTTTGATAGACTTGTTTCTCTAGTTTATAAAATAGCTACAATGGTCCATTTTTCGTTATAACTATTTTGTCTATGATTATTCGGTAGGTATTAAAATTTGAACAGGGAAATGGTAAATTCGATATTAGTCTTTAAAAAGAATTAGGAAGTTGAATTTTAGAATACTGCAGCACTATAGACGTTAATGGCTCAGAGAGGAGAAACGTTCCTGGACCCACATCACATTTACATTGAGATAAACTATGCAGTATGGATCCAGAAACTTTACATTTGCTGGAGAATCAGAGTTCCAAAACTCTGGTGATAATGCAAAAGGTGAACAGTGGTACACATTCTTGTGTCATTCGGGCACACCCAGTACCAAATGAGACCTTAGATGAAACCTAGGATTTATCATAACTTTCTTTGTGTTTATTATTTCATATTTACTATACCTCAAGTCAATATATTCTTCAATGAAAAAGGCTCTTAGTGGTCAACATGCAGTAAAACCTCTCTATAGCGGCCACTAAACTGTGTTGATTGGTTGGTATTTAGGGCAGGTGGCTGCTTAAAGCAATGTGAAAGTAAAACAACGCTCCTATAGCGTTCTGTTTTACGTTCACATTGCTTCAAGTACCCACCTGTCTTTAACAGAAAATACTTGATGTAATTTAGTGTCCGTTATTGAGAGGTTTTACTGTATTAGATATTTCAGTGTTCCTATAATATCTTAATTCCCTTTTTGGAATATTATCTTCATTGATTATTTTCTTTTAATTTTAAAATTTAACTAATATTGTACCTATAAAGGTTTTCAGTGTAATAAAATAGTTAACACATAGCTGTAGAGGATATTATCAGCCCTTGAACTTGAAATTTGATCATAAAGAGAATAAATTGCAATAAATTTTAGCTCGTCGATTTCAAAGAAAGGTCGTGTTATTGTGATCACAGGGTTTTAGGCGTTGGTATTGGAGTAGTTGTAGGTGTTTGCGTCGTCATCATTGTCCAAAAAAAATAAATGTAGCTAATAAATGAAAATGTACAAAGAGGTATCAACATGAAACTTCAAAGGTTGGTTTGTCTCTTTTAGAAAAAGTGTATGCAGTGGACATGCACCAAATAAGCCGAGCATTGGTGCCACACACGGCTCTTGTTTTAACTTTTGAATATAGCATCATCATTGATCCAGGTATTATTTTTATTATTCATTTTGAACAAGTAAGACAAGATTAAGATTAATATTCACCCTAGCTGTAGTTTAAGAATAGTATTTACCCTAGTTGTAGAAGTACATTTGTAAATATTTTTTCAAGGTTACCGAAGTCCCAAGTGTTGAGGATTGGTAGGGTGTCAAAGAAGCAGACTTCAAGATCTTTCTTGAATCCGTTTGTGTAAGTTTTATAATTGTCTTACTGGTAAGATGTAGTGCTCTCATTGTGTGTGTGTGTCTCTCTCTCTGTCTCTGTATCTCTCTCTGTATCTGTCTCTCTGTCTGTCTGTCCGTCTGTCTCTGTGTGTCTATGTCTGCCTCTCAGTCTCTATGTTTCTGTCTCTCTCTCTCTCCCTCTCTCCCCTTCTCTCTCTCTCTCTCTCTCTCTCTCTCTCTCTCTCTCTCTTTCTCTCTTTCTCTCTGGAAGCATTTTGTGGAATAAGGTCATACACTAAGGTCAAATTATGGGTCAAATTATTTAGCTACACTGCACATACTTGCTTCAAAGTTGGCATGCATGTGCAGCTTATGGAAGTGAACATCATGAGATCTTGAGGGTGTTTTATTACGGGCAAGGTCATACATCAAGGTCAAAGGTTAAATTGAGATACATTTCACATACATGACATGTATGTGTAACATTTTGACAGAGGTGGTGACTTAGTAAGTAAAGTCAAGGTCATACATCAAGGTCAGTGGTCAAATTACAGGTCAAATTTAGATTGGCCATAATTTTGTCGCCATTCAACATGCATATTTCAAACTAGCAAGTATGTTTAAAGAAACATTTCAGAGGGTAAATTATTAAGGTCAAGGTCATACATCATATGGGGGCATAGTCTTTCAAAAACACATCTTGCATAGCTGAAGTTTTATAATGGCATATGTTGGATACTTTTGTATTGATAGATACTGTAGAGTCAGACCAATTATAATTTCATTAGTAAACAGAGCAGACTGATTGGACAGCAGTTGATGCAGAAGTTATGCAAGAAGGTCCACCAAAAATATAATATGACCCGTGGGCATTCGTTAGCAACAATAATGTACACATGTATATTTTGGAGTTTGTTTGCATTTACATATTTTGATATTACAGAATACACTTCAAGTAGACAAATATACCGTCTTCAAATCAGGTTTACAGTAATCGAGAAATTCTTCAGATTTCAAGAGAAAATAAGTTATATTGCATATCTGAAATTGCATACAGTGTATTCTAAGACCAATCATTGCCTTCCAAAGTGTCATTTGATAAAGTTCTATACTGTTATAGTTGTTACTTTTTGTCTACACCAAGTGAATTCAATTATAATTTTAGCCGGATTTTTTTTAGAAAATCTCGGCTTATAGTATGGCGAAAACTGGGCTGGCGGGCGGTTGGGTGGGCTAGCCAGATTTTTAGCTCACCAGAGCACAAAGTGCTCAGAGTGAGCTTTTGTGATCGCCAGATCTCTGTCGTCCGTCGGCGTGCGTCATCTGCTTGCGTCGTCGGGCGTCAACAATTTGAACCTTTAAAAATCTTCTTCTCTGAATCTACAGGGTTCTCAGCTTTCATCTTTGGTACATAGCATCACCTATAGGTCCTCTACAAAAGTTATATAAATTATGCCCCTGGGGTCAAAATTGGCCCCGCCCCAGGGGTGGGAAGTTTTTAATAGAAACATATAGTAAAACTTTGAAAATCTTCTCCTCTGAAACCAGAAGGTTATTAGCTTTCATATTTGGCACATAGCATCATGTTCAGGTCCTCTACAAAAGTTATATAAATTATGACCCTGGGGTCAAAATTGTCCCAGCCCCAGGGGTGGGCAGTTTTCAATAGAAACAAATAATGAAATCTTTGAAAATCTTCTCCTCTGAAACTGAAAGGCTCTCATCTTTAATATTTGGCACAGAGCAGCATATGCAGGTCCTCTACAAAAGTTATATAAATTAAGGCCCTGGGGTCAAAATTGGCCCCGCCCCAGGGGTGGGCAGTTTCCAATAGAAATATATAGTGAAAACTTTGAAAATCTTCTCCTCTGAAACTAGAAGGTTCTCAGCTTTCATATTTGGCACATAGCATCATGTTCAGGTCCTCTACAAAAGTTATATACATTATGGCCCTGGGGTTAAAATCAGCCCCGCCCCAGGGGTGGGCAGTTTTCAATGGAAACAAATAGTGAAATCTTTGAAAATCTTCTCCTCTGAAACTGGAAGGCGCTTAGCTTTCATATTTGGCACAGATCATCATGTTCAGGTCCTCTACAAAAGTTATATAAATTATGCCCCTGGGGTCAAAATTGGGGCCGCCCCAGGGGTGGGAAGTTTTCAATAGAAACATATAGTAAACCTTTGAAAATCTTCTCCTTTGAAATCAGAAGTTTCTCAGCTTTCATATTTGGCACATAGCATCATGTTCAGGTCCTCTACAAAAGTTATATAAATTATGCCCCTGGGGTCTAAATTGTCCCCGCCCCAGGGATGGGCAGTTTTCAATAGAAACAAATAGTGAAATCTTTGAAAATCTTCTCCTCTGAAACTGGAAGGCGCTCAGCTTTCATATTTGGCACAGAGCATCATGTTCAGGTCCTCTACAAAAGTTATATTAATTATTGCCCTGGGGTCAAAATTGTCCCCGCCCCAGGGGTGGGCAGTTTTCAATGTAAACAAATAGAGAAAACTTTGAAAATCTTCTTCTCTGAATATGGAAAGTTCTCAGCTTTCATATTTGGCACATAGCATCATGTATAGGTCCTCTACAAAAGTTATATGAATTATGGCCCTGGGGTCAAAATTGGCCCCGCCCCAGGGGTGGGTAGTTTTCAGCAGAAACATATAGAGAAAACTTTGAAAATCTTCTCCTTTGAAACTGAAAGGTTCTCAGCTTTAATATTTGGCTCATAGCATCATGTTCAAGTCCTCTACAAAAGTTATATAAATTACGCCCCTGGGGTCAAAATTGGCCTGCCCCAGGGCTGGCTAGTTTTCTATAGAAACATATAGTGAAAACTTTGAAAATCTTCTCCTCTGATTGTCTGGTGAGCGCTTCAGGGCCATTCTGGCCCTCTTGTCATAGGAAAATCTTTAAAAATCTTCTTCTCTCAAACTGTAAGGCCTAGACCTTTGATATTTGGTATGTAGCATGATCTAATGGTCCTCTACAAATATTGTTCAAAGTATGACCCCGGGCCAAAAATGGCCCCGCCCAAGGGCTTATTAGTTTTTCAAAGGAAAATCTTTAAAGATCTCCTTCTCTCAAACTGTAAGGCCTAGACCTTTGATATTTGGTATGTAGCATGATCTTATGGTCCTCTACAAATATTGTTCAAATTATGACCGCCGGGCCAAAAATGACCCCGCCCAAGGGATTATCAGTTTTTCATTGGAAAATCTTTAAAAATCTACTGAAACTGTAAGGCCTAGACCATTGATATTTGGTATGTAACATGATCTAATGGTCCTCTACAAATATGTAGCTGTGGCTTGTGGTCCTTTGCCAAAAATGTTTAACTTACGACCCTGACCACTGGGCGAAACTTGGCCCTGCCTCAGGGCTTATCAGTATTTCATGGGTAAAATATAAAATATTATTTTTCTCTGAAACCATAAGGCTTAGACCTTTAATTAATGGCATACTGCTTTGCCTAGTGGTTCTCTACCAAGGTTGTACACATGATTTCTTGTGGTCAAAAATGGCCCCGCCCCTGGGGTTATCTCAGGTGAGGGCTTCAGGGCCTCATGGCCCTCTTGTTTTTAGAAAAATCTCAGTTTGGTGAAAAACGGGCGGACGGGCGGTTTAGGCGTGCAATCATTAAGAAAACTAACATTGCTTATAACTTCTGAATTACTAAAGCTAAACCAATCATATTTGGCATGCAGATAGCTTTGGTCAAGACCTTTCCCTTGATATAAGGATACATGAAATCATGTCAAGGTCAATGTCACTACTTCCAAAAGTTTGCCGTTTTTAACCAATTTTAACAATGCTATAACTTCTGAACTTCAAATGCTAGGCAATTCATCTTTGGAATACAGATAGCTTGGGCAAAGGCCTTTCACTTGATACAAAATATATGAAATAATGTCAAGGTCAAGGTCATTATTTCCAAAAATTTGCTGTTGTTAACAAAACTTTATCATTGCTTTTTACTTCTGAATGACTTAAGCTAGACCATTCATTTTTGGATGCAGATACCTTGTGTGGAGGCCTTTCACTTGATACAAGGATACATGAAATCAGGTCAATGTCAATATTTCCAAAACTTTGCCATTTTTAACAAACTTTTCATAGCTATAACTTCTGAACTACAAATGCTAGGCAGTTCTGCTATAACTTTGAAATACAAATGCTAGGCAATTCTGCTATAACTTCTGAACTACAAATGCTAGGCAATTCTGCTATAACTTCTGAACTACAAATGCTAGGCAATCCATCTGTGGTATACAAATTGCTTTGGTAAAGTCCTTCAGTTGATATAAAGATATTTGAAATTAGGTCAAGGTCACTACTTTGACAAGTTGGCCATCATTGAAAAACTTCAACATTTTTTCTTAACTGCTGAACCTCATATGCTAGACAATTCAGATATGGTATGGAGATAGCTTTCGTGAAGGCGTTTCAGTTGATACAAGGGTACATGAAATTGGGTCAAGGTCAAGGTCACTATTTTTAAAAATTGACTTTTTTTAACAAACTTTAACATTTTTCTATAGCTTCTGATCCACAAGTGCTCGGCAATTTACCTTTAGCTGTGATAAGGACCTTATGGATCACATAGAGATACATTGTACCTGAAATCGTGTCAAGGTCACTATTTTTGAAACATTGGCTATCATTAAAATGTTGTTATAACTTCTGAACTACATGGGCTAGACAATTTATATTTGGAATGCAGATAGCTTGGGTGAAGGCCTTTCAGTTGATACAAGGATGCATAAAATTGGGTCAAGGTCAACACAAAAAAAATCAGACTTTAATGCGGTTTTTATACGCCCACCTAATAAAGGTGGTCGTATATTGTCGTGGCCCTGTCCGTCCGTCCGTCCGTCCGTTCGTTCGTTCGTTCGTTTGTCCGTTCGTTCATCCGTCAACATTTTGTTTGTCCGCTGTTTTCTGGGAAAACTGTTTGAGAGAGATTGATGAAACTTCACACAAATGTTAAATGAATCAAGATCTGAAGCTGAGTCGATTCTGAGGATCATTTGATTTGTCGTTTCAGAGATATGGCCCTTTTACTTAAAAAATAATGCAAATACATGCAAATAGTTTGTCCGCTGTTTTCTGGGAAAACTATTTGAGAGATATTAATGAAACTTCACACAAATGTTTAATGCATAAGATCTGAAGCTGAGTCGATTTTTAGGTTCAATTAATTTTTCATTTCAGAGTTATGGCCCTTGTCCTTAAAAAATATGCAAATAGTTTGTCCGCTGTTTTCTGGGAAAACTATTTGAGAGATATTAATGAAACTTCACACAAATATTTAATGCATCAAGATCTGAAACTGAATTGATTCTGACGATCATATGATTTTTTTTTCAGAGTTATGGCCCTTGTCCTTAAAAAATAATGCAAATAGTTTGGCCGCTGTTTTCTGGGAAAACTATTTGAGAGATATTAATAAACTTCACACAAATGTTTAATGCATCAAGATCTGAAGCTGAGTCGAGTCTGAGGTTCATTTGATGTGTCGTTTTGGAGTTATTGCCCTTTTACTTAAAAAAAATACAAATATATGCAAATAGTTTGTCCGCTGTTTTCTGGCAAAACTGTTTGACATATATTAATGAAACTTCATACACATGTTTAATGCATCAAGACCTGAAGCTAAGTCGATTCTGAGGATCATTTGATTTGTTGTTTCGGAGTTTGGCCCTTGCACTTAAAAAAATAATGCAAATCTATGCAGATATGAGGATGGCCATAATTTTTTCAAAATTTTGAAATGATATTTACTTCAATTTTTATACGCCCACCTAATAAAGGTGGTCGTATATTGTCGTGGCCCTGTCCGTCCGTCCGTTCGTTCGTTCGTCCGTTCGTTCGTTTGTTCGTTCGTTCGTTCGTTCGTTCGTTCGTTCGTTTGTTTGTTCGTTCGTTCGTTTGTTCGTTCGTTCGTTCGTCCGTCAACATTTTGTTTGTCCGCTGTTTTCTGGGAAAACTATTTGACAGATATTAATGAAACTTCACACAAAGGTTAAATGCATCAAGATCTGAAGCTGACTTGATTCTGAGGTTCATTTGATTTTTCATTTCAGAGTTATGGCCCTTGTCCTTAAAAAATATGCAAATAGTTTGTCTGCTGTTTTCTTGGAAAACTATATGAGAGATATTAATGAAACTTCACACAAATGTTTAATGCATCAAGATTTGAAGCTGAGTCGATTCTGAGGTTCATTTGATTTGTCGTTTCGGAGTTATGGCCCTTTTACTTAAAAAATAATGCAAATACATGCAAATAGTTTGTCCGCTGTTTTCTGGGAAAACTATTTGAGAGATATTAAAGAAACTTCACACAAATGTTAAATGCATTAAGATCTGAAGCTGAGTTGATTCTGAGGTTCATTTGATTTGTCGTTTCGGAGTTATGGCCCTTGTCCTTAAAAAATATGCAAATAGTTTGTCCGCTGTTTTCTGAAAAAACTATTTGAGAAATATTAATGAAACTTCTCACAAATGTTTAATGCATCAAGGTCTGAAGCTGGGTCGATTCTGAGGTTCATTTGATTTAACGTTTCGGAGTTATGGCCCTTTTACTTAAAAAATAATACAAATACATGCAAATAGTTTGTCCCCTGTTTTCTTGGAAAACTATTTGAGAGATACTAATGAAACTTCACACAAATGTTTAATGCATCAAGATCTGAAGCTGAGTCGATTCTGAGGTTCATTTGATTTGTCGTTTTGGAGTTATGGCCCTTGTCCTTAAAAAATATGCAAATAGTTTGTCCGCTGTTTTCTGGAAAAACTATTTGAGAGATATTAATGAAACTTCACACAAATGTTTAATGCATCAAGATCTGAAACTGAATTGATTCTGAGGATCATTTGATTTTTCGTTTCAGAGTTATGGCCCTTGTCCTTAAAAAATAATGCAAATAGTTTGACCGCTGTTTTCTGGGAAAACTATTTGAGAGATATTAATGAAACTTCACAAAAATGTTTAATGCATCAAGATCTGATGCTGAGTTGATTTTGAGGTTTATTTGATTTTTCGTTTCGGAGTTATTGCCCTTGCACTTAAAAAAATAATGCAAATCTTTGCCAATATGAGGATGGCCATAACTTTTTCATTTGAAATGATATTTACTTCAATTTTTTTATATGGTTAAACCTTAATGTGAATTTTTACATATATTGCGGGGGTTTTGATATGTCATTTCATTCTAAATTTATGGTCCTTGAACTTTGTGTGTTCGTTGCTTTGTTAGTCGGTCAACTTTTAGTTTGTCTGTTGTTTTCTGGGAAAACTATTAAAATGATATAAATGAAACTTAACACAAATGTTTTAAGCAGCAAAATTTGAAGCTGAGTTTATTTTGAGGTTCATTCAGTTTGTCTTTACAGAGTTATGGCCGTTGCACTTTACAAACATCTGCAAAAATGAGGATTAGCTGTAACTTTTTTATTTAATAAGATCTTCACTTCATTTTTTAAAAAAAATAGTATCACCTTAATATGGAAATCAAGATCTGAAGCACAGATTAGAAAATGTCAACACTTATAAGGCAGGTTGAATCAGAGAAAGTTTGCAAGTGGGCGTATTATGTACCGTATGCGGTACTCTTGTTGCAGCTGGATAAGGATGAAGAAAGTGTCAAGACAATGTTGTATAGTGTATGTGCCATCATTGTCATGCAACAAAAATGTCCCAATAAATATCTCACATTTGTTAACCAAAACTAAATTAAAACTTTACCTTATAAATATTCCTGTAAAATCGTAAGTCCTTTTCTATTTCAAATTCATGACTTGAATCATAATTTTGTTGTTGTTGTGTAGCTTGATGAAGCCAAAAGACCAGAGGACCACAAGAAAGAGGAGGAAGACAACCATCCTGATATAAAGTCAGAAGAGAATGCCATTGAGATGTCCGAGGACTTCGATGCCAATGTTCAGGATCTGGAAGATGTAGATAAACAAGAGGATAGGGAGGATGATGACAAGGATGAAGAGGGCGAGGAAGAGGTGGATAAGCAGATGGGTGATGTGGATGATGAGCAAACAGACAAGCTGGATGAGCAGATGTGGGGAAGTGATGAAGAGGACGAAGGTGATGATGAGGTAAGACATACACACAAAGAACCCATCTTATGAAAGATCTTTCAGCTGAAACTAATACAATACATTGTGACCAGTATGACTTTAACAGTTAGTATACAAAACCTTGTGACCAGTATGATTTGAACAGTTATTATACACCACCTTGTGACCAGTATGACAGGATAAGTTATTGTACCAAACCCTGTGACCAGTATGATTTGAACAGTTATTATACAAAACCTTGTGACCAGTATGACCTTTAAAAGTTATACATACAAAACATTGTGACCAGTATGGCTTTTAAAGTTATATATACATAACCTTGTGACCAGTATGATTTGAACAGTTATTATACAAAATATTGTGACCAATTTGACTTTTAAAGTTACTAGTATAATATGTATCAACTTTTCTGACCAATATAACTTTTACAGTGTTGTATATACAAAATATTGTGATCAATATGACTTTACAGTTACCGGTATGTATACAAATGCTTTGGACCAATATGACTTTTACAGGTACATTTACAAATCGTTGTGACCAGCATAAATTTTAGTTATGTTTACAGATCCTTGTGACCAATATGGCTTTTACCTTTATATATACAAATCCTTATGACAATATGACTTTTACAGTCATTTTGACCAATATGACTTTTGCAGTTATGTATAAAAAATTGTGTGACCAATATCACTTTAACAGTTATGTATACATAATTCAGTGACCAATATGACTTTTACAGTTATGTATGCAAAACATTTTACCAATAAGACTGGTACACTTATGTTTAAAAAAAATTAGTGACCAATATGACCAGTTATGCATACCGATCCTTTGTGACAATATGACTTTTGCCGTTATTGTATACAACATACTTTCGTATATAACAGGATAAGAAAGAAGAGAGTGGTGAAGGAGATGGTAAGCAAAGTCAACCTGAGCTTGTTGCTAAAGAAGAGAATCAAGACAAAGAGGAAGCTGAGGAGGGGGAGAAGGAAGATGACAAACAGCAGCCTGAGAATGAGAACCAGCAGCCAAATAACTTGGATCAGCTAGACCAGGTAATATACAGTCGAGACTGCCTTAGCGACCCCCTGGTTTCAGCGACTCCCTCTCATACGCGACCGTGTTTCATCCCGCCCAACGTATTTTCTTATAATTTTGGTCTGAATTAAGCGACTCCCTGTCTTACGTGACAAGCGACCCTGATTTTGCGAACTAAACATAGGCTTCGGTCTGTATTAAACAACATTCAATTATCAGTTTCTTTTGTTTGTTTACATAGCGCGTCGGTTTTTCACACCATATTAATTAGGGAAAACCCGGGATTGTAATCACGCGTGAACTAGCTGGTTCCCGACATCCGCTCTACAGATACATGTACGCGAGCAGAATATTCAGGAAACCAGTCGTGCCAAACATGGCTACGTACGTCGTATACAAGATTCGCTGGAGGAGATTTCGAGCG